>VZTE01002104.1:2227326-2352193 GCA_013397775.1 Eulacestoma nigropectus
GGTAAAGCAGCAGCGCGCCCCGACAGCTCCTTCCCGAGGCATACCCGTTGCTTTTCCTCCGCAGCCCGGCGGCGGAGCCCCTCAGCGCGCCGGTGGAGGTTTCGGTGTGCGCGGATTCCGTGGAAGTGAGGAGCGGCGGGAGCTGCGATGCGGCGGCGCTGCCGGCAGGGGTCAGGCTGGCGCCGTCCTCGTGCCGCGGGCTCCGGCGCCTGCGCGGGGAGGGGCTGCACCTGCGCCTGCGCCTGCGCAGCCCGCCGCCCGCCGCCGGTGAGGGCGGGGCGGGGCAGGGCCGGGCCCGGCGCTGGGAAACGGGGGGGGGGAGCCTGGGGGCCGGGGGGGTTAGGTGAGGGAGGATGTAAAGTGTAGATTCTGTAGAGCAAACTGCTCCTGGAATTGCCAGTTTTAGAAATTGAAAGCGCAAAAATGACGTAAGGGAAACGCGGTGTGTTTGGGATCTGCTCACAGTTCCTCCCCGCGCCCCCCCGTGCTTCCCCATAGTACTTCAAAATTATTTTGTTTCTCTCCTTTTCTGCGTTTGGTAGCTGAAAATCATGGAATCATAAAATGCTAAGGGGTTGGAACGGACTTTAAAGATGATCTAGTCGCAGCTCCCCACTGCCATTGGCAGGGATACAACCCGCTAGACCAGGTTGCTGAAGGATTTACCCACCCTCACTTTGAACACCGCCAGGGTTGGGGCATCCGCAGCCTCCCTGGGCAGCCTGTGCCAGTGTCTCACCACGCTCACAGTAAAGAATTTCTTCCTAATATTTAACCTAAATTTCCTTTCTTTCAGTTTGTACCCATTACTGCCTGTCCTATCAATAATGCAGTAATCTTATTCATCCTGGCAATCAGACTATGCTTGTCCATCCCTGACCACTTAATCATAAAGGATTATGGGTTTGTGTTGGGGCTCATTATTCTCACAACTGGGGTTTCAGAGGGTAATGTCACAGGTCAGGTCTGCAAAGTTACCTTCTTTATTTCCAATATGCTAATTCAGGTCTGGGATGTGTTTGCAGTAAATAGAAAGCATGGTAGTACAGCTGTTGCTTTCTTTCATTCTGGCATCCAAGCTCAATATGTTTAGATTCATTTCATGTGATGTGACACAGAAAGATATATTAAATAACACATAATTGCCATTCTGAGCTTTTAAAGTAGAAAAGGATGATAAAATATGTAAAATACAGTAATGACTTCAGCACCAGAAACACACTGGAGTACTCTGTTGATATGCTGATATTGCATCTGTACGTTAATCTGTAATTATGTATGTGCTTTGGCAACTCAGTTGTACTAAAATTATTTAATGTGTCCTGTTAATGAGACGTGTTTCAAAAGACCAATGATGAAGTTTTAAAAATCAGCTTTGGAAAGTCATACTAGTGAAAAATAAGTGTGTGAACCAGGTGGTAATCAATGTATCCATTGGATAGTCTTAGTTACCCTTTGATGTTTCATATTATTATGCAAAATAGTTGAAATTCTGGAACCTTTAAAGTACTTTGGTCTTGTGGTTGAATCGTAAATTTCAAATATTGAGTATCTGTGCTGAGAGTATACTTTGATTCTTAAGTATGAGAAAGTGGGTGATGCAAAGCAAGTTCATACGTAGAGCTAGGCTTACAGTTTTACTTTTCTTCCACTTAATGTTATCGGATAATTAGGGGAGGCTTTTATAGCTTCTTTTTTTACTTTGAAAAGTTGTTTGAGCTGCCTTTTTTGAGACCATTTTTGCTTTCCTGGCCTGCAGAGGCCGTTGCTCACTATCTTTTTCTGGAGTGGTTCCGCAATGGTGGTTTCTTACCTGCCTGAAAATGTAAAACTAGTGCCTCCCCCTGCTCCCCATCCTGACTATTTGTGTTACATATTGGTGTGTCCCCTCATATTGCAGATACATTGATTATCAGAGGTATCATTACAAAAGAGTGGCATTGAATTTTGATTTTTATAATCTCTGCAATGATAACAATATATCAACTTCTGTTCTGGAGAGGATTTGCACCTTGAAAATCATTATTCACATGTACAGTTCCTCCTCAGTAATATGGGGCATGAGGTGGAGATGGCAAGTTTTTCCTAAATCTAAATACTTGCTTCTACAGGTAAAAAAATTAAGGTTGTGGTTAAAATGTCAGCATTTTGCTTTGTCTGTTAGATTTATGCTTTTTGGTTTGAGATATTTGGCAGGATTTTTTTGTACAAGTGACTGAAAATTTTACACAATTTTGAAGATTAATATATTTCCTTCCATCTGTAGATGTGGTTTTTAATTTGAGGGAAAGCCTGAAACCCAACAAGAATTACATCTTTTACTGTCAGTCCTGTGGTGACATCGTTGTAGAAGACCGGTGAGTACTGCAGTGTCTTGTATTTAAAGCAATAAATGCCCTAGTGATTGCTATTCATGTTATTTTGTGTACTTAAAGACAGCTAAAAGGTATTTCTTTTGAAACTGGTAGACGAGCACATTTGAAGCACTGCGCACTGCAGATGACAAAAAGCAAAATTACCTGAAGCAGTTTTTAACTGTTTATTCATTTACTTCTTGATTTACTTCTTCCTCTGTACTTCAGGCATCCTTTTCAGTTCTTTTCAGTCTCTTATAAATTTCCTTCAGTCATCATGCTGTAATTATAGAGTGGCTGCTCAGAATGGGGATATTGACCACAGCTTCCTTTTATCTCTTAAGCAAAGCCTGCCTCCACATAGTTCAGGGATGCTGAATTTGGGAAACACAGGAACTGTGTCTTAGCTGTGTGACTCGGCCTTGTCTCTGTTCCTTACAAAGTGTGCAGAGTGAATGAGAATTTTAATAAAAGGTGCTGCATTGTCTAGCTTTTCTGATGAACAATTCTGACAGCTTCAGCTGAATATATAAGAATTGTCAGAGATGCACTTACAGCCTTTTATGATCTGTGTGGCTTCTAATACTCAAAATGATAATACAAATGTGTTTCATTCTCTAAATTTCTGTTACTTTCTTGTCATAGGTGTGGATTTATGGCTAGCGTGAATGTAACTGAATGAGGATTTCTTAACTTTCTCTTCTGAAATGTGTCATCAGAAAGTCTAGTAATAACTCTTATTTTGATACATTTGTAGAGTAGTGAACTTCTAATTTCTAGTCAGTAACATATGCTTTCAAAACATATTGCACTTTTATATTCGCATCACTGAGTGGGCGTTTTCCTGAATTTCAGCACATCAAATTCGTATGCATGCAGTTTAAATATTTTGGTTCTGCATCCTGTAATGTGACACAGGCAGAATTTTTGAGAGAGGAAAAAGAATGCATGTCCATGGCTTTTCGCTTGACATTTCTCCTTGTAGGGTGCCTCTGAGCCCCTTGAATGTTGACACCAAAAAAAAGAGTAGAAGAGTGGGGCTGCCAGTGTATCCAACACCTTCTGTTCCAGCATTTCCAAAAGGAAGAGAGTAGCATAGTCAGAACTTCTAGCTACAGAATTCATGTGTTCCTCTCTCCAGGAAGAGTTAAGTATGATAGTGACAGCAGAGGTGGCAGGGTTGAAGGCAAATTGCGGAACTGTGTGAAAGAGAACTTATTAAAGTGTGAATTACTCGGAAAGGGTCTGTAATGGGGAACACCCGAGATCTAGAATATCATACCGTTAAGAAGAAATTGAAATAGATGGGATTTAGTTTAGATAAGGTTGTGGAAAAGACATAAGATTCTTCCAATATCTAGCAAGTTGCTGCAAAGAAGATGGCAGTAATCTTCAGTTGAAGCAAGAGGAATCTAAGTTAAAATGGAAAAAAACCCCAGACCAACAAACCACCCTAAACCTATTCTAAAGCTTATTGTTTTACTGTTAGAAAGCCTTACCGCATAGGAAGCCTTCCTTTTAATGGTTAGATTAAGAAATGTACTAGGAATGGTTTAAATGTAAGTAATCCTTCCTTGGTGCACAAAAATTGACTCTATACATTTTCTGAAATCCTCTGCCTCAGTCTGTTTCCTTCCGTAAATCTGATAGCTCTTCAGAGGTTAGGGTTATGCTCTTTCATTCTTTTCCATTACCTTCACATTATCCATGTTAGAGGAAATTACTAGATTTTTTTTTTCTTGCATCATGCAAGAGCTGCAAAGAATTAGGGATACTTTCTTCTTTCTTTCTCTCCTTCCGGTTGGACTAAGCGTACCTCATACATAAAATAATTCTTTAAGACTTTATTTCTGTCATGAAAAAATTCTTAAAGGCTTGCGGTGGGTGGATGCCAGGTGCCCACCAAAGCCGCTCTATCACTCTGCTTATCAGCTGGACGGGGAGATGAAATGTAATGAAAGGGGTCACAAGTCCTGCCAGCAAACCTGTTCCATTGTGGGCTTATCTCTCTCTCCATGGGTCCACAGATTCTGCCAGACTCCCCATGGGGTCACAGCCTCTTTTGGGCATCCGTCTGCTCAGCTGTGGGGTCCTCCGTGGAGAGCATCCATCTGCTCCACTGTGGACCTTCATGGGCTGCAGCAGGACAGCCTCCTTCACCATTATCTTCCCCATGGGCTGCAGGGAAAACTGCTCCAGTGCCTAGAGCACCTTCTCCCCTCCTTTTCACTGTCCTTGGTGTCTGCAGAGCAGTTGCCCTCAGATTTTCTCACTCTTCTGACTGCAAGGTGTTTTTTCCCCCCTTATTAAATGCATTTTCAGAGAGGTGCTGCCACTGCTGATGGCCTCATCCTTGGCCAGTGGTGGGTTTGTCTTGGAGCCATCTGGCATTGGCTTTATCAGACATGGGGGAAGCTTCTGGCAGCTTCTCACAGAATCTATCCATGGAGGCCCCCTACTACTAAAACCTTGCCATGCAAATGCAATACAGGGGAGTGGTCTCAGCACCAAGCCTGCTAGAGTTCAAGAAGCATTTGGACATGATATGAACCTTCAGGTTGTCCTGTGCAGGGCCCAAAGTTGGATGCAATGATCCTTGTGTGTTCTTTCCAACTAAGAATATTCTGTGATTCTGTGATAATGGTTTGTACTGCACAAATATTCCACTGAAAAACTCATGGCAGGGGAAATCTAGTTACACTTTTCCTGCATAAGTAGTGTTAAGCCTGGCAATTAACTGTCAAGCTGGGCTGTCCCAAGATTTTTTAATAAGTAAGTAAGAGAGACTGCAGTTAAAGAAATGCAGTTGTTTTTCTTTTTCTCTGATGGAACTGAACAGTTATATGTTTAAAAGTCCAAAGTCCATTTTACTTCCAGTTTTCAGTATTTTCTGTAGACAATGCTATTACTGAGTATTAGTTAATAATGACATTAGGGGTTACTTTTCTTAATCCAGTCTTACAGGGGTCTCTATGGTCAAATACTTACCTTATCCTGGAAGATCATTTAAGAGTTATATCTTTATGGCAGGGCTCTTATAGACTAGTGCCTAACTTGAAACTTTTTAAAAATAAGTTAATTACCTAGTCTTCTGGTTGGAATCTGAGAACTATCTACAGCAAGAGATTCAGCCTGGCTAGATTAGACACTTTCAGGAGAAAGCTACTCTTAAAGATCTCAACCTAAGAATTGTTTGTTGCTCTTTGACTGTGAAGGCAGCCTAGGTGACTATCTTCAAGTAGAAAACTCAGCTGTTATTAGAAGCAAGTTTGGGGAGATAAGTCACCCTGTTTTCTAGGTTTTATCATGGTATTTAGCAGCCTCAATTTAGTCAGTACCTAATAAAACTCAAGTTGGTTTTGTTTGTTTGTTTTTCTGTAAAGCTCCATTTTTATTAGTGTTACATTTTTCCAGTTCTGGTAATCCTGGATATGGCTTCCCACCTATGAGTGGCAAAAGCCTGAAATACAGTGGAAATGGTATATTTTCTGTATAGCTCAGAGTTAGGAGGAGTCTTTTTAGGAAATTCCTACTGATTGGAAAAACTACTTTTGTTGGGAAAGAAATGAATATCTTGATGCTGTAGACTGTGAGAGTAAAGAAATGTTGATGTAATGAAACAAGACAGCATTAATCTGCACCTTAAGGTAATCTCTGTCTTTTTTTTTCCCTTGTAAAAACATTGCTGAGCAATACCAGCTTTGAATTACTTCTGTGTAAAAAGCAATACAGGAAGACTTTTTTTTGCAGTGTGAGTCCAGGCACTGTAACTAATTGTAAAGGCTGATGAAGAATCAGTTATTAGGCCAACACCAGAACTAAACTTGCACTTTGGCAGAATTGAGTTTTATCTCAAGCAATATATAAGACCACAGAAAATGAAGACAGACATGGGTAGTGCTGGGAGGTGATCTTAGTTTTGGTAAAGCTGGGTTAGAGGATGAATTATTCCAACTTTCATCTGCAGGTGGAGCAAGCAGAGTTTGAAATGTATTGTCTCTCTAGAAAAAAGGATTTTTTAATGAAAGATTTTTCTTTCACCCACCGAACAATTCAGAAGGGCCAAGAAGCTACAGTGGGAAGAGCTGACATCTTCAGAAAATGTTAGTCTGGGAACTGCAAGAAAGGGAGGATGCCTAACTGTTGGCTTTGCAGCTGTGATTTTATTTGCAGAGTAGCACCATAAGCAAAGTTGTGTTTGCAAGTTTTAACTAAGGAGTAGAATCAAGAAACTCTGTAAAGGTTTCAGGCGGCAGCTGAAGAAATAGGGTAACAAAAAGGAAGCATTCAAGGAAACTAGGCAGAGAGCAGAAAATGCAAACCCAGTACAACTGATAATGAAAGCAAAGTAGTATTTCAGGAAGCAGTATCCTTGGTCCATACAGCTACCCAGGAGAAAGGGATTTGCCTTTTTAGTAGATGACTTCTGAAAGTTGGATCCGAGTATCCGAATCTAAATTAAGATTGAATTATCCTTTGTTTGTTGTTTTGTTTGTTTGGTTTTTTTAATGAAGATGTACTGTGGTAATTTTGTCAGGTTTTAGCTTTTTCAGGTCTGGTATCTGAAACAAAGAACATGCTGAATCTTGCTGTGGCATGAGTCTGTTTCTGTTGGTTTTATATCAACATTTGGTGCAAGGGAACTTTACAAGAAGTAATAGTAAATGTAATTGCAAATGCGCATTGTCATATTTTTCATGACTGGGTAGAAATGTTTTATTTTTGCCATGTGATTCATTTCAGGAGATGACTGTACCAAATTCTGCCTTATAATCATTGGAGATTTACCCTTGGGAAATACTTCATCACAGACTTGGCAGGAAACTCAGCCATTGCTTTCTCAGAATTCATCCAAAGAAAGTGCCTTTGGCTGAAAAGAGTCAAGCACTTCCTTTTGAGAAAATGCCATACTTCCCCCAATATTTGTAGGAAGCCTAAACTCTCTTCTAGCGTCTTAGTAATGAATTATAACATGTTGAAATATTTGTCTCTTCTTCCCTCTAAGGAAATTTCTGAGAGTTCTTCCTCTACCGAGTGAAAACTGGAGTGATTTAGTTGAAGAGTGGTGCTGTCACCCTAACCCCTTTGCCAGAAGCACTTTGCACCCTCAGCATGGTGACTGTTTTCTTGGAGACACTTTTTTTCTGTTGAATTCAAGAAGAGAATCACACGTGCCTGAATCTCCTGTGTGCTGCTCAGAGGCTGGACACCATTTTTCTCAGAGTGGCTCCAACCTGGTAAAGTATTTTCTTCAAATAATTCTTAGGTGAAGTTATTTGGACTTTTTCATTGTAAAGTGCTTTTTTTGTTACTAGTTTTATTTAATTTGTGTGTACTACAGAACTGTTTAGAAGGTCATAGGGAGTTCTTGACATTCAGCTGTACAGAAGCCAGAAAATATTCCAGGCTATGTTTCACGTTTTCTAAAACTCACGCCACAGTCTTGATATTGACCTTCATATGCAAGTAGAACTTAGTCCTATAAACAGAATCAGAAGGTACTTAATTATGTAGTTCTAAACCCAAATATTTTCCCCTGAAATTATCATGAGTGAAGGACATCATAATTTAGTAAGATAATAACTGTGATGGGTTAGACGTTTGTTAAAGGATAGTGGAGTAAAGATTGAGGTGGAAATTGAAGTAGCAATTATTTTTTTTCTCACACTGTGACTTGAGGCGTAATCATTAATATGATCAAAGAGAAGTGTGATTTTTTTCCTTTTTTTTTTTTTTTTTTGTAGTTTTAGATANTTAAAAGAATTCAAGAGAAGGGTGATTTTTTTTCTTTTTTTTTTTTTTTTTTTAGTTTTAGATAGACTTGGGAATATCAGAATGTGTGCTTTGGGTTTAGATATGGCTGTCTTACGTTTTTAAAGCATAGTAAGGAGCTTGAATTTGTTTGACTGCTCTGTTTAGTGAAAGGAACCTGCCATCCCATGTTATAGCTCTTCATGTTGGTGTTTCTGAGATGTTCCAGGATAAGATAGATTCATCAACTAAGTCTGTCGGAGGAAGGCTGTCATTTGGCTTAGAAACATCAAAATTTGTTGTTGCCCAGAGAAAAAAACATTTTTAGGGGTGCTGATGTTTCAGTGGGGTAAAACCCATGAAGAAAGTTCAGTGCTTTACTCTTGGACATCTAGCACTAGTATAAAAGTTCAAGCAATAATCTTTTCTTCTGCCAGAACATCCAGGAACTCAGTTCACCAAAGCCTACATTTCCATAAAGCCTTTTCTGATAATCTGCTGCTTCTCTGCGTTTGTGCTGACGAAGGCTGGGCTTACACATGCTGTATTTTCTTCCAATACCGCATTTCGGTAATCTTAAAAGAGATCTTGGAACAACAGGAATAAATATGGGAAGAGGCAGGGTGCATGGAGTTCATATTGCACCCTTCATCAAAGAGAATGTTTGTGAGAAAAGGACTGATTTGAATGCAGAAACATAATAAAAGGAACAAAGATGTTATTGAGATATGGGTCAAACCAGGATAACAGCAGAACTTTTGAATGAGGGAGGAGGCTGTTTTATGTCAGAGGCATACAATAGTGGTTTAATGTGATGAATTTTCATGTTTTCTTGCTTATACTTGCATTGAAGTTGAGAATTTGTTCCTTGTTTGTGTCAAATCTCTTTTTCTGCATCTTTCACACTTGCCATGAATTCTCATTTCTGCATTTGCTTATTTTCAGTATCACTCAGTTGCCAAGCAAATGAGCAAAACTGTTAGATCCAGCAGAAACTGGACTAATAAGGAAAAAAAAACCCCTTATACTGAAGCAGAAAATTCTTCCATAATATGAGTAATAGAAAGTTACAGGCAAGACAGATTGCTATTGGCATAAATGTTCTCATTTCAGAGAATATTGTTGCAGTCTGCCCCAGTATGAAAGTTCCTTTTTAATTGCATTGCAGTTCTTTGGAAAGTGTTTGCCTATGACCAAAATAGTAGCAGAAATGTACCAGAGATGCTTAAACAGTCTTTTTCAGACTCCAGTGGAACTGAGACAGCATCCTTCCATTGCTAACATATTTTTCACATCTATTAGTCTTCCAGTGTAACATAGTTTTTAAATGTCACATGGTCTTGCAGAATCTTAATAGTATCTCTTGGGGAAAATATTTTTCTTGACACCATATCAGGGATCCTTAGGAATAGAAACAGAAACTATTAGGCTTGTGATCCACCTGCATCTGCAGATTGCCAGCAGCTGCAAGTTGTCAAATAGATTTATTGATTTAATTAGTTGAGCTAAAACTATCCCTTTTTCCATTGAAGCATGATACAACGAGTTAGTGATGTTTTTTAGGCATGGTTCTCAGTCAGCACCTGTAACTGTAGTCAGAAAAAAAATACTCAAGTTGTAGCTTTCAAGGAAGTACTGTGTATTTTGTACTTGTACTGTGCAGTATTTGTACCAGTCTCAGACACTGGCTTATGCAAAACCTTGTCTATTTATCCCTGCTTTTCACACTGATCAAGTTCACTGCTTATGTTTGAGAGGAGTAGCAAGGTAGGAATAGGGAAAGGGGATAATTGTAAATGTATGAACCAGATGATTTTCCTCATCTCCATAACAAGGGGACTGTTGTTCCAACATAGTCATCTCTCAGGCTTTTAGTTTGATTCTGTTTTTGACCATCATTAAGGTTATATAGATATGTACTACTTTCAGACCAGAGCTCTAATGTGCTACACTCAGGTCAATAAGCCCACACAGAGCCAGTTCTGAAGCTTAGACTTTGGATTAAAGTAAGAATTGTGCTTACTTTTTTGATGTATTGAATTTAAATATTAACACTGTAATTAGTAGGTGTCTTATAGGGTAGATTTCATCTAGAAATGAGATCGCTTACAAAGGGCAGTAATAGATGCATAAAGCTAAGGCAAATATTCAGTGATGTTTTGGAGAGTGTAGAGACTCCTTGAACTAGATATTGTCATCCACATTTTTTGTTTTTAATAAGCCCTTGATGACATTGCTTTCTCTGAATTTATGAAGACTTTTTGAATTTGTGTGTACTTTTAATACGAAAAATACTTTCCTATAGTGTGTACCAAACTATATTATGCATCATGTGACAAATGCCTTCCTTTTTTTTGATACAAACAGGGTTAGAATTTCATAGCATGAGCTATGAGGGCATATGTTTGTTTTTTTTCTGTTCAGCTTTTCCTAAACATTTATGATTTTATGTATCTCAATGATACCCCTCAGTTTTCTGTCTTCCAGGTGTTCTCCTGTTACGTGTATTTTCATGCCACATATAGAAACTGTTTTGCACTTCTGACAGTTATTCTTATTGTCAATATCTTTTCCGTATCTGCTAGAATTGAGGGAGAAGGGTTGTTCAAGAAGAGAATCCACTGCACCTTTCTGGAATATCATGCTGTGTTATGTACTTCAGCTGTTTCCTAGTAACTCAAAATAATCTGCAGACATTCTCTGCTCTCTGCTAAACATTGAACTGGTATTCAACTCCTATAAAACTGTCCACAGTGGCTAGAACTTGTTACTGAGTAATGGTAGTCACATTGCTGCATACTATTTTACGTATATATTACGGAGTACTTCATTTCAGGTGCATTATTTCGCCTGTAGCGAAATCGAATTTAGCTTATCGTTTTATCATCCGGTCGCTCAATATTACAAGATTCTCCTGTTAGCTATTACAGGTTGTGCTGTGTGGATATACTGCCAGATTTAAAAATATGTATGAAACTTGCAAGCAAGTCCAAGTGTAGAAAGCTGAAGTAGTGAAGGCAAATATGTGTGCATGTAAACATAAAGAGGACAGAAACAAGTAAAAAGTTCACTATCCGCTCTGTAAATTATGTTAGAGTTATGCATTCCTTTTTCAGAATATCTGAGTGACATTTAAATGATATTTATTTGTCCTACAGAAGTCAAAAGAAAATACCAGAGTAATTTGTAAGCGCTGCAAGACAATGCTGGGAGAAACAGTTTCATCAGGTATGAGATATTCAAACAAAACTAGACTTGACTGCATCAACCATTGAACACTGGAGGTTAAAAACATTGAAGGAAAATAGCTTATCAATAAGGTGCAGTGATGATTCCTGTGTGTTTGTCTCATTCCCTTCTGGAACAGATGAGGTTGTTGCTTCTAGTGTTAGACCTTGAAAGTGACCTTCAGCAGGAATTTTCATCATCCTTGTTTCTGTGGCATATTTGGCTAATTCCAAACCTTTGGAAGACTCAGTGCATGATTCCAGTTTATTAGGAATCCCAGTAAAAATGGACACTTGAGAAATTACAGGTTGCTTATTTTCCTGTCAGTTCTACAGAATAAGTGAAAGGTAAATTCAGAACTTGATCCGCTCAACTTGAAGCTGAAGATTGCTAACAGTCAGCCCGGTTTTATGGGAAGGAAGCCTTTTCAAAGAAATAGTTTATGTCTTACCTGATGATGAACTGATGGGATTATCGGTTTAAAAGCTGTAATTATTTTTGATCAACAGGGTTTGCCTGAAGTGGTGTAAAGATGAATGTCTGGTTGTTTTTAAAGTTCAGCTATTAATGGAAGAGAAGCAATGATAAGACTGTTATTAGCAGGGTTCATTCTTTCGTTCTCCCTCTACTCCACTGCATCAGTCATTCTGAGCCTGCCTCGGTTGAGAAATCTGGTGAATATAAAAACTTCTCAGAAAATGCAAAGCCCGTTTAAGAAATGTCATAAGGAGAGACAAGACAGAAGTCTTCTGTTACAGAGTGTTCTGATTGTCCTGTATAGGGATCTGAACAATACAGGCTTTAATGAAACCAAATTTAAGGTACAGTGTTTGAAAGCCCACAAAGCAAGATGTGACTTTGGGAAGGGAGTGCTTGGAAAAGAGCATGAATAACAAGGTCATGAGTAATAGATCAGTGGGAATGGGGAAAGGCAAATGCTATAGATGTGCAGGGATTTGGTATGGACTCTGCATGGCTGAAGTTAGATAGCATATCCATTGTTTTGACCATATTTCTTCAGTACTGTAGGAAATTTTGGTAGAGTTCAGAGGACAAAGGAGATGTATGGTGTAAGTCTAGGCAGAACCATCTCTGTGAAAAGAGACTAGAGAGCAAACTTGATGGTCATGCTTTGGTGCTTCCTCATGAGCAGGTATCGGTGTCTTGAAGATAAAGTGGGATTAGAGCATTGTAGCTGTGGAGGCCAGATTCGGCTTTGAGATTCCCCCATTGGCTATTCCTTCCCCCAACTCTATCCATATATACTCGTATGATTTTTTTCGTGAGAAATTACACCTTCTATCTCTCTGTAAGCAAACATCTCCTGAATTCCCAATACCCTTGTAGCAGTAGCACCAATTCCTTACTCAGGGTAATGGCTGAGGAACTAGAGGGACTGAACTGTCTTTTCCTCCTGTCTTCAAGAACTCGTATAGCATGGAGCAGACTTAATTAAACTTAGAGGTAAAATATAATTTCCTATCAGTGAAGATAATTTAAAAAGTGTAGTATTTATCTGGAGAAGGGATGGGATTACCAAGCCTTTGGAGGGTTTAAAACAGATTAAGTGTCTTCCTGAAATGTTTGTTTTCATCCAGTTTTAGTGGTATGTGTGGACAGAGATCAGATAAAACCCTTCCATCCTTAAAACTTGTGGACCAAATGAATTTTCCAGTTGTTCACATGCTGAGGCTTAGTAGAATGAATTTATTACTCTTAAACTCTTTTGCTGGCCCTCTGGTTAGGCTATATTTGCAGCATAGACCCAGATCTTCAGTATGATCATCTTTGACCTGACTTTATTGAAGGAGATTAAATTATGTCTTCAAACACTTCCATTTAGTGTTAAAAGCTGTCTTAGTGGAGCTTTTGGTGAACAGTTACATTGAAATTCAGAATGTATACAGTGTTAACGTTGAGTGAGTGTGATTTTTGGAAAGAAGTTCCATTCTGCTCTTTGAGCAAAGAAGAAAATTATTCCCCCGTGTGAACTGTTATTAAAACTGTCTCTTGTGATTCACTGCAGCATTACTAAGCAGCAGAGGGTACTAAAATACTTATGTAAGCTATGCTGATCTCAGTGCTTTAGGAAAGTTCTTTCAATTCGTCTTTCAGGTTTGGCTTGAGCTCTTGCTTGCTTGGTTTCAAGATGATTGTTCTCAGCATTAAACAAAGATCAATATGAATGAGAAATTGCTGATCTTTTAATTAGCTCAGAGCAGTTTTCTTCAGGAGGTGTAGGTTTTTTGGTATGGTTGCTTCTACTCCTACAAACCCAAGGAAGATATAATTGTCTGCTGCACCTCTTAATTAACTACTGAACAAATGTTTAATTAGTATAGTGATATGGTTACTTACAGTCTAATCTTAACAAGTTGGTTATTCTATTATATTATATGTTTTTGTCATTTTAGATATCATTAAATATTATGTCACTGAGGTGATTATTCAACTAGCTGAAGGAAGTTTCAGTCCAACACCAAGGTAACAAAAAAAACCAGATAATTTGCTCAAGTATATATGTTTTAGAAAAGATGCTAGAAATGCTCTAATGTTGTAGTTTCTTGAATAATTACATATAATAACAGAGTGCAATTTTATGTAATCATCACAGAAGCAAGCATTGTAGAGGCAAAGTAGCCTGAATTCACTCATGTAAAGTTTTGTTTGCTCATCTTTGTGTGTGATGCAGGAGATAGATTGTATATAATTTGTCACAGTGTCTCACTATTCAGGTGATAAGCCAAAATGAAATACTTATTTATTTTGAACTATTTAAGTTTGCACAATGTCTGGTGACTAATTATGGAAACAGAAGTCTATGTTGTGTAAAGTTAAATTAAGTAAAGCTTGAAATATTTAATTTGAGACTTTTGAATTTTAAAGTAATCCAGTTTGAATTTAAGACTAAGATGAAAGAAAACTTGATCTACTTGGTATCACGTACAATGGTTTAATCACAATTCTTTCTTTTTGTGAATTATATTTGAAGTATGTGCATCATTCTGAACTTTGTGTTCATATGTGTAAAATATAATAGGGAAAAGCTTCTATTCAGCATTTGACAATTGGTGTCGGCCAAAATAAAGGATGTAGAGCAATTTAGAATCCTGATCTATTAAAAAATTCCTGTTGCAGGAAATAAAAAGTTCTCTGGTTTTGAGTGAGAGGAAAATGTTTCAGTAAAATGTGATTGTAGGATGTAGTGGAATTGAAGTATGAGATACTCATTTACCTGTAGTGCACAGATATGAATGACTGTCTGTGTAGCTGTTATGAAAATGTGTGATATGTGGTTAATTCTTATACAGGTCTCAATTTGTACAGAGCATGGTTGCTAAGTGTCTTTTGGAATTATCCTCTGGTAAAAGCACATTTAGATTCACCATAAAAGGAGATAATCGACAAACCTATATTCTGGTAAGTTTTAAGTCTTCATCTTCCTGAAGATTAACCTATGTATCCCAGTTCCTAAAATGTATTATTTATGCAGTTCATTATTGTATGTTTAAAAAATTAACAAATTCAAGTTCTTGAAGTGGTTCTGAGGTACATCTATTCAAGTAAGAACATTTCTGAATTTTTTCATCGATGTAGATGTAAACATAGAAATGTTATTGATATAATAATGGAAGTGCTACAGATGCACCATAAGTAGCACAGAAATAACACTATTTTGTATCCAGAAAACATGGAAAGCTTAAGTTTTAACTTTTTAATACATATTTCACCTTCTTGCTCCAGTGCTTCTTTTCTTTAATCACCAGAAGTGAGTCAAATTGTATAGCATCTTTCACAAGCATTGTCTCAAGTCAGCAGGGGCTATTAATGTAGTCAGTACATTGCACTGCGAAGTGAAGTGCAAACAAAAGTAAAATTGCCTATTATACTTAATGTTCTAATGCTGTTAAACTTGGTTAAGCTTGATATTTAGATGGTGACAGCTAGATTCCTCAAACTTTTAAGATGGATAGGAGTTGCCTTAGTACTGTACACTTATTATAACCAGGGATGTTTCCTTTTATTTCTGAACTAAATATGGGTGTAGAGTTTGTATTTTTGCAGTTTATAGAAATAATTCATAGACACAAAGATAAAGAAATACATGATTATAGATTCCTGCCCTGGATAAACTTAAAAATGCACTTTCTTGAGGCAATCTAATTACATAAACTGTTTTATATATGCATTGTCCAAGTTCTATGATTTTAGAACATCCAGATGCTGAGGAAAGTATATATCTGTTGCTTTTAAATAAATTTTAGTGCCAAGACAACATTTGTGCAACCACTGAGAAATATCTCTTCTGTGATGATAAAATGAAGGTTTCATGAGCAGACCCATAATTATCATTATATATTATCCAATTGAGGAGTCATTAAAAATTATTGTGATTTTTCCCTTGTAGCTTATCTCTTCCCAAGTTACGTGAAATTCTGGTGCTTAAGGCTAGTAGCTCAGATACAGCAAACTGGTTATTTTTTAACAGAAAAATTGCTTTATTTAGTAGATTGCCTTTACTCTTAGCTCTGAGCTGCATTTTTGCCAACATATTGATTAGAGGAGATGGCTGAATTAGATAGGGACTGGCTTCTGATTGGCACCTCTTCCTTTATATTGGTTAGTTGTTAGTTTTTTGCAGGTGTTTTCAACATCAGAAAGCCCTTACTCCTGTCCAGAGTGAGGTTCTGGCTACTGTATACACATTAACAGCTGTTCTGGAGTCATGGGTTAAGTTTTTGGACTCAGAGGCCTTGTGCACACAGGTATAATGTAAGCTCTGTTTATACTGATGACTGTCAACAGCTAAACAGTAAAATGTGGGTGCTTGAGGCTGTGAGCACACAGCCAAGTTACACAAGTAGTCTCATCACTGATGCATCATAAACCAGCTGTCCCACTTTGTTTGTTTTGATAATGAGCCAAAGATTCTTGTTCACACGGTGTTTGTGCTTACCTACGTGAATACACACAGCTTAAACTGTGTATGTGATAATTAAGGTTTCTCACAAGTATTTTTAATTTTTTTTAAACCACAAATATTATGTGTACTTATTTTCCTCATTTCCTCTGTATGCATCACTTAACATTACCAATTATGTTATTTGCAGATATCATAATATGAGTTTCCATTGTGTAAGTTACCCATATTCTGTTGTTTAAGCTATAGACTATTTATGTTGGGTTTTTTTTTTATTTTTAAAGGATGTCAATAAACAAACGTTTCTTTGTTTCGGGGGAAAAAAAGTGGTATATACAGATGTCCTTATTTGTCCTAACTATATCTCTGCCCTCTTCACATTCTGTAAAAGGTGAATAATTTGCCTCCTCTCTTTGCTCCACTGTTGAAGGGTTCCCTGCCTTGTAGTTGCATGACTTACAAGCTAAGAATAAGGGGACAGCAAACAGATAGTGAGATAGGAGAACACAAGCAAAATGGTACATTATTGGTCAGCGTAGCAGCATCTCAACAGATAGCTGTTTTCTTCTCTACTGTAAAAAAGTGCAGCTTTGAAGGAAGTAAATAAGTTGTTTTCTGGATAGATACAGGGAATTCATCTTGTGGATGGGATCAACCTCATAAGACCCAAAAAGATTACATCTGTGAAAATCAAAAAGTGTGTGGTAGTTTGGACTCTTTGAACACTATCTCCAGTCTTTCAGTATTGAAGTTTTTTGAAGTGGGCTTACACTGTAAAGTGCCTGGAAAGTAAAGCAGCTTGTATTTCAGGAGTGAGCGGAGAGGGAGTGGGAAGATATCCCAAGAAAATTAATATGAAACAAAATGGGAGAGACCTGTCAGTCTGATTATTGTCCATGTCTTGAAGGGCATGAGCAGAACAGGTTTGCATTTGTTAAGATTGGAGATGGAGTGGACGTTGCAGTGGTCAGGAAGTGAGATAATGAGGACCTTGCTGAGACTTAGCTACCCAGCTCTCTTAGAGAGCTTTATTCTTCATGAAATATGTGGAAACCACATCTTTACCTGAACAGTCTGAGTGTGAGAACAAAATAGCTGTAATGAAAGATGTTTACGTAAGTGACCTGTATGATGATGAAAGTAATAGTAATGTCTGCAATAACTAAGAAAGAACTAGCAAGGAAGAATAAAAGGTTTGGGGTTTTTTTTTACCCATGTTAAATTCAAATTGATGCTGGAGTCTTAGGTTGAGATATAGGGAAACTGATCACACAATCTACATTGTGGTATTTCCCCTGTTTGGTTCAAGTCCCATGAAGTATAACTGGGATAGATTTGTTACAGCTTTTCTTCGAAGATCATCTTTTAAGTCTCTTGACAAAATGATTTGAAACCAAAAGAAAACAATGAAAAAAAGACCAGCAACCCCCTAAATACTTACTTTCTGATTCTGTCATTTCAGAAAAGGTCATCAATGGCATTGTGAATGAATTCTAAACTTTATGTATTTATTTTTTTGTTAAGGTTCTTTTCTTCCTGGAGTTAATGTAGAAGGAATTTGGTTGTGCAAGCTCTGCTGTACAAAGAGATAGAAAGGAAGGAAAGATTGCACATTGTGAGTAATATAGTTGAAAGCACAGATCAAAATAAGAAACTGTGTTAGCCAGAAATAACATGTATAAACTGCTTAGAGTCAACACACCGAGTCTGGGTGAGTGATTGTTCACTCAGACTGAAAACAAGACCAAAGAAGAATTCATAAATGAAGAAAAGAATGAAAATACTGCCTAAAGAAGTAAATGTAGTTCAGAAGTTGATTTTTCTCATGGCCAGGAATCCTTCCACCCCCAGAGATTCATTTGCTTTCTCTGTGTTGTGTGCTAAATCATTAATACAAGATCTGTTTTGTTGCTGTTGAGACAAAGACATTCAGACAGGTTGTAGAACATGATTGTCAGATGCCACATGTCAACATTTGTGGTAGAAAGAAGTGCTTTGCAGATGGACTAAGTGGCAAATGAAATGCTTTGATTGCTTTCTCTACAGCAGATTGCTGGAGGATTCTGAAAGGAGCAGACAGCTATTGCTACATTGTTCCCTTGTCTAGTGTGAAGGATATTCCCCTTCTGAAAAGCATTCCAGGAAGCTCCTTCCACACGGAATTGTTAGAAATTTCAGAAGGAAGAAACTCTGTTCAGTTTGTGTTGGCAGTGGCCTGTGTTTTTTCACCATTTTCTCCCAACACCTCTTCAGCACTTGGCTTTAAGCACCTTGTGTAATGGTCCTAGCTAATGAGGTATATTTTGCAGTTTAGGCTATAAATGTGTACAGCGAGTTACCAGAGCAAAACTGATGAACAACCACTTGCAAAGCCAAGTACTGTTGCTTGTCATCATTCATGTGCATATGCTAAAGTGATTCTCCTCCTCCCATCCCCTCCCAAGATATCTTTATCAATATATCTTACTCCTTCTTTATGAAGCTTCCACTGTAATGTTCTGAGCCTTGGGCTCTGATAAATTGTGACTGTCACATTCAATTACAATATATACTATGTGTCCTGTTAATGATGGCTTTCTCACTCTACAGGGGATATCTTGTGTCTGCTACCTAACATCATGTAACTTGTTTTATTTGAAGCTGATTAGATCATGAGAAGCAGAAGATTGCTCTCTAGTGAGCAGCAATGTATAAATCCCATTTTCTATGATAAATATTTCATATATAAACATTTTATACAGGCACTGGATTTGTAAAAATTGATTTCCATTGTTAACTTGGATCACTTCACTACTGCAGGCTGTGAATTAAGGAAAAGCCTGACTTATTTGTATGGTGTTTAGTAGGAAAGCCCTGGATCCAAGTCAGAAAACTGATACCAAATCACACAAAGATTAAATAAGATCCATAATGGGATGCAAAGAGTTCAGATTTCTCAAAACTCTCCTCAGTGAATATACCTCAAATCGCTGTGAGCAAACAGGGCTGAAGAATGCCAGTCCCATTACGAAATTCGATAAAGGTTTGTTTTCCAAGTGATGGTCTGTTGCAGCTCTTTGTAAATCCCAACATTCCTTTTAGACCATGTTAATTGTTGTCTTTTTCCTTGCATGTGTTAGCTCCATGCAGTCATAACTATCACACTTCTTCTAAAAATCCTCAAATTTTGCCACTTCAGTGGACAGTCTTTCAGTTCCATGTCTTCAGCCCTTAGTTGTTTAACACCATATACTTGACTATGCCTAAAAAAGTATGAAATTGGAGAAATAATACATCTGGTACTGAAAGAGATGACTTGGGACTGTTTCTTTTGTTCCTGCCAAAGGGAATGTGCTATAATCACAAAAAGAGGCAGCTTCAGAGTAATGATCTTTAGAGTGACTGATAAATCAGTATTGTATTATTCTTTTTTTCTCCACCAGAAGCTGTGCAGACTGTGCTGAATAATAAAATATCAATTTGTCTGTTAATACTTTGTTAGAAACTTTGTAAGAATGTGGCTTTAGTATCAGCTGATTGAGGGTCAGAGTAAATTAACAAATTGAAATTTATGTAATATACAGTAAAATAAATAATTTCTTCGTTTATAGATATGGCTTTTAAATTCTGACACACTGCTGGTAGAGTCTTTAGGAAGTTCCTCCTCCCACAGTGTTTTTACACCATTTGGAGATATCCTCATGCCTAGCTCTGGACCAGTGGGAACCTGGAATGCTGTTAAAGTCCTTTACCAGCCATGCATTAAATGCAGAAATAAGGAGTAAGTACAACCTTTTTTTCACTTTCAGATTCTGGTATTTATTTGCTTTGCATTAGTATTTCTTTCATGTTCTTTGTACAGTCTGTTAATTTCAGATATAAACCTCTTTGAATTTGCATATTTCTTAAAATATTTTTTAAGCAAAATGCCAGAGGAGTGGTATTTGGTTGCTGTTACAGCCAGAGAGAATCTGGTTGTTAGATTTTTGCACTGTAATATTAAGATATAGACCAAAGAGTTTTGTTGTTTCTAAGGGCACATGTAGGTAACTTAGGTATTAGTGTTTAAATTTAGTTTGCTTTCAGCCCAGTGATGATGTTATTTCAAAAACAAGCAAGGCCCTGGAAGAAGGGAGAAGAGAAGAGGTGAGGAAGGTTTGAAGTACAGTGTCATGTTTTTCTTCGATATATCTGAGAGTACTGGAGCCCTCATAAGGGAAACATTTGATTTCAGCAAGCTTTGGGTTCAACATTATGGAAAGTATATACTGCTTAACATGTTAAAGCCTTCATCAGTTGGAGAGCAAAGATAAGAGAATTTTGATTAAAGAGTGGCTCCGATGTTTGCAGGTGATGGAGTAGGAGAGTATGATTTAAGCATAATTTACTGCTATTTTTTTGTACAGCGATAGAAAAGAAAGCATCAGTTTTGTGTAAGTCACACGTAAATAGTGGTTTGTTGTTGTTTTTTCTTTAAACTTTGGAAACTAGGTGAAAGATTTAAATACATATGGATGAAGACATTCGCTCCAGACTCAGTCAATACACAAATAATTTATAGCCCAAGACCTCATAAAAGTACAACAGAAATGTCTTCTCACACAGACAAGCAAACGTGTGTATGAATTTAGTATTTTTGTAGGAGAAACATACACTGTACAAGCGTGTGTGATTCGTTATAGTGTGTTTATCCTGGATGTTGCCAAGTGCATTCCTTTTATATTTCAAACAGATGCAATACTGAATAGCTGAAATAAACTGTGACAAATGGGGAGAATGCAAAATTGTAATATTTAGAGAAAAGGTCATTCTACTTTGTTAATGTGATTCATGTAAGAGAAAAAAAAATCTTTATTGATATGATAGCTTCAGAATCTGGCTTTGGAAAACCTTCATGATCTGAATGTTATTTAGTGATCCAAAATACATCTTAAAGTATTATCTTTTAAACTGCTTATTCTGACAATGGGAGATATTTTGCAAGAACCCGTCTAAAATGAAAGATACTTCACTTACTACTCTTAAGTCTTATGGAAGTGTAACTTACGGTTTTGCTTTTCAAATTTCATTTCTTTATCACTGAAAAAAACTTAATTACTTTAACACACATTCAACTACTCTGACATGTTATTGAGATAAAAGTCATCTACTTAGTAATTTTCCTAGCATTCAGAAATGCTTTTCTTGAATGGAGTTCTCAGCAGCAGTATTTTACTCTGAGATTATATTCAGTTCTTTCTATTTCCACAGAAAGACTTTTTAGAAATCACTTTTTTTCCAGATGTTACTTTGTATTTATCTTTGGGATTTTGCAGTGAGCATAAGGAACAACTGAGGTTTTAATTCTTCTCTGACAGTAATTGGCATTTTCTCTGTCCAGTTCCTGGGCAAGTGAAATGACGGAGGAGAAAGAAAGGAGGATTCTTTTTAAGCATCAGAAACCAAACTGTTGGTTTAGTATTGTTTTTCCATTTTTATATTTCTAGGAAAGAGCAGTAAAAAAGGCATTAGCACTGAAATCAGTTTCCACTAACTCATTTATCAGTTGGCCTCAAGTACCACCTGAATCTGTGCAATCAGGCTGAAGTCTTTCTATATTGAACAGGAGTGTAAACACAGCAGAAGCAAAAACATCAAAACCAGTATGACTTAATGTGATGTGTTTACATTTAGAACTCAAATATTATTTCCAGAATTCTGAACAAAGTGTCTGGTTTCTTGAATAGTGCAAGTTCCAAAAGTTTCAGATGCCCACATTCTGATAATAATTGTAACTCTTACCTTGCTTGCATCTGCACATACACCTGCCTTTGAAATAATGGAAAGGTTTCAGAGCCCATGGCCTGCTTCCCATGAGAGGGGAATAAGCAAGGGCACCTCCAGTGTAGAAAGGAATCAGCAGGAGGTCTGCATGTGACCTAGACCTTAGCAGACCCCAATAGCTGCAAGGGATAAGTGTGTTGTGTGTTTTATGATTTATGTCGGAGGGCCTCTTCAGTTGCTGTAAGTCCCTGGATACACTTGAGTTCTGTCCAGTTCTGGCAGGGCCAGAATCTGATCTGTGTGATGGGAGGGGAATCACCTTTCTTACTTGTGGACACTGCAGAGTCTGTGCTGGTTAGCTGGGCCATAGATTAAAACAGATTAAGGTAAACTAGAAGTAAAAGTATTGTTTGTAATATCTAAATGTAATGATGTCATCAAATATTTGTAAAACATGGGTGAAGAAGTGAAATGAAATCTGTACTTAGTCTACTTACACAAGCATAAATCTACTTATTGTGAGATAAAGACATGGTTCCATTGTAGCAGTTGAGGTCTTGGGCTTTGTGAAATTAGCCCTTGACAAGCGCTGCTGCTAAAGAGAGTCTGACTGGGATTGCCTAATAATTCACATTCAGGCACCCTTTTCTGGGGATGCACTTGAGTATTTCTCTTGTGGGGAATGTAGTAGCTTTTGAATGTGATCTTCCATTTCAAGACTTCTGGGATGTCAGAAGAAATTTATTGTCTCACTCCAAAACTCATTTTATTCCTCCTTTATTCAGAGCTCAGTTTTGCAATTCTTTGTAATTAACTTAATGCTTATTTGTCTTCCACAGATACAGAAGTGTTTTTCCCCTTAAACTAGGAATTATGTCCTGTGAACAGCACTGCTTCAGTGAGCAACAGAACTCTCTTTCCTCCAGTAAATCACTGGCATATCTATCACTGTACCTTACATTCAGCATTGCTCTAAACGTTAACAATGCAAAGGAAACAAACATTTGAGTAGGATAAATATCCATGGTTCATTACTGGCTGCTGAGCGGTTATTACCCATTTGGAGTGATGACTGTTTAGGGATGGCTGATCCTGAAGCCTTCTCTAATAAAATTGTGGTCTGAGTTAGGCTGAACACTGCTCTGAAGGTGATTACCCTTCATGTGGCATCAACAACACACTGATTTCATGTTCAGTTTGTTGATCTGTGTTGACCATCAGATCCTTTCCAGGTAGATTGCAGTCTAATAAGCAGCCTTCCTCTTTGTTTTTGTGCCAGTGTCCTTTATCAAATTACTTCCTAATTTTGTTCAGAATCCTTTTCTTTCTTGGTTGTGGCCATTTTTGTTCCCAACATGTGGCCTGTTAATGGCCCTTCCCAACTCCATGTTGTCTATGGAAGGAAGAAGCATCTCTCTTGTTCCAGTCTCTGGGAGAGCAACTGATATATGGGATAGGAACGAACTGTGAACGTGTCATGTGGAGCCTCTCTCCATAAACCTTTATTTTGGCAAGGAATTCGTAACAGGTGTGCTCTGGGTGTTCTCTGTGTATTACACTGCATTGCTTAAGGACATTCAGTAACTTTTAAGGCATTGTGAAGTTAAAATAGGGTTAAGTATATCCAGACATGCTATTCATAGTGTAGTTCTTGGCAATTCTCCTTGCAGAGCTGTATTCCTCTGATCTTCCTGAATGTGTTGTAGTGATTTGTATCTTACTTCTTCAGCAGTGAAACAGGGCTAGAAACATTTAAGTGTGCGTTATGTGTGATAACACAAGTTCTGGGTAGGTCTGTCTGCAGTTAGTCTTTCAGCCCTTGGGGGAGCTTTCTGACAATTCTTCTACAGCAAATTAGTTGAAACTGCATGAAAAAAGTGTCTTATAAATATATTTGAGTCCCATTAGAGAAGGATGCCTCATGCATTTTCTGCTCCATCCTTTGTGGATCGTGTGTGCGTGATTATGTTGGTTCCCTCCAATTTTCTCTCAGCAAGGCTTCTTTTCTCCACCTACAAATCTGCTGTGCAGACAGAAGAGGTCTCCCCTTCAAGTAACAGGTTCTTGGCAAATAACACCTTATGCAAACAACTTTGGCTGCTGGGAGTGATAATAGTAAATACTGCTGAAGTGAGAGTGTTGTAAAAATGTATGAAGAAAATTGAAAATATGGTTACATGGCAATTTGACCATAACTTGATCTCAGAAAATGTATGTGAAGGTACAGTTGGAGGAAAATTGCACTTTTCGCTTTAGAGTAGAGTGCTAAGCAAAGCTTTGTCAAAAAGTCGTTGATAGCTTTTTGTATCTCCTATGCATCTAGAGTCTCTCTGAATGGTTTACAGCTTTTGCAGAAACCTTTTTCAATGTAAAAATTTGCTGCTTATAATTTGGGAGTTGAAAAATTACTTCCAGAAATTGTTCATTTTATTAGCTTTAGAGGGACCAGAATAAGCTAGAAAATTGAGTTTGTGGCTGAAAACCTGGAGGGTTTGAGTCCTAGTGCTTTTATTACAGTCCATGTATAGTTAGCTGTTTATGAAGCTGTTATTGATGTATTCCAGAATGTTGTTTATTTCTCCCAAGAATGGCTTTCATTCTGTATATGACTGTAGAGTAATTCACCTCTCATAAAAATATCAATCTGTCCTATTTCACTGATTTTTTGAATGTCTGAAATTTTCCCAGTGTTTCAGTGACTCTTGCCTGTAGAAAACACATGGACCGCACAGATCAATAATTCATTGAATGAGGAGAGACCAATATTTCTCTTGTTTGTGCTCTCTGTAAGCTAATTTCTCTGTCTGGAATGTAAAAGAGTGGGTGTGATTGTAAATGGAACATGAAGGATCTGGTTTGTTTCAGATCTTTTTTTCTGTTCCCTCCTTGAATTATTTCATGGTATCAAGTTAAGAGAACTGACGCCACGAGTGGGATGAGTTGCCTTAAAAGAGATGACTGAACAGTCAGGCAAAAATTTTTAAAATATGCAGTCTGATGCCAGTCAGGGTTTTGGGACAGGAAGGAAAAAAATACTTTTCAGAGTTTGATAGATATGTGGAAGCTCTAAGCCTCAGGAAATTTGAATGCTTAGGCAGCAGACTGCTCTTCAGTACTGGTAACATCCTTTCCCACCTCTAGGAAAAGGTGTATGCAACTTTGAAGTATAAATTTCAGGAGAATATCCTGACTTTCTTGTTTCTTGAAACTACACCTGCCATATGCATCAGCCTTTTATGGTAGTTACTTAGGAGCTTAGTTCTTGCTCCTAAACACAGGTCTGATATATCTTTCCAGCTCTTTGGAGCTGTTGTATTTTTGGTATGTAATCTTTCCTATTTAAAATGGTCTTAGAAGTACTAATTGAAGTAGAGAAAAACGTTGGAATAAGATTTTTGTCTACTGAATAAATTATCGTATTTTTGCTCCAAAATTTTGCTCATTTTATCATTCCAGCTGAGCTTTTTGTTTGAGTTGCCTTTTTTTGTTCATCTTTTGAAATTTAGCATTGAAGTCAGAGGAGGAAGGATTCTGACTAGTTTTTAAAATGGGATTTGCAATCCCAAATCACTTATCCATTTGTTGGTAATCTGACTGATAGCCTGCCTTTCTTCTTGTATATTGTGAAAGATGCTGTTGTATTGTCTTGCAGGGTACTGTTTTTGTTCTCTGCAATAGAACTTTTAAATACTATCTCCATAGTAATCGGCAATGTAAAAATATGAAATTGATTGTAAGGGCTATTGCTGAACTACTTCTTACGGTTTAATTTTTTAAAGACAAAATAGATAAGCATGCAATTAAGATCTCCGATCACATTAAATATGCTTTTGAATCAGGATTTGTGATTCTGTAATATGGTAGAACAAAAAATATATTTTTTTCCATATTCTTCATATTTATTTGTGAAACACTGCAATTCAGGTAAGCACAATTTTGGTAGTTTTCTTGTGTCTTTGGTTCATCTTGCTTTGGTTCAGCTCTTTGAAGAATCTTAGGATTGGTAATAAGAGAAATGTCAAGTTGGGTGGCAAAAAATTGTAAATTAAAAGCAGCAAGACTATCTGAAACTAATATAAAATGTATAGTCAGAAACAACTGCATTGCCAGATAGTTAATAACACTTATAGGATGATAGAAATGTAAGAAATACCATGCTGAGTCAGAGCAGTTTAGCATGTAATTCTGTATTATCACTCCAACATTCAGAAAGGTTCTTCAGAATAGTGTGTGAGCACTACAGTGCTCAGCTTTGTAGTTGTATTAAGGATGTCAGAAGATACACCACTGTCTATTTCCTTTACTGTCTATTCATTCATCTTTTGATTATGTGTTTGAATAAATTCTTTTTGGCCTTCTGGTTCTGTCTGCATCCACAATCAAGTGACAAGTTCCAGTACTGATGTGTAGTACTCTTTTAACCTCCCATGAACTGATGTCCTGCTAAATTTCTGGTGTGGATTAGTGAACCACAATTCAGAATTCCCTCTAGCTAAATGGACACGGGGATCCTAAACTACAGCATGCAGTGTTCTTGCTGATTATAGTTAGGGCTTAGGCTTAGCGGCCTGTTTGCTGAAAGGAAATCAATGTCACATCTACTCATCTTACTATATGTATGTGTATCTCTATTATATTCATTTTGCTTTCCTTGTAACCCCTCTTCTTTTAAAGCCAGGTAGCCTTAATATGATAGTGCTGATCCATTGAGGGTAATTTTATAATAGTACATCAAACATAGCAGATTTCCACTTTGATGCTCGCAGTTTGTTTCTCATCGACTTATAAAGACTGTTGGGTTCACTTGGGAACTCTAAGTACTCAGCTCCTGTAATGCCTTTAAAATGATGGGATCTATTTGAGCAGGCAGGAATCAAATAATGAGCCAAGAGTGAAAAAGCAAATCTTATAAAAGCCTATTGGACAGATGGCTAACATGAACTACTTAAACCTCAAAACTTGATTTATTGAATTTTAGGACCTTGGCCTGTTTTAAATTAATTAGCATTTGTTGTTTCTGTTGTATTTCTCCATGACAGGCTGTGTAAACTAACAATACTTAATGATTTAAGCTGCCAATTTTACTTGAAATAATTTTAAATTGGTAAGGCTAAGGCAAATTGGGAGTGTATGACTTGAGACCAAAGAAGAAAGGCTTATTTGTGAAATTGGTCAGGATATTTTCATTTTTGTGTGTGCAGCAACAGTAGGATATTGCTGCTGGTTGCCTATTTTGAGTGCTGTAGCATCAAAACAGAACAAGCAATTCTCATGCTGGCTCCTCTGAGTACTGGCCTTAAGCTATAAAGTAAATTATTTCTATAATTAATAAGCATAATAAGTGATACCTATCAGAGAATTACAGAGTGGGTAAGATTGGAAGGCAGCAGTGTGGGGCCATCTGGTCCAACCTCTCTGCTCAAGCATGGTCATCCTAGAGCATATGGCACAGAATTGAATCCAGATGGTTCTCAAATATCTCCAGCGAGGGAGACTCCACAACCTCTCTGGGCAATCTGTTTCAGTGCACAGTCACCTGCACAGTAAAAAAGTTCTTCCTCGTATTTAGGTGGAACTTCCTGTGCATCAGTTTCTGCCCATTGCTTCTTGTCCTATTGCTCGGCACCACTGAGAAGCCCGGCTCCAACCTCTGACATCCTCCCTTTAGATACTGATAGACATTGATTAGGTCCCCTCTTAGTTGTTTCTTCTCCAGACTGAACAGGCCCAGCTCCCTCTGCCTTTCTTCATAAGAGAGATGCTCCAGTCACCTCATCAACTTTGTTGTCTTCCACTGGACCTGCTCCAGGAGCTCCATGTCTCTCTTGTACTGAGAAGCCCAGAATTGGACTCCAAATGTGGCCTCACCAAAGCTGAGTGGAGGGCAGGATCACCTCCCTTGACCTGTTGGCAATGCTCTTCCTACTGCAACCTGGGATACCATTGGCCTTCTTGGCCACAATGGCACTGCTGGCTCATGGACAGCTTGTTGTCCACTAGGACCCCCAGGTCCGTCTCTGCCTTTCCAGCAAGTTGGTCCCCAGCCTGTAGAACCTGGGGTTACTCTTCCCCAGGTGGAGGACCCTGCACTCGCCGCCTTTGTTGAATTTCAGAAAGTTCCTCTCTGGCCCTCTCTCCAGCCTGTCGAGGTTCTTCTGAAGGGCTGCACAGCCCTCTGGGGTATCAGCCACTCCTCCAGCTTTGTGTCATCAGCGAACTTGCTGGGGAGGCCTCTGCCTCTTCATCCGAGTCATGGAGGAATAAGTTAAACAATACTGGGCCCACTAGTGAACTTTAGAGGACACCACTGCTGACAGGCCTCCAACTAGACCCTGTGCCACTGATCAGGACCTTCTGGGATCTGTCCTTCAGTCAGTTCTCAATCCACCTCACCATATGTGGGCATGCATGTTTGAGGAAGAGGTGGAGGAGATCTGATTGGAAAGCTGGGAAAGGTTGTTCCAGGGAATAAAATTGCTGCAGAATTATAGACCTTCAGCCGAGTAATTGCCGAAAGACAGGACTAGTAGATCTACTCAGAAGGGAGATGTTGGATTGATCATGCCTATTTTCCCTCTGTGTATGGCTATGAGAGTAACAGCACAATAGCTGTTCTTGCAGAGAGGTGAATATTTTAGCTTTAAATGTCTAGTTCAGTTTTCCACCTCTGTCACTCACCTGCCAAAAGACTTTCAAATTCACCTTCAACATATCTCTTTTGCTCTCTGGAAGCAATTTGGAGTGACATCTGTAAGGCCTCAAAAACTTGCTTGACAAGACTCTTAAAAAGGCTTATGGTTTTTAATGTACTCTGACTTAGATGCATGGGAAGAATATTGACAAGATATTCTGAAGAGGTCAAGAATATAAAAAAATTTTACTGGAAACTTTGGAAAATCAAAGAACTTTAACGAAAGTTTAGAGCAGCATTCAATCAACATAAAAGCAACTTCTCAAAGCATTAACTTAGCAAACTCCAATCCCATCTAATTTTAAGTTACTCAGAACTATGAGAAGAGGGAATTAGTAGAAGAAAGAGAAAGACAGAAAATATTCAGAAAAGAACAAGTATAGCTACCACTCCTGGTTCCAGCAGTGTTCAGCTGATAGAAATTCAAAGAAGAGGTAGGGTCAAGACGTGTTCACTGCATGTCCTGGCTTAAATACTGTTTGGCTTTCCTGGGCCCCTCCCCCAGGTGGAACTTCTGGTCATCTGGGCACTCTGGGGCTAGAATGGGGCTCCAGAGGCAAGTGTGGATCATTGCCTCTGGTGTGCCAGGGACTGGCAGCTGCTGTAGGGCTGGGATACAGGCCTAGGGGTGTGTGTGGTGTGCAGGGCAGGGCACTGCCTCACCAAAGGCAAGGCCCGACCCACCCCCTCCCACACACACACGCACCTGAAACATTTCGAGCCAGCAATTTTTCCAGTCTCATAACATCTTTGCATAGAGAGCCACACTGGTACCATAGTCTTGATTGGACTGTTACTCAGGAATTTGTTAATTATCAAGTGTGGTTTTATTTCTTTACCTATGGTATGTTCTCCTACATCTGAAGCCCATTCTAATTAACTTTATATACAAAAGATTTATAGCTGTCTTGTTTTCAGCTGTTGCATCTCCTCTTTGAACAAGGTCATCTACTCAAAGACTTCTCATTGAGCTGGTGTCTGTGACACGGTTTTTCCATGCCTACTTTACTTCCTTTCATCAAAAATCTGTTTTCGTCTGTTTAGGAACATCAATTCCTGCATCAGCATTGACTTGGTTTAAACGTAGATTTAGTCTTCCATCTAAATCCCCTTTCTGTTCCTTTTTTCTTCTGCTCTTGCTCGTGTCCAGAACTCGGCTGCCAGGCTGCATGCCTCCCTTATCCTGTATGTTGTGCTTCTAAGCTGAGACTAGCTTTCCCTTTTCCTTGCCCCATAAAATTTTAAGAAAGCTCATAAAACTAAAGAGCCAAAACAATCTGTGTTCAGTAATCTGACCATGTCAAGGTGTATGTGCATGGTGCATCCCCCACAGTGCTCTCACAAGGTTGGTGTGTGGCCTTGTGTGATTCCTCCTGCTGTGCTTTGTGTCTGCAGCAGGACAGCAGGACTCTGGACAGCTCTGCCTAAGTGCTGCCAGGGGCTCCATCACCATCAGCCTGGATTAAGCAGGCACTGTTAAATCTCTGCTGTAGCAGAAAGGGGAAAGCTTCAGAATAGTTGAAAGGGAAAACTTGGGAAATAGCTCTGAGGAGAGGAGGTGTTAAAACCAGGGACAGTTTGGGGAAGGGTGGAGGAGTTACTTATGTAAGAGTGTTTCCCTGCACAGAGGAAATCTGACAGACGTGAGGACACATACTGGCAGAGGACATGGAAAACGGGCTTGTGGAAAGTTGAGTCTTTCCAGCTTGACAACTGGTCTGCTGTGAGTTTCCAAAGTGAGCTGTGGAATGTAGTAAAATATGTAAAAAAAGTCTATACCAGCTTAGGATTTTGACTTAACTTGAAGTTTATTTTTAGGAGAGGAAGCTGTGCTCTTGACTGCTGGTTTTATTTATTTAGGATTTAATTGTTTGTTAAATTTGACTTGTAGCCACAGCTGATACTTCAATGTCAATTTTGTGTTAGTACCTGCATAGAGTGAGCTTCTTTACAATCTTTGCAAGAGGTACAATTTTTTGTGGAGAGGGAAAACAATGATAAAAATAAACTCTTCTACTAAAATTGTGGTTTCAGTGTGAAAGAGAAAATATGACAAATGTGAAATTCTAACTTTAGTCATTAGGCTTTTGTTTGGCAATGGTTTAGATTGAATGAATAGAAAGAATAAATTTTGCTGTCAGCAAATTCAGGATCAACCACTTCTATGACTTGTGGTGTTCCTTGCTTGCTGCGGGTAATTGCATCTTGAAATACTGCATTTCCTTCTCATCTGAAGTCAGTACATCAGGAAAAAAAAAAACTTCAAAGCATCAAGCTGAGAGATTTTTGTGAACAGTGATTACAGCATTTTTTTTGTACAGCAGGATAACTTCTCCCTTTGGATTCAGACGTAATGTTCTGGAGTGCCTGGTATTTGTGAATATTTCTGTATGGAATATCAACAGTGCTGTGGAAGAGATTTAATTTTACCCAAGGGTTTAAAAATCAGAGGCCAGAAAACATTTTAATCTTTATATTGTTCTGAAAATCCATTTCAACTTCAAAAATGGCCCCCTGCTTGGTATAATAGGACTTAAAAAGGGAATTAAAGTTTATGGAGCACGTATAAATCTTCATGTGGCACAGCTGGTAGGAATAACCTCCATGAGAACACCCAAGGAAGTGCTTTATACTGTGGCTAGGGAACTGAGAGCTTAATGTACAGCAGTGCCGTCTCATCATACAGACCATTGGTTCATTCAACTTTGATTTAATTTGATTTTTTTTTCTTAAATATTTTTTCTCCACCACTTGCCTGACAAAACAAGTGTTACTATTTGTAGCTATTCTACAGCCCTGAATGCACACATGTTTCAATATTGTTAGGGCAAGGTGTCAAAGACACCATCCCTCTAGTACCAGTGACAGTGTTGAGGCTGCTGGCTGATGTGAGAGTGGCGGTGAGTAGCTCATATTAGGGCTGTGTTTTCTATACAGTGCTTAATTCCTTTGGTTTGTGGTTAGAGCCTTTCCTGGGGGCTGTAGTGTGACCATTAGTAGCAAGGCAAGGGGATACCACATTGCCAACTGGATTTGCTGCTGCCTCTCTGCCACTCTCCCTGCACGGCCTAGATGGGAAAATGAGATGGTCATGCTGAAACCAACCCTGCCTTTCAGCCATGGTCTTAGGTGAGGTTACTGCACCAACTGTTTGCCTTGCTTTTGCAGCACAGACATCTGAGCCACTTGACAGTCAAGTCCTCAACTGCTGCAGTTTAGGGCATATGGTTGACGCTAAATTGTTGCCAGTTTTGAATTGCTTAAAGACACAGCACAGTGAACCATGGCAGTTTAGGAAATGAGTGATGAGCAGTTCAGATGTCCAGGCAGTGTCAGCAGCTGAGACCAGTAGCTTCATCAGCTGTCTCATCCATGCTCATCCATCAGGTCACTGAGTACCAAAACTGAGTGATGCGAATACCTCCCAGTGTACTCACGGTGCACAGAAATAGCAGGTTACACCAGCTTTACAGCATTTAAGCATTGGCTCTGAATTTCTTCTTTTTCTCACCTGTAACTACTAATTAAAAAAAAAAAATTAATAAACCTATGCTGATTTATCATAAATGCATCTATAAATCCATTTCTAATGGATTTAGATGCATGAATTTCAACAGTCCCTTCTCTAAGGCCACATTAGTCAGTATAAGCTCAGACTGATATGTAGAACAATTTTTTGTTTTTCCAAACTCATAAGGAAGTGTAAAAAATTTATTATGTTGCTTTAACAAGGCCCACTGAGATTTGGGATTGTATATCTAAGCCCTTATTGAAGACACAAACTTTTCTATGTTTAGCCATGCAGACCAAAGCTGCTCTTCAGACAACACTTTAAAAATGAAGGGAATCTGATAACCATAGAATTGAAATCATAGAGAAAGGTATGAGGTATCTTCCCTCCGAATTCCTTTACTGCAAAGCCACAGTTACTATTAACAAATATAAAATGTAAATTGGAGTGGCAGTAGCTCTTGAATTTTAAGGCCATTTCACTATGCTAGGAACCAGCAGTGGAAAACTTTAGCATTGTTAGAAGAAAACTACTTGTTACACTGAAGAAAAAGCAGAAGATGAACGATACACCTCATTCTCTAGAAGGAGGATTAATTCTCCTGTACAATTAATCTGATTTCTTAGTCTCACTTTTCAGCACCCAAATCTCTGTTCTTTCTCTAAGAGGTAATTTTTACTCAGGTATGCCACTGTTGCAGCCTCAGTTTAGCATCCCTCTGCTTCCTTCTCCTGGGAAACTCTAGAAGGAGAATTAAGTGGAATGTATTTCGTGAGATATTTCATGTTCAACTCCCTCTTGTTTTCTTGTTTCCACAGTCTTGGAAATGAAAAATTTGACGTAACATTAGACCATTTAATTAAATTATAAAAATTGAACCTAATACTTTTAGGAAGGATATTTTACAGGAGGCCACAGTGCGGTTGGCAGAAAGTTTTAAGTTCCACATTCTCAAAGCACCAGAGTTGCTTTAGACATTTTCTCTCCTTTTGTAAATCTGAACAATCTGTGTACCCAGAAACTTGAATGCATTCTTTCTCTCTCTAGAAATTAGACATTCTCCTTTTGTGAGGGTTATAGATTGATAAATATGTACACTATTTTATTCAGCTTTCCTTTGGGTAAATTTCTGCCATTTTAGTTTTCAGCGTTTGCTGTTTTGAATTAAGCTTTGCTTCTGATTTCCTTCTACCAAATCTGTAAGACTGCTCCTCTGCCAACACTCCAGAGGTAGCAAGTGATTTCTGTTTTGTAGATCGTTCAGAGGTACAACTGGAGTGTTGGACACAATGATGTTGCAGTCTGAAACTGAGTTCACTGCTTCTGTAGACATGTGCAGATCCTATTGTGCAGGGTATTCTGTCCTCAGCCTGAAATTACCACACACCACAACAAAAATTTGTAACACTGCATACTTGCCATGATTCCGTAAGTGTATAAGTTTTTCTAGAAAAGGTAAAATTTATGTTGTCAGTGTCAGAAAACTTATCTGGAATAGTGACTAGGAAAATAATGCTTCCTGTTCCTTGCAATGGTCTCTATTCGTCAAGCCCTTCTGATAACTAGCTCTGAAAAGCTGTTCAGTGAGGTCACGCTGAAAGGATTTAGATTCACTGGCAGTCCATACAGGGCGGTCTATAGGTATAAACTGAGCTGCACAATCCCAGAAAACGTTGAGGAAAAAAGCAAGCCTGAATGTGACTGGGGCTGGTATTGCTGTTTTTACAAGCAGTGACACTAAGTATTGTATGACAGAATGCAGACACATAGGTGTTCTGGATTGATGATTAAGCTACAGGTGCTGATCATTAAGCAGCATCTGCATGTATTTTTACACTGTGTGGATCCAACAGGAATATGTAATGTCTCCTATGCCCCAGATAATGATGTTTTGTTTCAATAAGTGATGGGATCATTGTCTTGGAGCGTCATTGTATTCTCCTTGCTTAATATAGAATGATAGTCCGGATGCAAAGTTCTGCTTTTAAGGATGCAGAGTTAGTAAAATAATCTTTAAATCTGATGAGACAACAAAGCATTATTGTCCATCTCTTGGATTGTTTTGCTGTTGCGGGGTCTTTTTTTGCTTTTTCTGCAGCATCTGTGAGGTTTGAGGTTTTGTTAATAATGAATTGGGCACACATGACATAGTTGCTGCTACTCTGTAGATACTTCAGTCAGAGTTACCAATTTGGAAATCATCTGGTAGCTGTTTTAGGCAAGCAAACCAGGTATTTTTGGACTGCCTTCAGTAATGCCTCAGTGAATAAAGGAGGACTTCAAACAAATGAAACTAGAAAACAAGTCAATCACAGATGAAACTAGGAGCTGAAATAACTCAAAATAATTCTTGATATTGCATTTGTGATGCTTAGAATCATTATAAGAGATCAAGAATAGTAAGTACATTTTTTTTTTAAATTCTGGACATTGTATACTAATTACTTTTGAAATAGATATACTAATAAAATTCCTTGCTAAGGTACTACAGCTTGGTTCACTGCCTCTATTTTCATTATGAGAACTTCTACTTCTCTTTGAAAGCTAAATTACCTTTACGGTCTCCAGCTTGAAATTTTTTTTATCCCCTTGCTCTTAGCATAATTTGCTTATCTGAGAATTGATTGGGTGAACTGAAGTGAATTAAATGCCATTTCAAATTACATAGGTCTTCTCTTTCTTAAGCATATGACCCTCAGTGGGTCTGAGCATACTGCTCATGAGGTTTCTGGAACCTTTTGTTCTGAACTGGTTCAAGAATTTAGTTTTTATATTTGATCTGCCTTTCCACTGTTTAGAATGATGGTTTTGGATTTTTTGTTTGCCTCTTTATCAATCTTTCACGTTTTACGTGGTGAAAAATAGTTCTCAAGTACTGAACATATCATTTGTACATAGGGAAACTTTCTGTGAAGTGAAGGGCCCTTGTATTTGTGGTAGTATACCTGACACCATGTTTTTTATATTTACCAATGTAACACCTCATTTTGATGATTTTTAAGTTAAGACTATAGTTCCATGGAGAGATTTAAAGGCACTTTTGGGAGAGTAGAGTTATTGATAACATCTGGACATTCAGAAGTTTAGATGTGCCAGTATTTTTGGAAAAGACATTTATATCTTCCTCCTGAGTCTCCTATTTTTTAATTGGAGTTTCCAACCTTGGGAGGGGAAGGAGGAATGAAAGGGTCTGTAAAACCATTCCTGTGTGAGAATTTGGTGGAAGTATAGCCTAGGAGACAGCAGAGATATTTTGAATTTTCTCTGATCCTTCTACCTAGTGTCATGATGGCTGGAGGGGCTGAGAGACAGCCTATTGTCTCAGCCTTCAGGTGGGAAGCTCAGCTGCACACAGGAGATGCTGTCTAATGTGCAGACAGTGAGGAGAAGGTGATCTGCATTTATGACCCATCACTAGAGTCCCTTGATAGGATTCTGTAAGTTCTTGAGGTTGGTTTATGGAAAAAATACACTGAGGCAAATATGTTTTATTTCTCTGGGAAAATGAAGTGTTTGTGACAGTACTTGGACTTGGTAGACAGTTGAACTGTATGATCTTAGAGGTCTTTTCCAAGCTTAATGATTCTCTGATTTTATATTTTCTGTCTGTCTTGCCAGTTACCTACACCCTCCTTCTCTTGCCCTGATTTTTAAGAACATCTGCTTTATTTGGACAATTTTGGAGATAAACCTTCTGAATTGTACTTTTCTCACAATATCTGTAAAGCAAGTGCTCATCCAGAAGAATACATTGTTAATGCCCTTGATGAGAAAGACTACAGGTTAACAATGACAATTGCAAGAAGAGTCTGCTAGGGAAGGCATCCTGTCCAGCAGGCATCACTAGTCCCATAAGCAGGCTTCCTTAAAATTGAGTGAATCTTTTAAGGGTGAACTGTCTGGAATTACGTTGCATTTAGTATGGTAACCATATTGATGTCAGCAGATGTCAGAAGGAGCTTTTACACAGTACTTTGTTTTTCTACAGCTCTACTATGCGCTTCTACCTTTCAGGAAATGAGCGTTATTAGAAGAGTCATACACCTGTTTGCCAGGGCAAGTGGCCTTTATATACCCTTATATACATATCCAAAGTGTTGAAAGGTTAAAAAAAAGAGGTGTAACTTGAGAATCCAAGTACTTGGTTCATACATGCTGGGAAGAGAGGCTTTTTGCTTTGATGGTGTTGCTGCTCACATTTGATATTCCCTGTAAGATGGCACGAGTCAGGCTGTTGGCATAGGTCACTAGCACACTGCTGTGTCCTCTGAATCCGTCCTAAGCGCAATAGTCTACAGTTACTGTCATACATTAGGGAAATTATGAGCCATCTGTTCTAGTTTAGAGCAAGATGTATCCAGGAAGGAATCAAGAGGTGCTTAAGGTGAAGAAAAGTATTTTAAGAAGCATTCAAAGCTATCCCTTCATTCTGAGCTGTATAGGTGTATTCAAGAAAACTGCAATCAGAGTCATAGTACTGCTGTTGATACTGCCATCCTCCACTATAGTGAGTTATCAGCAGTGATCTGGCTACAGCAATCTGATCTTTATTGTTTTCAGAAAAGTTACTTTAATTCTTTCCACCTGAGATACAGTAAGACATGAAAAGAAATGCAGCTTAAAGCCTTAGCACAACCATGAAAGTGAAGAAGCTTATTCTAAAGCATTGGCCGTGCAGTTTTTATGAGAGTAATTTGCTTCTCCTTTTAGTGGGACCACATTGCTTTGCTGCTGAGAAGTCAGCAATTACATTGTACTTTGGAGCTGCACCAGCAATTCTGCATAGTGTGGATCTTGAAGAGCAGTCATAGCAGACTTTAGGCAATGCTCAGCAAGAGCTAAACCCTGTGCTTTTCTTGGTTTTGTAGGAAAAGTAAATTAACATGGATTCTACTCTTGCACCCAGGTAGGCAAAAAATATGTAGGAATTTTTAAAAAGTAGTTTAAAGAATATGTATTGTGACAGAATTCATTGTCTGCCATGTTTTCTTCCTATTATGTCTAGATATTTTTGACATCACAAGCCCAGCAGGAGCTGTTTTCTGCATGAGCTCGTATCCCTCAGTCAGATGCTCTAAAACAGAACTTCACTGTCACTGATGAAAATTTGCAGCCGTTTTCTGCTTTTACATGTTTAGCTTTTGCAGTGAGCTGTTGATCTTGTAGATGAATGACGAAAGAATGTCTCGCTCCATAGGCAGTTGTTGCTGTGTTGGCTCTGTGGGTAGATGTGCTGCTGCCATACCTTTATGGACTGGGGTTTTGCTGGTACAACGTATTCTGGGAGGTACCTGGCAGGTTTGGGATTTTATATTCAAGGTCAGTTCCCACGAAATTAAAATCGCTTTTTCTTCTTTGATGAGCCTATTTCTGCTTACCTGGTGCTGAAACTAAATAAAGATGATAATATCTTAGTTGTACTCACGGACCATCTGTGCATAGTTTGAGAACTGTCGTGAATTTTAAATTTAGTACATTTGCAAGTGTTTGTCGTCCCACGTATCTAGGTGTCCCATTGAACATAAGTCTGCTTTAGACATTGTTGCTTGATTTAGGTTTTCATACATTCATTTTAGCTCCTATAAATCTTCAACTTAGAGGTTTCAGAATAGATGAACACCTGCTAATCCTTCTGTGATGTTTAAGCTTTATTTCAGTGATTCTTGCAGCTGAAATTCTGTTTTGTCTTCAACAGAGACTGTACAGTTGGTGCTGTTTTGCAATGGAATGAAAATATTTTATGGGTGATAAGAGTTTGCAACTTAAAATTAATGCTTTCGGAATTGCATAGCAGCCAGATGGAGGAGAGAAGGCAATGTAGAAAAGCAGTTGGTGAACACCCAAAAATCTTTAGTCTGGAGAAGTATGTTGGGCATTACTTTGGAATTACATACTCCAAGGCAAAGTTACTCCTGGACAGGATTAAAATGTCAAGATTTATTGCCATGCAAATAGTTGCAGCATGTTGAGATAGCTTTCTGTGCTTCAGAGGAATAATCTACTTGTAAACAACTTTGTCTGTGCTGACACAGTATACTAACACAGTTGTTTGGTTTTTTGCTTTTGCCCTTTACCCTCTGAGAAAAAAAGAATTGAATTTTGTGGACTATTCAGAGGCTTTATTGTGCAAATAGCATTTCTTAATAACGATACCAAAACCAAAGCAGTTACATTTAAGTTTAAATAGGGCAGTTGAGTCTACTAAAAATGTTGGTTGGTGTGAAGCAAAAGAAAAATAATTTGGGTTTTGCTTTACAGTTTGAAATAGGCAGCTTTTACTTCTCTTTCTGACTTCCCTTAAATAGCTTATAATGATCAAAGCATGTCAAGAAATTGTAAAATAATTTCAAATGCATTAATAAAATTAATGTCGTTGAGGTTCATATGTAGTTGTTTAATGCAAACAAAATTATTTAATCCACTGGCTTTTAATGTACCTTTTGGCATGAGTTATTTAATCTATGCTATTTATTGGAGTTAGAAATGAGAAAACTGTGTGTGGAGTATGGATTTTAAATCATAAAAGCATTCATCAGAGCAAATAGCATAATTTTAATTAAAAGGCACTTTGAAATATTACAAGACCAGTTGATACCTCTTATGTCAGCCCTTCTGAAAAGTATTGTGGCACTGGTACTCTGGTGAGGTTAAATATGAATTTTCATTATAAGGCTTTCTTATTAGTATTAAATAACTTGCCCTTTTCAAATGGTGACACTTTGAAAGTTCAAGAAGGACTTACATTTTGCAGGATAGGGTATTTTAAACCCGCTGAATTGTTTTTGCAGTGGATTTCTATCTAACTTCTTTTTGACTAGACTTCAGAATTGCATATTTTTTCCAAAGTATTCATTACTCAGAAAAAAAGATAGAAGACCGTTAATGAGCATGTCCTTGTATATAATTTATACAAGTATGTATCGTTGTATATTAATGTGATTGTTGTATATATAACTAATATAATTATATATACTACATTAAAGTATATGTACTATATGCTATATATTTGATGCACTTTATTGTAAGGATTATATATTAGTAATTTTATAATGAGAATGCTTTGCAAGCGATAGTATTTAAGACCATGTGAAAATACAGAAATTCAGTTAAATGTAAATCTTGTCTCTATAGTGTTACAATAAAAAAGAAAGTGTTTAAAACTTCGAGATGGAGCTTCTGTGTTGACCACTGTAGTCCATCGCAAAAAATACAAAAAGGCATGCTCTCTGCCTTCTTACTTCCCTTCTTCTCTTTCTCATTTTCTTGCGAGGACACAAGTGGGTTAAATTATTTTCTTCCATTTTTTGTCTCTTGTGAGAGAATTAATACCTATTGGTTTGAGATACCATGCAACTAGTAAAGATCCCAGGGAAAATTTGCTCAAAACCCACACTTGGCACTCCCAGCTGCTCAGGATGAATAATGAATGGTAGAACATGACCACAGATGTTTGTTTCAGGAGAGAAGCAGTGATTCTACAAAGTAAGTTTTTTTCCAAAGGAACGTACTGTAGACTGTGAAAGTACTGCACTCTTAGTCGTCCATATTATTTAAATTTTGGTAAGAGTTTAGTAGCTAATGAGCAGGCATTGATTTTTATGTCATTTTTAGATCACTGCAAGGATAATTAAAAGTATAAATAACTTAGCCTCCCGGTACATTAAGTATATAGACACATCATCAACCATAATTAAGAATTGTTTTTAGATTAAATCATTTTTACAAATAGTTATTTAATTTAGCAGGTTTGTCCTTTGGCTCAGTAAAGTCATCTGTCATTTCTCTCAGAGCTGCAGCTTGTGGAAAGGGCAGCTTTAACACCATTCAGTGAACTCTGAGATTCACGGCTGAGCTTCTGTCAGCTTTTATATTGGATTCTTCGGCACAGGCTTGCTTCATCAAAGCACTGAAGCTACAGTTAACTCTCCTTCAAGAGTTTCACAGCATTTGGAGCCCTAAATGCAGAGCACATTTACCTAGATCATAACTAATAAAATCTAGTTAATACATTGCCTCAGCAACACTGAGTAAGAGCTTTTTCATTTTCCAGTTTTGACCTGTGTAGACTGCCCTCGGTTAATGTATTTATAGAGGTAGCCTGATAAATCAGAGGTGATGGTGGGGATGTGCTGGAAAGGAAAAAAGGGCTTATCCGTTTCTCTTTGAAAGCAGACTTACTTTGTTGCTGGGACAGCTCAGTTGCATTTAAAAGTGAATCTCACGCATGATGAAGGGTGATTACTGATAAATGTCTTTAGCACTGATGGAAGAGGCTTCTTTTGAAAGAAATGCAACCTAGTCAGAAGTCTGGTCCAGTTTTTCAAAATCTTGTGAGAATCTTTGTCAGTTTTCTTTGGGTTTGAAATACAAAGTTTTCTTTTTCTTCACTGATGTGCGACGTGTATTAGGTTTGTCCATGAAGACTTAGGATGTTGTGAGTGGGTTCCATGACCTGAGGGATGACTGTGTTAGCTTACTAGTTCGTATATCAAAAAATTATGAAATAAATGTATTTCATTATTTTGGTGTCTTAAACCTTGCTTTTAAGGACATAGTTTTGAAATGTTACTCTAACTTATATAAACAATTCATTTGGATCAATTCCATAGTGAGCAGTGGAGAAATACCATTCTCTGATGCATGGTGATTCAAATGTAAAACATTATCTAAAAACATTGTGATCAATTATTTCTGCTAGAGAAGTAACTGTCTTATCTTTAATCTTATCTGAGTAATTTTCAAGTTTTGTTCCTCTCTGCTTTCAGAATTAATTGGTTGAATTTCATAGAGCATTTGCTGATTTCTTTTTATTTTTTAAAGAAATCAAAATTTTCCCTGATTTCCCGTTATTACCGACTAAACAGCTTTGAAAATACCACTTTATTTTTTAAAACATTTTATACATATAACTATGGGAACTTTACTTTCCTAGCTGTATGGCTTTGACTGATTATGGGAATGTGACAATCATATCGTCTTCTAAATTTCCCCTTCAAATGACCAGTTCCTTAGAGAAAGCATTGAAAAGGACAAGGGGGAAGATAGTCTCAGCTTGTCATCTTTATTTCTTAGTCGTTTTGAATGCTCTGTGCTGACAGTTTAGCACATAGAACATAGTTGTTTCTCATCAGCATCTAGCACAGTAGCCAAGTATCACCCCCTTGAGCAGTTTTACTTCTTCAGTTTCTGTACTACTTCAGTTCAGTTCTGAAATGTATGCCGGAAATATATTAAAGTTTTATTAACATTCATCATATGTGGTTCTGTCCTTCTCAAAATGAAAGTTGTATGAAGGTTCTGATTATATCTTTTAATCTTACGTCTGTTCATTGTGTTTTCATGGGTGAGACTAATAGATACCTCTTAGATTGAAGGAGTTCTGAGTTTGAGGTTTCACTTTAATCTACAGAGGCTGCATCTCAAGTTTGATTAACAGTGGGGAAACTTTGGACTGTTGTTCTTACTGGGGATCAATTCCATTATCACCAATCCTTCTTCCTGCCTCAAAATTTAAGAAGATTTTTTTTTCCAGTTGTCCTGAACCAACAAGATAAAGTGCACATATGTAAAAGCACCGAGTATCTCAGTTTGTCTCACTCATTAGGGAGTATTGTGGGCTCTGAAGAACATGTTTACTTTGCTTATAGTAGTTGGTTTTGCTAGATAGAAATGTCATATGATTGGGTTTATGCTCATCTTCTCCCAAGTAAACACCACCTGATTAGCTGGTATATGTGTTGCTGCATTCCGTCAGCAGCTTTTCCCTGTGGAGTTACTAATGTGCATTTCTTCTTAGTGCTCAGACAGTGATTGTCAGGAAAACGTAAACTCAAACCTAATTTATTTAAGATCTTGCTTAAGAAAATTTGGTTGAAATAAGCTAAGAGGATTAATACAAGTTCTGGGGAAGAGTTGGATAAAGAAAAGAGAGAGAAAATGGAAAGAATGGAGTGACAGACAAAATGCTTAGAATTATTTGTGTTTTCCTGTTGGTGAGATCACTGACAGACAAAACTGGATGATGATGGTGATTTACAGAGGTGGATTTAACGTCCTGTGAAAAAAAATCACTCTGGCATGTCCTTTTCTTGACTCAGAGCATGCTCTGAGTTTGGACCATTTTCCTGAGTATGTTTTACTACATCTTACTCTTTTAAAGCCTGGTTTCTAAAACTGACTCACGTCTCCCTCAAACACTGGCAAGGTCAATAGGTAGTGGTGAGATTTTATGTGTCACAAAATTGGTCCAAAGTAGATGCAGTCTTGCGCCCCACAATGAGTTAGAGAACCTATGTAGAATTTATGAATTTTGTTTGATACTGAGGGCCATATTTTTTTGCGTCAGACTGTGAAGCCCAGAATCTTAAGGCTTCTTTGTGATGTAGAAAAGTTGAATATTTGCTGAAGGAAGAACAGCATTATTTCTCTTGTTAACCTCATTTTCCTCAAGCTAATGTCTTATCTCCCCCTTATTCCTTTCAGCCAGCATACCAAGCTGTGCTGTGATCTCTGGGAATTGTCTGGGAGCTGATGGGCTGAGTTGTCCTCTGGATGGTCACTCTGCTGAGGAGCATTATCAGCCAATCTACCTCTTCCAGTAAACAGAAAGCAAACAGTCTCCTCTCCTGTACTGGAAGTGAGACAACTCCCCTTATACAGAAAGACTGTGAAACTAAGGTTCTTTGTGGTTTGTTTTGCCTTTTTTTTAAGCATAGATGCTTTTCTCTTTTCTCTACAATAAAGATTATGGAAAAATGCTTCTAAAAGCAATAGAGATGAAGAGCAAAGAGAAATGATATAATAAAGCGATGACTTCCCACAACCATTTGTGTTAAATGCTGTGAAAGGGCAAGTCACAAAAACTAATTCCTAGCATGTGTTCCTGGAGCAGTAAGTGCTAGGATACACAGGTTTTGTTTGTAATAAGGGAATACACTGGAATAATTTCAGGAAATACTAATAACTGAGCAATTAATAAGCAAAATTTTCAATATAATTAGGCTAAATGTCTTTATGCAAACATTCTTTCCCTCAAATAAACCAACAGCCACAAAAGAGAAATGACTAGTTCAGTGCCAGGGCTGTACTCGTTGGACTTTAAAATGAGGAGGCATCTCCAAAACATTCTTAGATCAAAACACAAGAATAGAATCAGGGTGCTGATGTAAGTTGTGATGTTCTGAATATTGCTTGGAGTTCTGAAAAGTTTCTCTGCAGAGAGGGTGTTGATCTGTGGAAACACCTTCACAGGATCCAGAACCTTAGCCTACCACCTCCAGTCTCCAAATTCTAGCTGTGTTTGAAGGTGCCTGCACAGTGCTTTGCTTAGACTTGCTGATTTCTGAAAAAGAGAGCCCCTATTTTGCTAGCTTCACCTAAATTTGCCTGCATCACCAGATTTTAGAAAATGTAGAAAAAAGGATGACTAGGGAGCATATAAAGGTAAGTTTCTAATTGTGTGGGGAAATGAAATTACCCAGTGATAAGGAAATGTAAAACTCCATTCTTTATTACAGTTAACAAGACTCCTTGGTTACTGGTTACTTAGTGCTCATGATCTGGCTTTAAGTGTTCCTCCTGGAACATTTATAGAATCATAGAATCATACAATGGTTTGGGTTGGAAGGGACCTTAAAGATCATCTAGTTCCAACCCTGCTGTGGGGAGGGATGCCTTCCACTAGACCAGGATGCTCAGAGCCACATCCAACCTGGAACTCTGGACCAGTCAGGGCTGCTTTTTCTGGGCTTGGCCACTTGTGTAGTCTTATAAAAGAACCCTTTTTCCATTCAATATAGACATAGTATTTGTGACTTAACTGGAGGCTTGTAACTTTCAATAATGAAAATACTTCGCAGTCTCTTCTAAATATCTCACCTTCTTGTCCTAGTGGTCAGTTGGGTTTTTTTGTAGTAGCTTTAACAACTTTTCCAGATCCATGTGGCACAGTGTAAGTGTCCAGCGAGATACTACATATTATAAAGGCAATTAATGTGTGGGAGGTTTTGGCCTCTGCCCTTTGGTACAGTCTCAGGCATGTTGGAAATCTAAGTGATGCACTGCCATTAGAAGAGCCAGAGGGCGCCTTTCTTTACCATGTAAAGCTTCCTTTGTCAAGATGACACTCGTGAGGTCTAAGAAAAGAGATGGTGTATTTGGTAATCTAGATGTGATATGATTGTCTTTTAATGTGGGGAAAAAAAAAAGAATGAGAGAAAACACTCTTTTTTTTAGGGAGATGAAAGCCCCTCTGACATTCTGTGCATTGTAGATCTTCTATGTATCGAAGCAGAGTTGTATTCTTATATACCCGTAGCTAAATTGGGAAGGAGGAAAAATGTAAATATTAGGAAAGACAAAAGCAAAAAGTTGAAATTCAAGTGGCCAATTTCAGAGAAATAGAGGGAAGAAAGAGAAAGTACACCCACTCTTCGAAGAAAAATGTGTAAATTATGCTAAGTGGGACATCTTCTAGAAGAACTAAGAAGGTGCTATGTACAAAAAGTGTATATGCAAAGCTATATGTAAGAAGCAAGACTTGACAGACTTTGGTTTGGGAGACCTGAGAGAATGATAACCATCCAGGATGACACAGATATTGTCAAGAGAGTATTTGCTTAGTTTTCACCATGCAGAATCCTGGGGTCATGACTGCTCTCCCAAGTGTTTAAAAAAAAGTAGCTATTTCTAGAAAGTACCGTAAAATAAGCAGTGATTCAGTCAGAAGAGCTGGAGGAATTTAAAAGTGAAAGCTGATGCTAAGACTCTTTATTGAAATTTTAAGGTCTTGGACAGAGAAGGGTAGCAAGCATTGTCTTCCAAAGTGATGCACTCAGATCTGCTGAGAATAATTGGCATTCATCTTACCCAGGGATATCTGATACTACCTACCCAGACAAAGTTATTAAAGTAACCGGATCACTGATCAGTCTGTCAGTTTGTACATTATGGAAGAAATAAGCCTGAACTATAGGAAGCAGAATGATCCTGTGTTTTGAGTAAATCTTGTTGAACTAATCTTGTTCTTCAGCACGTGATAATGGGAGCAGTTTATAGGAATATGCTTCTGAAATGTTGCTTTTATGAGTAACTCAAGAAATCTTAACTCTTTTAATACATCTAAAGAAAAAAGCTGTATAAAATGAACTGGGATTGAGTTTTACTGTTAGTAAATTCACAGTGAGCATCATGAACATCAGTTTTGAAAATCATGCCTGATCTCCTGTCTTTTCAGAATTGAATGGAATCTTTCTTTCTAGAAACAAAATTAAAAGTGGAGGCATTATGTTCTGCACAGAATACTGTATGTGTAAAGTCATTATATAATGGAAAATTACCAGTGACAGATGAAATTTTGTTCAGAAGTAATGAAACTTTGAATTAAAAACATGAATGAATTTTTCTAAAATATGCTAAGTTTTCCTTTCACATTGTGTATCTTTTTGAAGGATATTGGTGGTATGGTTATGGTACTTTATCTAAATACACTGTGTTTTTCTGGTAAAACGCACTGATCTGTGACTTTTACAGGGAAAACATGAAGGGAATTTTTTATTACAGTGATATGACACATTTTAATACTTAATTGAAACTTACAGTTTAGATATATTTTAAGAAAATGAAAAAGGTCCTTTTTTTTTTTAACTCTGTAGCCTTGCTGATGCATGGGAAAATGATGTGGGAGTTCATCCTTTAAAGTTTCCATCAGAAACATGTTTGGAATTATTGCTGATACTGTGTTCGAGTACTGCATCTCTGCCGCCTTCGCTTCGCTGCATGAACTCTTTTCAGGTAAGGAACAGCTTCTATTACAGTATAAAGGTGTTACTTTTGGAAAAAGAGAGATCCCTGGGGCCCATAAACTCTTTCAGAGGGTTTATCTTCTGTAGTTGCTTGACTTTCCGTTGTATTGAAATGAAGACCAAGGTGGAAAATGCCATTGGATTTTTAAACAGTGCATTACTGTTTAAAGTGATGAAATTTCAAGAAATCAAACTTAGGCTGGAGTAGCTAGAATCATTATTAAAAAATCTTGTGTGTTAAAAAAAAAAAAAAGAGAACCCTCAGCAAAAAAAATAAAGATTTCCAGTGGGGAAAACATTCTTCTGTGTAGTACTTTGGAAATTCTCAGCAATCATAGAAATTTTCCAAAGAAAACAGTATCGCAGTCATGTTAAACTGGAATTTGTATTTCTTTTGTAATGTGTGTGGAGAGTATGATTTTTACAAATGCAACAGAGACTATTGAATTCATGATGATATGACATAGCAACTCAGCCTTTTTATGATGTTTCTGTCTTCCCCTGTAGTTACATAATCCATCAGTTGTGTATTGGTGCAAATCTAAAGTAACCTGCTTTTGAGCAGGAAGTGGACTGAATCTGTGTTTGTTCTGGCAGCTATAAAAGAATTATCATCTTAGTGGGACTGAGTGTCCTTAGCAGTTTCTAATATGAAATCAGGTAGCTTCTATGTGTCCGTATTTCCTGTTTGTAGTTAAGGCACATCTAGTTAGTGTTCCTGAGTTATGTTTACTGAAAAATAATCTTTTTGTAGATTTTTGGAGCCAAAAAACCCATGGTTGTAAAACAAAATCAAGTAATTGATTTTAATAGAGTTACACTGATATACAACTGCTGAAAACTCCTCTAGATGTTAGGAAATAGGTATGTACCCACGTTGTTGGCTCGCTTTGCATTTTGTGTGCTTGGAAACAGGGAATCTCTATATGGTAATTATTTGGGTACAGCAGCAGCCACTGATCATTTCAATATGTTATTTTAATACCCAAGGTCAGAGTTATAACTGGGTTGTACATTCAGAGGCCATAAAATTGAAGAATCTCCTGGATGCCAACAGATTGCAACAATTACAAATCTCAAGGATTGGCCAGCGCTAGTTATCCATGCAGTTGAATAGTCCATGTTTCCTATTAAGAAGTGAACATTTTGGTTGTCTAATCCCAGAGGATGTATTCCTTGTCCATTACATTACCAGTAATCTGTGGTAAAGTCTTCTCTGCTTTACCCATGACAGGTTAAATAGGAGTCTCTTCCTGTATGCCAAGGCTGTATGTCCTGTATTGTTTCTGTGCGTACTCAGTCCCACATTGTGTATTCAGGATTCCCTTTGATTTGTGTATAGGGTAGAGGTAGGAAGTGATAGATGTTTGTCAACTGGTGTTTTTACCTTGGAGTACACAAAACATCAGACTTTTCTTTTTTTCCTTGTCAGACTCTGCACGATTGTGCTTGTTTGCACCTGGGTAATTTTAGCTTTGTGAAGAAACCATTGCCCTTCAAGCACATGGTGCAGGTCCTGGAAGCATAGGGTTATATCAGCTGTGGGGTGGGAGATCCCCATGCATCCCCTGGAGACCCTCTGACCATGGCCTTTCAACCCTAGATTTCTGTGGAACAGATGAAAGCAAACAGTACTTTGCTAAGCTCATTTACTGAGCACTGGCCTGCACAGGTCGTGGTTTGCCTGCCTGTGTGCCAAAGTTGGTGATGTGACAATGTCCTGTCTTCCATAGCAACACAATTTGCAGTTTTTGAAAAGCCCAGATTCAGAAACTTGCTCTGCTAAGATAATGTTCTGTTTTGCCAAGTGAGAGGAAAGGAAAATGGCTTTTTTGATAAAATTCTGTGATTCCAACTGTCACTCTTCCTGGCAGACAGTCAATATCACCAAGTGTTTGTCCTAGAGGGCAAACACTGTCCAGTAAAATATTGTTTTGTTTATATTTAATCTTAAAAACCTTGTTTGGATCTCAGTTAGTGAATCCATGAAGCAGAAACAAAATTTGCCCAGGCTTTTCACTGATGCTTTATAATGGTCTGCCAGCCTTATAATTTTTTTTCTGGCTTGCTTCTTCATGTTCAGCAAAGACTAGAATTACAGATCTAGTTTTTCTGTATTTTTCTTTGTAAAAGTTGGCAAGATCTGAAGAGAGCTTGAATAGTGATACTGAATTGTGCTGTTGCCTGAGCATAAGATCACGCTGCATCCAAAATATTGCAGATTGTGAGCCAAAAAGGGCATATAAAAGGGCACTAATTGAAAACTGATATTTCATGTATTTTAATGGAGTAATGGCAAATGACAAAACTAGTTATGCTTTATTTTGTGGTAGACCTTAATCTGGCACTTGTCTGGAAAAAATTAAAACATTTTAATTCTATATTACAATTAAACTTGTATTTGAACTGAAAATAATTGCAGAATTCCCTGTTCTCTGCATAGTGGAACAGTGGCAGTCTTGTTCAACAGGGGCCAGGCTCTTGCAACTGAATGCTGGGGGAATTAGAAGGAAAAAATGACCCCAGAAAGTGCCAGAGTTTTCTCCTTTCATGTATATGTGTTTCCACTGTTGAACATATGGTGAGGAGCCAAATGGACCACTGCTTTCTACTGGTGCTTTTCTTTATGTTTTCATACAGTATTTGGAAATGTATCTAACAGGCACCTCTAATGTAATGATCTGAAAGTCACAGTTTAACTCCTGATACCCTGTCAGGATGGCTTTTAAAAATCCGATTTTTTAAATTAGGTAACCAAAAAGATGTCACCGACACCCGTGTTTTTTGAGAATGTATTTACCCTCTCTCCCAATTATATTACAATACTGCAGTGTTGACAAGCCAAAATTTTAGTTGGTATGCATCTGTATTGGATGATGCTTAGGCTGTAAAAAGCACACAAAGGAAATCTGCTTAGTTGCTAATAATCTGTAATAAACTCTGTTCTGCCTTGTGCTCTAGAAGTACTCTCTGGGACTAGCTTAGCAGACTCTGTATCAGTGCTAAGACATAAATTGCATTTTATTTTCCATTGGTGTGCTACTGCTTAGTAACATAATATTTGAAATCACTTTTTGATTCTGTTTTGACCCTGTAAAGATCTTTCAGTGTGATTTATGTTGCTAGAGGAGCCTAGAAGAAAAGAGCAGCAGCAGACTGTGCTACATAGCTCTCTGCTGAGTTTAAGGTGCTCACTAAAGCCAGCTTATAAGTTTCCCAGGCTGTTGATCCTAGGTACTAGGTTGTCTTTGGCTCATCTCTCATTTTACCTATACAATTGCAGTGAGAATATTTTGGTGGACTATAGAGAGTTAAATCTTAGCAAGCTTGATCCTGTAAACTCTGAAGGACCAAAGTGGATAGAGCATTTCTTGCTGGTTGATAGCAGCTCCCGGCTTTACTGGAGAACATGGTTTTTCAGCCCTGACTTGCACCTTCCCAGGCTTGTAATCCCCCACCCATACTAAGGATGTCTCAGATCAAGGTAATAGGATTGACTGAGACACTTAATACTTACCCTGGAGCAATGAGAAAAGCAGTAAGAAGGGAGAGAGGAGTTTGCTACTAGAAAAGATTAATTTTTTTAGTTTGCTTTTGCTCTGAGCATTGTTTTGCCGCTTTCTCTTCAGGGCCATTACACTGCACGGAAAGCTGTGTTACCTTATTACACACTCAATCTATATGGCTGTCCACCTACCTGAGCTGTCAGCCCTTTGCTTTAGGAATGGTTGGGCTTTACTTTGTGTATTATTCTTAATACTTGCAAACACTTGTAGCTAGCACCCACTTGAGTTATCATGTACTTTATCACAGAACTGCTCAGCTGCTACTTCTCAGCATAGTCTAGGAGAATGTGTTGGTATTTCAGAGCCTACAGCACAAAACAGTTAACAGGGAGATGCTTTAAAGGGGCAAGTAATCTCTGTTGTGTTTTTCTAACCTTATCTCGTCTTTCTCTGAATTCAAGCACAGTGAACAGAAAATGTCCTGGATATTGAATTCTTATGATGATATATGGGGCTGTTGAGCACATTTTCTCTCACTGCCATTTTTGTGGGAAACCAGGCATTTTACTTCCCCTATCAAGGCACTATTCATAAGGCCACAGACTGTAAACAACAGTTTTCAGAGTTGAACAGATCATGGTTTTATTTTTACTTTTACAGTTGCATGAAATTGAAGGAAGATTGTGATTAAGAACTGCTGAGCTGTTTCAAAATTTTGTTTCAAATAGCTCTTGATAGTTTTTGGAGCTGCACCCAGTGCCCCTGGTAGCTTTCAGCACACTGTCTGCTTTGGTTAAGAGAAGTGAAGCCACTGTTTTAAGAAAAAACAAAAAAATGTTCATTCTACCATTGTGGTAAGAATCCCTAGAGGTCTCTCTGATGGAAAAACTTGTTTGCAGTTATTTGCTTTCAAAAAAGGAGGAAAACCCAAGGTTTCTCATAGAACAGCCTGTCAAGTTATCTGTCATTTAGTCTCTTAATACAGCACAGGAAACTTGTTAAAGGCAACAGGTTTAGAAACACAGGATATGAGTGTCTCAGAAAATATAAGAATGAATAAATACAGTATTCATTATAGTTTAGTGGCTCTAGTATATGAGTATCAAAAGGGTCATGGAAACAAAATATAAAATTACTGCTGTCTCTCAGGTCTATGCATGGTCCAAACTAAAGTGTTCCTTGATATTTGGTGGTTTTTAATATTGATACTTTTAATTTTGCGTGTCTCTATATATATGAAAAGTAATTTCAAAATCATTTATTGCAAGAAATTAGCTGAAGATAGCAGATGCTCCTGTGTCTTCTGACTATACTTTTTGAAGCAGACAGCTGAGTAAAATTCAGAAAAGTCTGTTCGGCTCGGCTTTTCCATTTGTTCTGGGCATTTGGAGCTAGAGAAGATGCACATATTCTTTTAAGCTGGATTCCACTCCTTTGGAGCACTGTCAAACAGCAGCAAAGACAGGACAAAGATACAAGAAAAGAAAATATAAAAAGTGAAGGAATGGCTTTCAAAATATTGTGTCTTTTATTAAACTATCCCAGAAAGGAAGAGTAAGTGAATTTATGCAGTAAAATGGCTTATTATCCCTTTAAACATTTTTTAAAATCACAGGCTATTACTGGCCTAGTGAGGATCTCCTACAAAATGAATTATAGGGCTGAATATGTGTATTCTGTAGTATTTCACATACAAAGGATGAGTTCCTAGATACTTTATGAATTAAAAAAAAAAAATTTCTCTCAGGCTTGCGACTGCTCTGAAACTTCTGCATTAACATTGACAGTATTATGAAGCAACCACTGCAAATACATTGCAATCTCTGTTTAAATACAGTCATTTTTGTTTTCCTTAGCTGACCAGTTATACATAATGTATACTACAGTGAGCAAGCCCAGAATAGTGCCAGCCTATTTTGGCGGTTTTGATTTTTGCAGGTTAGTATAAAAGTTCCTGCTATGTGCCTTTTGTAGTTTTGACTAACTCAGGTAGGATGCCAGGATGCCACAGAATGGATTTGCTGTTTTATTTGTGATCATTATGTGTAAGTTTTTAAGTTTAATTTCAAACAATTTATTTAAAATAGGAAAGAAGTACCCAAACCTTACATATGAATGCAGATGTAGTTTTGTAAAATATGCATACAAATATTTCATCAGCTTTTAAATAAAAGAACTTATAACATATATATTTGGGAGGTTTTTTGTGTTTGTCTGCATTTAATAAGAGCCGTAATAAATCTATTGAAACACTGCAGAATAATTAGGAAAAAAATTATAAAATTATACTGAACAAATGCTGCCAAGAGCAAATGATTTTGAGAGTTAGTGCTTCAATGACAAATCTGAATACTTTGCAGAATTATAGAGATTTTTATGTTCAATTAAGAAATTATTATTTTTTCTGCTGCTTAATTGTTCCATATTAAGTTGATTTTTATTATATCACTCAGGTTATCTTACTTGGTGTTCACTGTAAGCTGTCTTTTAAAAATATCTCTGGAGCGTTCAGGTCTATGTCTTGGACACTGAGACTATCCATTTCTTTTGTTATTAACTTTTGGGGCCTCAGTCTCAGAGGGAACAATTTTTTAATTGAACTATAATTTGTATCTTTAAGTCCTTGTTGAACTTGTACCAAAAATGTTTCATACTGATTCTGCCTAAACTTTATTAAAGCATAATGTCTCCTGGCTGAGAACTGTTCAGCTCTGTATATGCAGGAGCTTATTGAACAATGTCCTGTATGTCCTTATGTGTCCCTGTATGACTCATCTGTGTCTGCAGCACAGGCTCACATTTCTAGGCTATGGTTTTGTGATATCTGTGGCTGCTGTGGACATGCTGATGGGAAAGGTATTACTTCGCTTATCTTATATGTGGCATGGCTACATTTCCTCTAATGGGAAGGAGCTGCCCATTTATACTGGCCTGAAACAGAATGAAATAAATCATGTGCAAACCTAAACTGAAGCTATGAATGGGAAAACTGCAAGCTGGTGGAAGCACAAAATTTTGTTGTTACTTCGTTGCTCAGTGATGGAGAATCAGAACCTTGATAGCAGTGGCCCTAAACTGAGATTCAAAATTTGTCATCAGTTTCTCAGAAAGGGTAAATGGTTCTTTTCTTCCAAGGCAGTTCTCCATTTAAGAGGAAATCAAGGAGAGTGAACCTGCACATATCATAAACAGAAGTAGATTTAATTACAAAAAGACTATGAGCTCCAAGTAAGAAGCAGTGAACATGTAGCATGCAGGCAAGTGCCTCCTCTGGAAATATGGTCTCCTGCTGCTTGAGAGGAAAGATCTGCTGGAAGAACAACTCATTTCTGTGCAATTGCCTCTGCCTAGAATATGGTAAAAGCCACCTGTTACATAAGCATCTGGTAATACATTTCAAAGCAGTTTCCTTAGAAAAGATGCTCAAATATGTCATCAGAGTGGTTTGACCCTGGTTGCCCACCACAGCTGCTTTATCTCTCCCCTCCTCAGCTGGACAGGGGAGAGAAAATACAATGAACAGCTCGTAGGTCAATGATAAGGACAAGGAGAGATCACTCATCAATTACTGTCATGGGCAAAACAGATTTGGCTTGGGGAAATTACTTGAATTTGCTAAGAATCAAATCAGAGTAGGATAATGAGAAGTAAAACCAAATCTTGAAAATATTTACCCCCAAGTCCTCCCTTTTCAGGTTGAACTTTATTCTCAATTCTTTGACAGCTCCTCCTGGTGGTTCAAGGATACTGGGAATCGGGGCCATGGTCAGTTTATCACACATTGTCTCTGCTGCTCCTTCCTTTTCAGGAAGAGGACTCTCACACATTTCCCCTGCTCCAGTGTGGGTTCCCTCCCATGAGTGACAGTTCTTCATGAACTTCTCCAACATGGGCCCTGCCCACAGGCTGCAGTTCTTCATTAACTGCTTCAGTGTGGGTCCCTTCCATGGGGTGCTGTCCTTCAGGGACAGGCTGCTACAGTGTGGGTCCCCTATGGGGTGACAAGCCCTGCCAGCAAACCTGCTCCAGTGTGGGCTTCTCTTTCCACAAGTCCATCCAGGAGACTGCTCCAGTGCAGGCTTCCCACAGGATCACGGCATCCTTCAGGCTCTGGTGTGGATTCCTCCACAGGCTGCAGGTGGGTCTCTGCTCTCCCCTGGACCTCCATGAGCTGCAGGGGCACAGCTGCCTCACCATGGGCTGCACCAGGGACTGTAGGGGAATCTCTGCTCCAGTGCCTGGAACACCTCTCCTCCTTCTTCACTGACCCTGGTGTCTGCAGAGCTGTTCCTCCCACATATGCTCACTCCTCTCTCCCAGATTGTGGAACAGATTTTCTTCCCCCTTCTTGAGTCTGTTATCCCAGAGGCACTGCCACCATCACTGATGGGCTCAGCCTTGACCAGCTGTGGGTCTGTCCTGGAGCCAGCTGGCATTGACTGTTGGACACAGGGGAAGTTCTGGCAGTTTCTCACAGAAGCCACCTCTGCAGCCTCCTGCTACCAAAACTTTGTCATGCAAAACCAATACAGTCATTTGCCATTTAGATGTGAATGTACAATTAATTGCAGGGATCCAGTTTAGATGGTCTGGCAATAGTCTGTGGATAAACTTTGAAAGGGGTGAAGACGGAACTAATTAGGAATGAAAATGCCTGATTGGTGCCACTCTTTTTTTCCTCCAGTTTTCATCATTTGTGAACTTTCTGATTTTCCCAAGTAATTCTGAAAGCTAAAAGTGTAGCTGTTATGTCCTAATGATTGAGTAGTTGTGTAGGTAATGTCCTATTAAACAGAAACTGAGAGTTCGTCTTTATCAATAGGCACCACACTGTGGAAAAGACAAATACCTGTGTTTTATGTACCTGAATATATACATAAAGAAGAGTCTTATGGGATGTCTGATATACTTCTAGAACATCCATTTCTGTTCATTAATCGAGGCTGTTGCCTTTGTGACTGAAAAACAGGCTCTGCTCAAAAGATAAATTTAGACCTGTGCACAACCAAATACTGCAATGCATGTTCAACATGGTTTGTATAAGGCTGCTTCCCTCCAAAACTGTGGCATCTCTAAGTTAATCTTAGCTCTATCCAGATTATAATTAATAGCTCGACTTATGTGAAGTGCAAGTGTCAATATTGTAGCTAAAAATGCACAGAAATCACATTATCAGCTACAAAGACCTCTTTTGCTTTAAAAATAATACTGAGTCATTGGATAACAATGGTTCTATAATGGAGATTTTCCTTAGAAGTTCATGTTGTTATGCCATGTGTTTTGTGAATGTGTGTTGTTATGGAAAGCTACAACACCCTTCATTTGCATTAAGAGTCTGGATGGAAACCTTGAAGCTACTTGAGGAGTCCAGAAAGCTCTGCAGAAAAAAGGATGTATTTATAAGAATGATTCTTAGTAGCTTTAAAAATACTTTAAAAATGGATGGATCCAACTCTCTTAGATTTCAACTATATGCTGGAATAGATATGATGTTATCACAGATTACAAGATTTTGAGGAATCCTGAGGGAGGTTGTCAATAAATTCTAGCATTTTATTAACAGACAAGTCAGCTTACCAAGGCACTTAGAGCAGCTCAGGAGTGTTACATGTTGAAGAGTTGGAAACGGTAATAAGTGTCTTCAAGGAGACAAATGGACAAATATACAGAAAGCTGTAAAGCCAGAGCATAATAATTGCATCGATGACTTGACTATGATAAAGTACATGGTGGACGAAAAGGAAGAGGACTGTTAAGTTCTCTTCTTTTTATTGTCAGTTGAAAATGAGTCTGGAATGGATCTTTTGGTGAAGAAGTCGGTAATGCCTCCAGTGAGAAACATACAATTTCCCTTCCCTCAGAAGCAGAAGTCCATCATTCTGTTGCAATGTCAGTAAAGAGAACAGTGTGCTCTAAATCTTTGTGCTTAAATCATAGGTCTGTTCTAGGGGGTGGTGGCTGATGACAAATGATACTGCTTGAAAGCTTCTGCTTCTTAGAGAAGAAAACTCTGGATTTTAGGAAAGCTAGAAACATGACATGGGGAAACAGGTCAGATCACTGTCTGTCCAGGGGCAGGGAAAGACCTGAAGGGAAGTGTAAGAGATAAGATGGACCAACTCCCCTTTTATTAGGCTGATGATGTTCCTATTGACATACACCAACACAATTCTGACTGGCCAAAAAAAGGACAAGGTTGTTTCCTTTGTCTGTAAGGTGTTTGCTGCTTTGATCCATAAAAAAGTTCAGTTGTGTGAATATTTGTTTGTAATAGCTCCACTGCTTTTGAATTAAAGGAAGCTGGTTTACACATGGGAGTGTGTGGAGGTATCTCAGCCTATGCATTTTATAGAGCTCCTAAGATAAGATTTGGAATATTCCTGTGGGAAGAAAGAGAAGGGCAAAAGCATTAATATAAGCATAATATAAGCATTAACACAACCTGCTGAAATAAGGAGACCATTTAGCATCCAATAGAAAGCTTTTATGCCTTGAGGTGAGACTTGGCAACCATTTAGCAATATGTAGAAAAACTTGCAGAAATCTGAAGATGCCGTAGCTAAGTGGGATCACAGGGAGCGTTGGCTGGGCAGAATGTGATTGCTGTTTGGACTTTTGCCAGGCATTTTGGTTAAAGTTTCTTCATCTGCCTCCCAGAAGCTTGACAAGTAAAACAGGAAGTGATTCTGCCTTATGGAAAAAAAGAAAAAAAAAGATTCCTATATAGCTAATGTAAACTATAAAAGCATGGTATATAGAGAAAGAGACTATTTTAAAACACCAGTTCCCAGTCTCCATTATTTTTGTGAGCTGTGGCATTGTGAATTGATGAAAACAGATCAGGGAGCTGTATTTCTTCTGTTGCTTTTAGTGAGCTTGAGGTTTATATGGAAAATAGAAGAAAAAAAATTATTAAGCACCTTGGCTGCATGGAAAAGGATCTTGCCTGAAAACGTATACAAGTGAAGATGTTATTTTAATTGTACTGACTATTTTGGCTACTCGGTCCACTTCCAACTTCTTCCAGAATGCCTGGAATTTCTAAATATTATCCTGAAAATGACTGAAAAGTACATTGTACTGTTCAGATATATTCACTTTCTGTGACTGGTACTGCTGACCCTAGTACTGCTTCTTATCAATAACTATATATCTGCATAATTCAGTTTTAAATATAAGGTTTTCTTGCTGTTGATGCTCCAGTCTTTGACATATTTTCTATTTTCATATGTCCCACCAAATTAAAAGGCTATTATTGTGTAATGGGGGGTGACTAGCTAACATCTTTCTTTTCTTAATTCACTAGAGAGCCTGCTGCTGACTTTTTATTTCATGTTTTCATACAAAGTCTATTTCATTTATCATTTGCCAGATTTTCAGAAATTAAATTCTAGGACTGTCTTGTTTCCCTCTGTTAACCACTTTGAGTTTTGCGCACTGATGAGTTTCCATGTTACTTTCTCATTTTTATTAGATACAAATTTACTTTGTTTCCATGCCATGTATGAGCACACAGCTCTATAATTCTTGCACCTTTTCCCTGTTTAGAAACTAACTTTTAATGCTTACAGTTACCTAATTGTATTTGCTTCTTTTCAGCTAAGATGAAAAAACTGAGGCTGGGAGGGGAACAACAGGGCTTTATATCCTTTGTAGCAAAGTAGAATCAACTTTACTTCTTAAAGTAAAAAAAAAAAAAGGTCTGCTGAACACACAGAAACCTTCATATTTCAGTTCACCTTCTCTGCTTCCACAGAAAGGAAATGCATTTTCAGCTGTATTTTTGTAGAGTAGTAACTAGTGACTAGTTAAATGAATCAGAAGTGTCTATTCTGCATGATTGTCCTGGGGATATATTCCATTAAGTGACTGCTTTTTCTATTTTAAGGTAGGATGTATAATGTGACTAAATAGTGTCTTTAAAACTTACTATATTCTGTTCTGTAAGCTTTTACTTGTCTGAGCTATATGGCTCAGTGCTAAGATTGATTTTGAAAGAGCTACTGAGTCTTACTCTATATTTTTTAAGCCACTCTGTGTGAGGAGTTTGGGGAGAGACCATTCTCCCATTTGCCTTGTAATTAGATCATCTTCTGAGGACTCTAGCATTCAACAAGGTTGTATCCACAACACTAGATTTAGATGAAGCAGAGCTCCAATTCCACCTGGAAATGATTGTGCTCCTGTAATTTAGTTAAAATGAGCTGTGAGAAGTGAGACAGCGTTTAAGTATTTTTAAGTGTAGCTCAGAAGGTGGAGAAAACCCTTGGTGACACTTCGTAGCTAATCATTTTATGTAAGCCTTTCCTGCAAAGGCAAAGCATGCATTCCTAATACAAAACAATGAAGAAGTCAAGTGCAACTCTTTTACGACAATACTGATACTGGTTAAAGTACTGATACTTATTAAAGTGCAGTGTCACTGTTGGATTATACTCCTTTCCCAACCTACATTCAGATAATTTACAAAGCAGCTGAATGCCTGATTAAATCTTCCAAAATGATTCTCAAAACAACCTTGTAATATTTTTTTACAGCAAGGTAATCATCTTGAAGAAGATGCAAGTCACAGAAAAAAGAATTTTGTGTAAAGACATTATCTTAATCTCACATACTACTCTGTTCATGCAGAAGTGACTCAGTTTTAGCCATTCCAATAAAAATTGCCAGGACTTTGGACTACCTAGAGTTCTCATTCAAATGAACAAATACTGAGTGTTTTTTAGAGTTAGGAAGTCATTTAGGGTGTCTGCCTGAAGACTTAAGAGCCCGTTTCTCATCTTGTAAGCTTAAAAATGCTAGTGGTGGTCCCTTAGCGGTGGCAGCTTTGCTTTAATTAGTTTGTGTGGTATTACAGAAATGCACCTGAAGCTTTTGTGGTGATAGCTCAGCACTGTAGGCAAGGACCAGAACCTTTTGAAGTTAATATCAAAACTCTCTTTGGCTTCAGTGGTGCAGAACTGGCCTGCAAATGAATAAACCAGCCAGCTGGATATATTGTAGAGAAATAATTATTGCAGACTCCTCATTAACACTACTGCATGTGAACTTTGCAAGCAAATGCTTGAAGCTAATCTCTGATAGCTATTTGTTAGACAAGTGAATTAATAGCTGTGGCTGCTGGTTCATGCAGAGGGTTCTCTGTTGGTTTTTTTGTCCTTTGAAGACTTCAATCAGTATAAATGATTTAAAGGCCTCACTCCACTAGATGGGGAAAAGATGCTTATAATGTAGTACTTGCTTACATTCTGCAGTTATTGATATGATGTGATATTTTTACACTTGGGTAAGTATAGATTTTGAATAAAAGAATTTAATTAACACTGAATAAATGTTCCTCATAAGGGGAAAATTCTCTATTTCTGTTTCATTAATGCTTCATGCTTCTAGCGGTTAACTAATTTAATTTCACTCCTGATGTTCAAGGTCTGTGCTTTTCTTTCCTTCTGTTTTTCAGTCTTTCTTTTAAACAGACTTTGTTTGTGTTTTATAGTTGGGTAGAGAAGATCAGCCAGAGACAGAAGATAGGGAAAAGTACAAAGCATTTTTTTCCTTTAGTTGGACTTCGTGTAATGCACAGTGGATATGTATCTATGACTGTGCATAAAATATATGTAATCAAAAAAAAATTAGGTTTTTGGGAAGATACATGAGATTTAAAGATTACAAACCCTATTTTAAAAAGCAAGCTAAGGGACAATGAATTATTTTAAATAAGTAAAGGTGGAGAGGATTGGTCACATTATAAAAGTAACCCTTGCACATGCAAGCAACCATACTCATTTAATTGGGCTTAGTAAGAAAATTTAGGGTTTTGGGGATCAAAATTCCTTTTGAGAGTTGTTTTTAGTTGCATATGCAGTACAATAGAATTTTGTATAAAATGCTTAAATTCAGGATATGAAGTGAGTGAAATGATGTGGCAAGTGTTCAAAGTGAATAAAAAATATTTGTTCATATTGTGTGTCAAGCAGCAAGGGTTTTAGTGTGAGAAGTCCAGAGGAATGATTGTTTTAAAAGTTTGAGGCAAACAATTTTTCATTTTTATTTTTTCCACTAACCCAGTACAGTTTTATTAACAGTTTTCATGCAGAAATGTTAAGTGCCTGGTTTCGATCTTCAGTAGTTCTTAGTGTTTATCTTATCAAGCTGGTAAAATTTTGAGCAGCTTCAGTTTATTTGATTCAGACCTTAAGGTCATGCTGTGATCCTCAGCTTTGGATCTGGCACATTTCTAACTTGTTCTTGATTATAATCTTTCTACATTTCTACTAATTTATGCTATTTTTCATTCACTGAACTTTGGGAAATGCTAAATTTTTTTTTATGATGCAGGCAATTATGGTTCAACAGTGTATTTTTTTAGTGGCCTTGCCCTTAGGAGGATGTTTTAAACAGTATTTTGGAAGTCTTAGAGCAGACCGATATGCTGTAATAATTATACTTCAGTAATCCAAAATGATGCCTCCAGGGAGATACAACTCCGTTGTATACTCTGTTCATATATATTTCTCCTTGATGGTAAAACTGAATTAAAAAAATAAGAAAAATAATTGGAAGAAAGAATGTGGAAGATTGATTCTTCTTGAAGGTCATTAATGTTTTCTAAAAAGAAGTTAAAAATGAACATGAAAATCTCGTTAAAGAAATCATTCTAGCTTTGTTTTGCATAATAAGATTTTTATCAGTACAAGAAAAGGTCTCATAATAGTAAAACCTAATTGTTATTTTCATCTGAAACTGGAAAGTGTTCAGTGACTGGAAAACAGACAAAGAAAAAAAAGGGGGGAGGGAAAGAAGCTTGAAGAGAATATTACGGACTGCATGGAGCCATGAGCTGAAGGACAGATTCATACTGTGTTGTAATATAAAGAAAAGAGGTTGCAAAGGAGGAGGGGAGAAGCAAAGGGGAGTCAACCAAAACTGCAAGATAAGGTTTAATTCAGAAGTATTTTCTGTCCAGCATTTGACTAAAGTATCTTTCAAGTGAATGAAGGAAGTTGATATATAAAAGGAAACTTAGGCAGCAAAATGAAGAGGGAATGTGAAATTTGCACTGCGTCTAAACCCCCTAAAAAGAGCAGAGTAGAAAAAGTCCAGTTTGTAGCTTTTACAAAACATTTGAAACATTTGTATTCAAGGATGCCTTGATTACCAGTCTTTGTTAATTAGCTGGTTTACTTCAAAAATGCATGCAACAGAAATACATTTACAGAGTCACAGAGTTATTGAGGTTGGACGTGATCTCTTGATATCATCTAGTCCAACCCCCTGCTAAAGCAGAGTCAGCTAGAGCAGGTTACCTGGGACCATGCCCAGTTGGGTTTTAAATACCTCCAAGGATGAAGACTCCACAATCTCCTTGGGCAGCCTGTGCCAGTGTTCTACCATGTTACAGTCAAAAAGTGTTCAGAAGGAATTTAATGCTCTTTAAATTGCACTTATTGCCTCGTGTCCTGTTAGTGGGCACTACTGGGAAGATTCTAGCTCTCTCATCTTCGCTCCCTCCCATCAGGTATTTTTACATATTGATACGATCCTGCTGGACCTTCTCTTCTCCAGGCTGAACAGTCCCAGCTCTCAGCCTCTCCTCCTCCTGAAAGATGCTCCAATCCCTTAGTCATCCTCATGGTCCCTTCTTAGCCTGTTCTTAGCTTTTCCTCCCTTCATTAAGTCCATATCTTTCTTGTACTGGGGAGCCCAGACCTGGACCCAGCAGTCCAGATGTGACCTTACCAGTGCTGATTTGGGGTGAAGGATGATCTCTCTCAACTTGCTAGCAACACTTTTCCTGATGCAGGTGTATGTCCACTGTAAGTGTTCTTTTACCTGATCCTCCTTTACAAAGGGTAAGTCTTCTTCTTACAGACTTCCCTACTGGTCTTGGGGGCCTGGGATTCCTGCAGGCTGATTATCAGTAAAGACTGAGGCAAAAAGGGCATTGAGTACCTCAGCCTTTCAGTGTCTTTTGTTAGCAGGGCCTCAGGCAATGTACAGGCTAATGCTGTGCTACTCACTACTTGTGTGTCACCGAGAATCTGGAAAGAACTGCCTCCTGGCTCACTTGGTTCTCACCCTCTGCTGAAGTAGTTTGCTGTTTATGGTGATGGCTGTTGTTGCAGTCAATTGTTTAATTGGGGTGAGTAGGGACCCAAAGAAGCCATTCCATTGCTGAGATGTAGGGTTGACTGCACCTGTTAGATGTTGCACTAGATCTCTTCAGTGATGGTTAGATCAGGAGTGCGAATATTGGTTTGACAGTGTCTTTAGATAATCTCATTATCCCAGCCCACTGAGACAAGCAGTCCCTAACTGTCCCATACATGTGTGCAGTTAATGTCTTTGTCTAACACCAGTGTTTTAACATGTTTCATTTTGCAATGGTCTCATTTCAGCCAGTTATCCAGGGTGCTGTCAAAGCCCATGTGTGAGCTGTGCTTTGCGGTGATAAATGAGTACAACTTGTATCATAATCCATTTATTTTTTTGCTTGGATCCCTTTTCATAATGTGATGGGTGGCCTACTTTCATGGGGATGAAATATTATTTTTCTGTTCTTTTGTGACATAATGGGTCTTGTAAACAGTTGCATAGTTTTTTGGAGTAAGTAGCATTATTAGGATGGTTATTAATTATTTTGGGGATGCTGATACATGACTTCTGCATGATCTGTATTTGTCTCTTGAATGTTCCTCCTCTGTTGCTAATTGTACTTGGTCTTGGAGGGATCAGCTTCCTGAGTTAAATAGACCAGTGTAACACACAGTGTTTCTGGAGCATGCTCGGGTGAGAACTGGTTCATGTCACCTACTTTCATGTTCATAACCCCCAGGTTTTTTCACGGTTCTGTGGTGGGCATATGCTAATGCTGCTACCTACACTCCTGTTTGGGAGCAAGCTTCCCAAATCCCTTTGCCCTGAAAGCATGTAAGTTCCTTTCTCTTCTGTTTCCAGGCTTGTTGAGCAAACTTGTTCTTTTCTTTCTTCTTTAAGAAATGTTTTGTGTCTTTTATCTGCTGATTGATATATTTCCTCTGTTCCATCCATTGCATTTTTTTTAAACCAGATACAAGCTCTTCAGCAGATTCTGTGATTACTGTTGCATCAGTTATCTGAAACTGAGGAGGGGAAGAGCTTGTGCAGATTTTTTTCTGGTTGTCTATTTTGCTTACCTAAAAAAGTCTACCTCCATCTTTTTTTCCTTTGTCTTTTCTTCTCCCCACCTGCCGGCTCCTGAAAATTGGAAACATGAGAGGCCTTGTCTGAGTATTGGATTAAGAGCCAGGAAATCCTTACTCTTTCCATGACTCATTGTGTGTGTCCTTGGGCAATCTGTTACTATTACAGATAAAAGCTGTGCATAGCACTTGGCTGAAAAAGTAAAAGCATGGTACATGATCCAAGGAGATTATTTCAAATTTAAATCAAAGAATGGCAAAAGTAGACAGAAAAGAGAGGCTGCAGAAGATTAGTACAGGGTAAAACTGTTTATGAGCTCCATAAAATGATTGTGGAGGGGGATGGGTATTGCTCACAGTAATTTCTGTCTTGTTGAAGCCTTTGGTTCTGTCACAGTGCAAGCATATGCTGTGGTAGTAGATGCACATACATCCCTCAGTTTCAGAGCTAATATGTTCTTATTAGAAATGTAGTGGGTAAATAAGACTGGTGGAAGAAGAGAGGGTTCTCTGTTCAATAGATGCACCTGCACTCCACTTCGTAAATCCAGTTCTCTGAAGGTTTTCTTGGGAGACTGGCTTGGTGATTGTGTTTACGTGTGTGTAAGTGTCTGAGGTTTTCCTGTTTGCTTAATGTTTTTTACATTTCACATCTTTAAGGATGTGAACTCTTCCTCAAAATTTAGAAGAAATAACAGAGATCTTTGGAGAGAACAAAGGTCTGGGGCTTCTAGGCAGGGTCACCTGGAGCCCAGAGAAGACAAATGGAATAATTTACCTATATTTTCCATGATAAATCAGACATGAAAATAACTTCCAGAAGCAACAGAATGTGATATGATATATGATATGATATGATATGATATGATATGATATGATATAGAAAGCTGCCTTCTGTATTCCTTACGTGACTTCTCCGTATAAAGATGAATATAGTGAAAAGCTGCCTATAGAACACGCTGGTTTCAGAGTGTATTTGCAGACATTTTAATACCATGTCCATTCAGTGTTCATTCATATGACATTGCCTATACCTTATTTTGCCTTTTTTAATGTCTGTACATCAGCTCCCATTGCTGTGATATTGAGGGTGCTAGTCTTCTATTCAGCAGCAACCTATCTAATCTAAGGCAGTCTTTTCATCCCCCAGCCTCTTTTTCATGTAACCTTGTCTCTTCCTTCTGCTCCTTTTGCATTATCCAGTGACTATGCAGCTGTGCCAACACAGTGGGAAGGAAGTTTGCTAGACCATTTGGTTATTGTTTAACCTTCTACTGAAGAAATGCATATTTCTCTGGTGAAATGCATACTTCTCTGGTGAAGCCTGCTGGAGTCCTTGTATAATCTTGATATTTCATTTGGTGAGGAAAAAAGGCTGTGCTTGGAAAGAGTGTTTGGCTTTGAATTATTAAATGCCTATGTTTGGGGTTTTTTCCTGGTTTTGAATAGTCACGGTTAATTGAGAAGAATGATACCAGGATTCTGAGAGTCAGAATCTTCCGGTGATGCTACAGAATGCAAAAGGTTGTTGTTTCAAAAGGTCAGTCCTGCCCCTGCAGTGGAAGTTGCTGTCCTGATGCCAGTGAGTGGGGTCAGTCTGACCTCTGCTTGCGAGTGTTAACTTGCATTTTCCACTGTTGCTGCTCTTTTGACATCCTGGGATAGGAATCTGGTGAAGAAACTGGTTCAGAAAGGGTTTAGCTCTGGATTCGATGCTATCAGATGTTTGTCCTAGCTTTTGCAATCAGTTTTTACCTCACAGACTTGCAGTAGCTAGTCTGGTTTATAGCTGGGATCACATGGAATTCTTGTATTTCATTAAATTTAGTCCTGTTATTGCAGATAACATCATGTATCATCAACGAATCAAGCTCTGTCTTAAGATCACTCTGGTTCCTTGTACAACCCTTCCTTTTGGAAGGCCAGTTCAAAATTTTCCAGATCTGTCGTGATAGAGAGTAAGTATTTAAAATTGTCTGATACCTTTCAGGGGCAGGAATCCATAAGCTATTTATGAATGTAGATTTGACTCACATAAGCAGTTTACCACGTGAATAATTGCTTTCCTTGGACAGTAGAGATGTTCCAGTATGTGTATAGAATCAAAGATCCAGGGCAAAGTTCAGTTTCCGAATAACCATGTTATTGTTGAGGAGATCTTTAGAATCGAAAGGACGAGGGAATTTGTCTCAGGTCAAAATTGTTTTCTTCAGTATTGTTTTCAAAGAGAATTCTCTGTCATTGGTTGTTTTAAAACCTTTCTTACTCTCTTGCTAATTTAATAGACTTTTCTCTCATGGGTGACTACTGACAAGAAATACTTAGAAAGGGTGCAATGTAAATGTACTGAAGTCAAAGTTAATTGCATTAAACCTTCTTAAAATGCAAGAATCATATAATACCAGGAAAATAAACATCTAGCATGCAGAAATTACATTACTACATCCCTTCTCTCAATTGTTCCACAGGCAAGCTTTTTCATAATGAAAGACATAAGGGACTTCAATATAGTCTAGACAGCCATTTTAATTTCTTGCTATGTTCTCAGTCAAACTTTTGACTTTTGAGAGTTCCCAGAGCTGAGGACTCATGCTGCCCGTGGAGAGTCTTCCTGGTATCTCCATAGTTAAATTTTATTTATTTTGTACATCATGCCCTACTCTTACAAGAATGTGACAATAAACAAAGTAATAATAAACCTCATACATCTAGCAACACCTACTAGCCCATAGATCTTTGCTTTTAAAAATCATCGCTTTCTTTACTTTTACTGTTGTATAAAATTAATAGTATATCGTGATGAAAAGTGGTTTAACTTGCAGGATTGATGTTTGAGCACAGTCTGCTTTCAGAAAAAAACTCACTTGAAAGCTTTTATTTTCAATTACCTTAGTGCTGAAGGAAAAATATTCTAAAAATGATAAATACTGTATTTTCTTATGGAGCTTCAAGGTCAGTAACTGTTCTTTTTACCAAGAAAACATCTGTTTTCATGAGTTTGAGCCTTAAAATGGATGGTTTCAGCTTTTGTTCTGATTGCAGCTGGCAAAAGAATGTGTTCAATCCCTAGAAATAAAAATCAGTTTGACCTAATAATGGCTACAGAGATCTTAGAGGCCAGAAATCCACACCATAAAAATACTTGATATAATTTAGGAGCTCAAATCTCACTGAGAGTGGCCTTAAACTCCTACATCCTTTAGAAGCTTTGAAAGTGTTTTATTACCCAACCAGTGTTAAGCAGTGTTTACTGAATACTTGGCCATTTAAATAGGCATCATGAGATTGTACAGGAACAGGATGACCTGGGACCAAAGGACAACGCTGCTCAGACTCTGTCCCCCTGGGAATGTATCATATTAGGAAAAGACATTTTCCTAAATACCCCTTAGTTATTGTGGTTTTATGTTTTCTTCTGTGTGTTTCTCTATTTCACAGGATACAAATGAATGCCTTATGTAATTTTTTTTCTTCGTCTTCTTGGTTTGTTCTTTTATTGCAGCCATGTCATCTTCTGAACACCTGTTCCTGTTTTAACTCAATCTTAATCTCTTGCCAAAAGCTGAACTCTTGTAGGAATACAGAAGTCCCAATAAGGTGTTAAAAATAAAATAGTAGTTGATACTTAAATACCCATTTATATACACAAACAAATTAATCCTCATACCTCATGCAGGGAGGTATTTATTCTCATTCCAGTTTTAACTGCCAGGAAGCAAAGAGAGAATTTAAGCAGCTAATTTTTCAAACTTGCTTTTTTTCCCTTAAAATTTTCAGAAGATAACCTAATGAAGAAATCTGTTCAACCTTTCTAGTTTCACTGTGTTACATAACAATGCCACATTCTCCTTTAATCTCCTCTATGATTTTCTTTAGAGGTGTGGTAGATTTGGCTATTCGGATTACATGTAAAAATAAAGATTGTGTGTAAATGTGAGCATATAACAAAATACCTCTCAATAAAAGATATAATTTATTTCTGTTCTCTAATGCATCCATTCTATTGTCATGCTCCCTCCCTCCCTCCTCACCTCTTACTGGTATTTCAAATCAAATGTCAGGTAGCATTTGGGTTTGGTATGTTGAGAAACGGGTGTGCACACAGGAGATGGCCACTTCTGACACTGTGGCAACATTGTGTATGTGTCAGGATATCCCAGAAGTTTCAACATGACATCACAGTGTGCTCTGCTCCTGTAGCATTTGCTGAGGGAGACTCTTAGAAACCCAGTTTACATCTGTGTACTGGTTTCTGTGACATAACTAACTATAAATATTGCAGGAAATGAAGAGGGTAGACCACTTCCTGGCTTTCAGGGTTTGGTAGATTTTCTTTTTAGATAAAAATGTAGCAGTGTAGAGACAAAAGCAAAATTAAACTGCAATTATACCCTCCAGGCCATCAGCAAGTAGAGTATTAACCGAAGTGGTTGCCTTGTTTCCTTGTGGCCTCTTTGTTTGTAAAGCACCTTACCACAGTTGTTTTTGATAAATATTTTCCTGGCAATCCATTTGAAGTCAGAGCAGGTGACCTCTGGTGCTGCCTATAATTTCTCATGTCAGTTTTACCTGTCTACTGGGTTTTCTAAGGCATTTCAGTGTAAGAGATGAGAAGGTTGTCTTATGACTGGCCTCAAACAGACTCTGAACAGGTGCCTAAATTTGGACAAAGAGAGAAAGACTGATTTTCATTAAATTAAAATTCAAAGATGCATTGACCTACAACATTAATTTCTAATGTCTCTGGTGTCTTGCCAGTGCTGAATCCTGGAGATAACTATTGCTATTACACTGGGAGTTATGGAGAGTGTGAGGGAAACCCAAATAATTTCTTTGGTTGATGCCTGTGTGATAGCCTTGTTAATGCACCCCAACTGCATCTCTTATTTAGTGCAAATGCTTGCCTACACTTGAGTTTTTAGCAAGATATGCTACTTTCTTCTCCTTTCTTCTTAGGTTTCCAGTTCAGTTGCTTGTTTTCTTTAGCTTTCCTTTGTGTTTCTTCTAAACCTGAAATAATCTTAGCCTGCTATTTAACTCCAGTAAAGGGCAAGGGAGTTGAGGGGAGAAAAAAGACAAGAAACACAAGCAAGGAAAGGCATCTCCAGCCAGGCCCTGAAGGGGATTCTGGCTTCTAGATTTTACCTGCTGCTGCAGTTGGGAAACTAATAACTATTTTTGTAGTAATCTTGCTTTTCCTGGAGAAACTGTGAGCAAGACTTTATCTCCTACTGCAGTATATCTGACATAGTACAGGCTGGAGGTAAATCCTGATGAAAGATGTAGTGTGTGGGTTTAAGGGAGAAGGATTGATTAGAGTCAGAAACATTTTTAAGGGTAGTGGTTAAAAACAGGAGCAAGACAATTTGAGTTACTTTGGTAAATTATTCAGTAATAGGGAATAATAGAGAAAATGTTAGGTTTTGGCGAAGGGATCATCTGAGCTGGAAAACTAAGCTGGTAATAGAAGACTATATTGTTCATTTTTCTGGTTTGGATGATGCAGCACTTGAAAATCACCTTTCTGTTTTAGAGTGTGCTACAGTACTTCATGGCTAAGAGGAGAGAAAAAGGAGAGGAAAGGAGATATTTGCCAGCTTAGAATCCAGCTGTGTTAGTGTGTAGTAAAGACCTGAAACCAGTTCTTCTCTTTCACATATGTTAACACTTCCCTCTCTTTAAGACATAATAGGATTGAAATAGAGTAAGAGGGTATTTTGGTGAGATAGGATGCTTCATAAATTTTGTTGCAGAGAATACCACCTAAGAGCATCTAATTGAGAGCAACAGCCATGCAAATGACCGGAACATCACACATCTCTGTATGTGTACATCTGTAAGCCAGAATCTAATCAAAGATGTGAGTGCATAGTGTGCTGTGAAACACACCTGACATGCACCATACTTTATCAGCTTAATTTTGAGAGAGGAGATTCACTGTTAAAGAGAGATTATGTGGCCACTTTGCTGACCCTATTTATTATCTCTGGAATTAAGTACAACTCACTTGCTTCATGGCCAACAAAATAAATCCATATATTTCTCTGTTTAGACCTTTCTGTTATAAGACACCAGGCTATTCATAGCTCCTTGTTCAGGGCTTTTTTCATCCTCTTCTTCAATGCTGAAATACTATAAGAGGTGCAGTCGCTGAATGCCACAGCAGCACCAGTGTGTCAGTTCCCTTTCTGGGGGAGATACAGCAGCATATTATTGATTCTGAGCAGTTGAAACAGATTCCCAAGAGTGCAAAGAAACCTAGTGGCATGAGAACTGCAAAAACAGAGCAAAGGCTTAGAGTGACATGGCTTTGAGGGAATCGTGCGGGAGCAAGTCCTGCCGTGACAGCATACTGTGTGGCCAAGTGTGGAATGGCCCACTGGAGTGCAGGGCTTGGAAAGGGTGGCAGACTCGCCTTCCTCCAATTCAGCCTCATGACACACCTTTCAGCAAGGCTAAGAAGTTTTTAGAAGCTGTGTCATATGTTTCAGTTAGGGCTGCCAAGCATTAATTTCGTCACGTCTCTAGCTTTAGGATACAGCTAGTATGCAGTAAATTGACATAGCAGCTTGCAGTGCCTCGTTTGTTTTAGGTTATCCTGTGTTTCACAACTGCCCATGCATATATGTGCCTAAACAAATGTTTTTCTACAGCAATTTAAAACTACGTGATGCAGAAACATATGTGCTGCTCTGACTGCATGATTAGTTTGGTGTGGTGATTACTACAGTAAAAACCAAACTTCATCTGGTGTTGACTAGAAAACCCTAAATTCCATGGGGTTTTTAGCTTAGTTCGCTTTGTATCAGTAATTGCAATGCAACATTAGTACTCAGTTACATCCCTCGTTATGGTTTACATTCAAGAAAGTGTATGTAAGACTAGCAAAGGTAAATAATACTGCTATTTCTGTGCCTGTCTTAATGATGGGTACCACAAGAAGTAACGTCTGCAGTGGAAATAAAAATAGTATAGGCTAATGAGGAAGGCTTGGCAGAAAACAAAATAAAGCCATGGAGTTTTGGGGCTTCCAGATGTAAAGAAACAAAAGATTAATAGCCACCTCATCCTGAAAGAAAACAAGCCCAAAAAACCTTTTCCTTTTTTCACACAAAGAACTACTTGATCTCAAATTTTAAAGAATTGCTTGTCTTCATATCAAATAAAAACATGCAGAGATCTATTTTCTACTGTTTTTGCAACTGCCAATGTGTTTTTCTCTAGAGCTTTGGCAAGTTTCAGCATGCAACTGTTAACAATAGCAAAGTGATAGCTTGCGGTACACATGCACAGCCTGGTACTTTGGAGGAATCTCTTGCTTTTTCTCATTTATTGCTGTCACATTTCAGATCTAGCTTCATTATTTCAAGAAATTAATACTTTAGGAAGGATTAGGTTGAAAGAATGCATGCTGACTTATAGGTGGGTTTATTTCTTAAATCCTGGAGGTACATTACCAGATTGAGAAATCGTATTTAAAGAAGGAAACCCTTGCTTTGGTTGAAATTAATGCCACTAGAAATTGAATGAAAGGAATCTAATTCTCTTCTGCTTGGTTGTTTTGGTTGTATTTCACGTTTTCTCCTTGGACAGAAGAAGAAGTGATTTAACAGAGCGGTGTTATAATCAGTTTCTGCCTGCATTGAAGGCTGGAAAGCCCACAGATGTACAGTGCCTTTCACATTGTACAGCTGAGGACTTACCTTTCCCCAGCCTTCTCCTAGGAGTTCTGGGGAATTTGACTCTTGAGATGATAGGTCTGCTGAAGCCAGATTCTTCTCAGCTTTTGTTGCCACCTCTGTTCCTCTGCTTCTGTGATAGCATAGCACTGACCAAAATTATGTTTTCTCTAAGAGCTTAAAGCTGTTTGAAGCACATACTCATTGAGGTGTGAAATTCCCTACAGATATATCTGCTGAAGAATGACCTTGATCTCCTGTGGAGTGAGCGAGGTAGGAGTCCTTCACAGAATGTCCCCTCCTCCATACCCAAATCTGAGCCCTGTAGGGTTTAGTGGGTCAGACTGCAAAGTTGCTGTTCCACATACTTTTATTCTTCAACCTAATTTGCAGGGTTTTAGTTTGTCGGAATAGCATGGTTCCACAATCTGTGCTTCTGTTGGCTTCATTATTGCCTTCATGACATAGTCCGGTGCAGCACAGTGCTGCTGTGTTTGGCTGAGAGAGTATTCTGGACATATTTTAGTTTCTGTCTCCTTTAGAACTCGAGCATGATAGTGCTAGTCATGAATGCTTTTAGATTGACCCTATACATTAGTTTTATTATTTCATTAAATATTTGAAACTTGGCTTGTACAACTGTGTCTGTTCTGTCAATCTGTAATATCCTAATATTGTTCTAGTGACCTTTCCATGGGACTCATATTCCTCTAGAGACATTTTTGTTTGAAAATTTTTGTTTCTGTAGTAAAATATTTGACTTACCAAGTTAGTGGTATGAAGTTGTGGTGCTATGAGCACAGGCTGATGTTTCCTTGGTTTTCTTAGACCAAAAATGCAAAGGAAGGGTAATTAGGTAAAACACTTTTTTGTATTCTAATGCATACTCAAAACCAGACTTCTCACTGCATGGCATTTAAAGTATGTTGGGAAACTTTCCCTATGTGAGAGAACCTGAAACAACTATTGTTGACATGCTGTGTTGAGTGGCTGCCATTGATGGGCTGTGGAGGGGATATTAGAGCAGCCAAGTCTACTTACATGACCTCTGTGCTGTAGGAGAAACAGGTACCTAGTGACCCAAGGTTCAACTAGTATCACAAGAGCCTGGAGTACAGAAAAAAAAAAGAACTAAATATCAGTGTAACGGAGGACAGCTTTGCTGCTGGAGTGTAGCTGGTGAGTTTGCAGGCTGCCAGGAGACCCTCTTGGGGCGAGTAAATACTACACTGTCAAGGTAGGGTCATCTCAATGATTGATGGGTTCTATCATCTTGGAGGTCTTTTCCAACTGTAATGATTCTGTCTCTGGCTCCTCTCATTCTTCTAGTAGTGAACATGCTGCTTTCCTCTCCAATTTCCTCTAAAAATACCTTTGCTCTCCCCAAAAGCCGCCCCAGAGATCTGGGGATAATATGCAACAGCTTGGTAACATTGAAGTCTAGAAAAGACAGCTGCTTCTTTATGGGTCTCTGGATTCAGTGGGAGCAAGTGTAAATATAGCAGTTAATGTTCTCTCACGTCTCTGCTCATCTAATGCCATCTGCTTTGTGTCCATTCATTCACACTGGTGCCAAAATGTATTTCTGGAACAGGTTATTTGTGCATCAGCAGACTTGATCCCAGACTGTTAGGCGAGAACAAATATATAAACTGTGTGGTGTGGGTAGGCAGGTGAACTCTTAAGATTTAACGTTGCTATTTATAATCAGACATTGCCAATAGTTGCTAATCCACAGGGTAACGGTAACAGTTATAAGTTGTCACTGCTTCCGGTGGTGGTGCAGGAATGGAAGAAGCACAGTTTCCCCGCTGGGAAAGGTCTTATTCCTTTGACTGCTCTGTCCCTTTTCAGCACCTATGGCAACCCCAAACTTCGTGCAGAGTTTATCAGAAATCAAATATTTATAGAGCTGGGACCTAGACAGTGTGCAGATGCTTTAATCATCCCACTCATTGATCTGTATTTTACAGGAGTGAGAAATGTGTCAGGCAGGGTTATGGCCTTCTCTGTCTGTTTATGCACATTGTCCCTATAGTGGTATTAGTGCATTATTAAATAGGGGGATAAGGGATATGTAGGTTCAGTTATATTCACACAGTCATGTTTCTATCACTTTGTCCGATTCTTTTTTCAAGGTAGAAGTGTATTCTCTGTAGAGGGCATCTTAACTGCAATATAATTGCAGCTACCCAAGCAGTTGTACTGTCTGTAGTTATTAAGGCTTAAGCCATAACACTTAGCACTAGCTGTAACATTTGTGAAAATACAAATCTGGTTGTTAATTAGACTGCTCTGAGGCTCTGAGTATATGTTATCTTTCAAATCCGGCTGTACATGTGGACAAAAACACTATTCTCAGCTTTTCACTCTCATTTCCACCAGAGATTAGTCTCTCCCTTGTGATCTGCCAGCAGAATTGTTTGTGCAAGCCCTCCCTTTCTTGTTTCCAGGATAAATCCATTCATTTAGTGCAGACCAGAGGCCAGAGTTTGGTGTATCAGTCTGATTTCACCAGACACTAGGCAGAAACTTTGAAGTGGTCTTTTGTGGGGAGAGAGGAATGGTAACTTGGCAGCAGAGGATTACCATGTGCCTGTGAGATTAATATCATCCAGCACAGCTGGATCTGGGAGCAGAGGTCTGCCCACTGCTGTCCTTGTCTTTTTGGGAAGATTATTCTCTTCCTGTGCACATGGATGGCATGGCATTGTTTGATTACCTGTCAGCCTTGAGAGGAAATAAATACAGCATTTGATGTTGATTGTAGGCTGTAGCCTTGCTGGTGTGTAATCAACGTTTCCTCTGCAGTCGTTTCATCACACCTGATTTCACACTAGCACATGTGCAGGATTGAAGCGTGGATATCTGTCTATGTACAGCCTGTCTGTTGCAGTAGATACTATTTAAGATAGCCGTGTAAGTTGTGTTCTTCTAAAATACAATGCAGCATTATGAACTGTGCGTGGTAGTGTTTAAAAATTGGTCTGATGTTCAAAGAAGACAACAGTAAAATGCCTTTTATACATTTCAGCTTCAGGTTTGAGCCTGGTGGTGTTTTATTCTTCGTTGTGCAGTGAAAAAAATCACAGTGATCATATTTCAGGAAGCATTCAAAGATTTAATAGGTTCATTTTCTTCTGAGACTGAAGCATGCATAACTACTTTCAGCCCTCTTTTTTCCTTTATAATTATGCAAGAGTAAACAGAAGTACAATTGCCTCTCTAAAACTAAAGAGAAATTCTGTATCTTCTACATACTTTTGTTTAGCTCTTAGGAGAGACATAGGTATTAAAAATCCTTCATAAGAACAGTTTCAAAGCTTGTGTTACAACATGAGAATGCAACTTTTGACATATTATTTCCTGTTTTGTGGAGGTAAGGATCTGGCTCCTATTCTGGTTCTTGCTGCTGATTCAAAGATTGAACTACTTGTTTCTTGCTTAGCTGGTTTTCAGATTGCATTTCTTTAAAATATATGTTGTTTAGCTGCATCTATCATGCTCCTGCTTCTCTTAGAGCAGTCATCCACTCTGCCTGCTCACCTAGTGTAGCACATGGTAGAAGAGATTTCTTTTCACCAGCTTCAGCTATCTGGAACCACCTTCTTTTATCTCCTAAATTCATTAGGTCTCCATAGTTTTTAAAATATTTTCTGAAGTTACAACTGTTTTCTTTGCTCTTTTACTCCTCGGTGTTTGGGCATATTTCACCAGACCAGGTTGCTCATGGCACGTGGGATTGAACTAGATAATCTTTATGGTCTCTTCCACCTTACACCATTCTATGCTTTTCCTGAGAAAGCCAAGAGAGCACATCTTCTAAAACTGAACATCACTACCTGGATTTCTTAACTTGTTCTGACTCCAAGAGATTTTTACAAAGTTGCTACTCCTTTATTGTTTACTGAAAGAATGATTTTGTAAGATATATCTATTGTTCATATGTCTACAGTGCTCTGGTGCTCCCTCAGCATTGATATCTCTTAAAATGCTTGAAAATCTGGGGTTCATGTTTGTTCATTATCCAGAGGTCTTAGCAGCTTCTGGCTCTGTGGAAACTAATGGGATAGAGGGCTGAGATGCACTTGATACTCTGTGACAGAGTAAGATTAAAATCTTGAGAGAAAAGGAAATATTGAGAGAAAAGGAAAAAACAATATCTCCTGTCATAGAAGTATGGATGGTAGAGTACATAAATTGTTCTTAAGGGTGGATTAATACTGGCTATCCTGAGTGCTTTAAGAAGGGGACAATGTGCTGAGGGAAGGTCAATAAAAAAACTGATTAGAGAACTGACTTTTATTCTGAATTCAGTGATAAACCTTTGTAGATGAGATAACTGTTTGGCACATTGTTTTTCTTTCAAAATGCACTCATAGCAGTGAAATATTGGTTGTGCAGACTTTGCTGAAAGCATTGCTACTAAAGCTGGAAGAAGCCAGTAGGTAGTTGTCTGTCTTGTAGAGAAAGTATCCTAATAGATGGAAAACTGGGGGAGAACAACTTAGTCCCATTTTCCCAACCTATAGTAATTCATTTATTATGTAGAACATATAGTTTACTGCTTTTTAGAGATCCAACTGCATCTACAGTAACAGTATAATAAAGGAATATTTTATATGCTTCATATTGAACTTTGGATGGATAAGGTGAAACTTCATGAGTGATTTAGTTTCAGTTGATTTTGTTCTCAAGTATTTTCATGAGTTGCAAGTGTTTTTTTAAACAGCTTATGAGTTCCATTTTTTTTTTGCTGGCTATGTCAGCTATAGGGATGATCTATGAAAGTGCTCTTTTCATTCACATTGGTAGTAAATATAAACACAGACAGTGATAAATTATTTCTTTTGTTGCTTTTCAGTTTATTGGGCAGTAGGAGAGCCTAGCAGTCTAGGGAAACATTATGTTGCAAATAACTCTCTCAAAGGAGAGGAAATGTGTATTTCATGCATTATAAAATATAGCAAGCAGTCAAATTAAACAAATATATCCACTCTAGTGGCACTTCAAAACTGTGTAGCAAAGGAGTCTACAATCACAGGTAGAAAAATCTGCTTAAAATTTTGAGTCTTGTGTATTGAGATGGTTATTGCTTTTCTTTATTTTTCTATTTTTTTCCTTGCCATGCAAGGACAAATCTCCCCCATTGTTAAAGTTAATGTGAGTTTTGTCTGTGATTTGACTGGTGCCAGGGTTTCATCCCTAGCCTGTATAAGTTATGACTCTTCCTCAGAGGTAAGATTTTAAATTTGCTAATAATTGTATATCTGTCTGTATTCATCTGAGCAACTAAATCATGAGAAAGGTGACAAGCATATTGATTTTGCTTTCATATTTTGTCTTTGAGAGTGGGAATCTTTGGCATAGTGGATAAATTTCCCTACATGATGGGTAGTCTCTGGCTTTCACAACATGCCTTCATTGAGCTGACAGAAATTATTTTAATGTAGCAGCTTACTGCTGGAAAATGCTGATGGAGCTGAATGATAATACTCTGTGGGAATGTGTCAGTGTGATGAGATTTTCATGAGAAAGCAGGCCAACTTCCACCCTGACCAGCCAGTGGTTTGCTGGCAAGGTTTGCCTATAGACATTTCTGAAAATGTATGTTCTTTAAATCATAGAATCATAGAATGGTTTGGGTTGGAAGGGACCTTAGAGATCATCTCGTTCCAACCCCCCACTAGAGGCAGAGATACCTCCCTCTAGACCAGGCTGCTAACTTAACTTTCTGCATTAGTATCCTGCAGATCCTGAAGAAGGCTAAATAAAATCAAAACCACACAGGAGAAACTGCTGCATGCATGTGACCAAGAACAAATGAGTTTGGGACTGGAGAAATCCTATAGGTCTCTTGTATTTGATAGATCACCTTCCCTCTAAATAGCTGTTAGACAGATCACTTAGTGCAGTAAAGAGAACAGGTACATCATTTGCTATCTTCTGATCATATACAAATGTTTGTCTTCTCCCCTCAGGTAGGATTTTGGTTCCTGGTTACTTCAAAATGTAAGGCATTTTTCTGTATGACTTTGGACTTTTCATCATGACTTTGGAATCAGGATTTGACTTACAGTGACTGCACTGTTCAACAAACTAATATTCAGACAAAACAGGGAGTGTATCAAAGTTTTAATCTAAGCTACTTTCAAAATACTATCAAATAGCCTTTTAAGTTAGATGAGATAAACACTTTGTGCTTTGTTATCCTGGGGAAAAAAAGCTTTAGTTCTGCAACATGTGCAGTGCTTGAGCAAAAAGAGAAAGTTTGGGAATTTTTAGGAGACGTTAGGTAGAGAAGAGGTGGGAAAGTAACACTGCTTTCAAATACAGCCTCTGTTTTCTCATTGCATTAGTGTTTCATTAAGTAAAAAGATTATTATAATACATAATTTCTGTTGATACAAAGAAACAGCTTTGTTTTACCTGCAATGTTGAAACTAACCACAGTATTGTTTTTGCTTCCTTTTATAGGTTGCCTTTTTGAAGATGTGAAGAACAAAGATACCTGTGTCGAAAGCTATTGTTAGATTTATTTTCAGCAGAAATGTGTACAGATAACTTCTAATCGTGTGACTTCTAGAAAAAAATCCACTGACAATACAAAAGAAAGTGGGGCGGGGTGGGTGGGTGTATTCTTCATATCTGAATGTGTTTCAAAACAGAGTTGATTCTTGTATCCAGTGCATTCTTAGATACCCTTCTAAGAATGACTTACCTGTCACTCCTCTGACATCCAGCTGGGATGACTATTATGATGTCTTCATTGCCAAAAGGAAATTCCCTGTGTATCTTGTACTACCTTTATCAGTGTTTGATAGCAATGAATATATCCTTAGGAAAGTTCACAACTGGTAGCAAATATTTTAAAATGTCATGGATACTAATGTGAGTTCTTTACCTTTTTTGTTCTGTTGAAGTTAGAGGTCCAACTTTAAAACATAAAATCTGTTTTTTGTAAAACTTACATTTTTATCATGTATATTGTTTCCGCATTAAGGTTTACCTCTCTGCTTGAGAGTGAAGGAAGACGGTTTCTGCATTCCTACACCATATATAGATTTTTAAAAAATTAGTAATGTTTTAGAGAACCAAGGTTTTATAGTTATTTGGAATAATTATTACTATAATTTCAAGGAAAGTTAACATGCCCTTTACTCATTAAATGATCCTAACGTAGGAAGTGATCCTACAAAGTGTTGGACACCTGGGTTTTAAACATCCAAAGACAAGTAGCTGAGGCCTCACAGCACCCAGTCTGGATATAATTTTTCTGTTATTATTTTAGTTTTCAGTATTGAAGGAAGAACAAAATTATTCTGACTTTTGTATTCAGGGACTAAATTATCTAGCTCCAAGATATTTTGTTTATGCACCAATGTTGAGTCATTTTATGAATAAAATATTTTTTCTAAATTAGTTTACCATTTGTCCTGCCTAATTTCTGTGACAGTTTCAGCTTCCCAGAGTATGAATGAGCAGTTTGCAGAGGGAAATCATTAATATCACACCAAAAATATTCCAGCTTTAAAATCCTTTTCAGCCTCTTTAAATGACCCCTGTTACTGTTCTGCATGTATGGAGCAATCTTAAATCAGAGAAGTTTTATGCTGCTGAGGTTCAATCTCTGTTGTGTCCTGCCTCTTTAGATCCTGTGGTCATAAAGAGTTAATCTGCCTCTGGTAACATACATGGATCCAGAAGGATGAGTGCAGACATATCATTGGGAGTATTCTGGGGGAAAGAAGCCCTTTCAGAGACAAAATACAAATCAACCCGACCCAGTCTGATCTATCTCTCACCTGTAGGAGTGAATGGCTCCCATCATGCTACTACAATGTCAGTGCTGCAGCAGGCTCAGGAAGCAAATCCTGGGAGAGTGCACTGTAAAAGAGAGTGCAGAGTATACTCTTAAAACATTAAATTTCTTAGCAGCGTGTCCTCTGCCTAGGTGTGCTTTAAGCTTTTCCTGCTTCTGTTTTACCCTGTGCATTGGTGAGCTGGGTCTGCCTGGAGTGAAGTTAACATTCTTCATAGCAGCCCCTATGGTGCTGTGGTTTGTGGCTCTGACGGTGGCTCCAACATCAATATTTTGACTACAGCTGAACTTTCTCTTATTTCCCACTCTGCACCACTTTCCCCAGTAAACAGGGGCAAGAAGTTAGCGGGGGGACACAGCAGGGACAGCTGAGCTGAATTGGCCAAGGGGATATCCTGTACCATAAAGCATCAGGCACAGCAGTCAAAGTGGTGGTAGAGGGAGAAAGGGGGAGAGGGATGCCTTCCAAGTTTGTGGTTGCTCAGAGAATACCTGAGCACTGGTCTGCTTGAGGGAGGTGATGAGTTGCTAGTACTTTTGCATCACTTGGTTCCATTTTTGTTTGATTGTTCTTTTGTTTTTTCCCTTCATTTATTAAACTGTCTTTCAACTCACAGGTTTTCTTGCTTTTTTCTTCCTGCTCTCTGCCCCGTCATGCTAGTAAAGGAATGAGTGCATGAGTGAGTAGCTGGATGGATGTTTACCTACTGGCCAGGGTTGACCCACCACAATTGGAAGTAAAGTTGTGAAATCCCCAAAAAAAAAAGAATAATTCTCTCTGTTCTAGCTGCCCTGCCATTTGGGGACATTTTCCTTCCCCATGTTCTCAATGGCCATAGTTGCCTGTCTGTGTCTATAGCAGCAGCAGGGCAATTTGACACATTTGGTGTAATTTTTCCCTTTCCTTGATTCTAGCTCTGAGACCTGTACTGACATTTAATTATTGAAATTACTGGAAAATATCAGACCACATATGATAATATATAATTGTCTCAGATGTCTTTCTATTTGAAAATAGATTTATCTGGCCATGTTCAGAAAATAAATGATTGTATATTCTCCCCGGTACAAGGCAATACGTTATTCAGAACTCCTGTTTCTGAAGACAACTTTATTGGGTCTTTTTTCTTCCCTCCTATTTCTTATGTCACCTTTCCTACTGAGCCAGTAGTGGATTTGAGGTGTGACAGCTTCATTTGACACTTTCTTGCAGTGTCTCTGCTTTATAAAAACAAAACTTGGCCTTTGTTATCTTTGCAGTGAACCATGGGGTCTTATAAAAAATGGTTCGGAAAGACTGTTGAGTTCCCCTCATGACTTCTTGACCCTTGCCTACCTACTGCTCTTGCCTCTATTTCTCTCTCTGTTGAATAGCATGATATTTTATTTTGTTGTTTGCTTATTGGCATCAGCAATTTGAGAAATAGTGTAAGTGCAAAGTACAGTTAGTTACTGTGGAATTTGCTTTGCATCCACAGTTAGTGGTACATCTTAGTCTAGCCTAAATACCATGTTTGGATACAACCATAACAGAAAGTTTGTTTAGTTTTGAAGTGTGCAGGCATATCTTCATGAAGATGGAAAAGCAAGCATCAAGATAGGGGCTGTGCCCTTACAAAACGTTTGGTCCTTCTTACCGCTTGCCCTCTCTCCCCAGCATTTTTATCTCTTTCAGTCTGCATTTCTCACTGCAGAAGCTGTCTTAATTTTTGCTTTCCCTAGTGCCAAGCACAACATTAGTCCTGAAGTAATAATAACAACCAACAATGATGTCAAGGATCCCCGACTTGCATTAACTGAGTTGTGTGTCCTTTCCTAATGCGCAGTTACCAAATACTGCATGGCAGCAAGAAGATATTAAAAATGTCAGCTTTAATTCTAATATGTTATTGGATTATAAAGCTGGCTATTGCTGTGGTGCAGAAAACATGCCTGTCTGTACTGTACTTGCCATTAGCAACAACAGACAACAATATTGTTGCTGTCATTAATGGGTCACAGGGCAATTACATTTGTGTAGGGCTTGCAATTTCTTCTTGAAAAGGGTGGCCATTTAACTGGGATAGTAAATTGGCATACCAGACTGAGTCCCAGTTGGGGTTATTTTAATTCCAAAATTAGGGTGTTTTTCTAGCTTTGTTTAAATCCCTGCTAGAGTAGGTTAGGATAAACTGAATAATAATAACAAATGGGTTAATCAGAGAGCTGTACTGGCCTTACCCTGAGAGTTGAAGGGCAAGTTCTAGCTTACCTCTGTCTTACTTTTTTGCGTAGAGAAACTTCTGTATATAAAGAACAACTTTAATTAAAAGTTACAATAGATGATTCTGCTCTCAAACATTCTGAGTTTAAATGCAAATGCTTTCCAGTAATTTTCTTTTTGTTTTGCTGCCTTCATCGTTGTATCTGCAGAACATCACTTTGTGGTTTCAATTTTAGACTTTGTGTCCTATCATTCCTCTCCTAGCCAACTATGCTCCATTATAAATGACAGGTAACTTGTTTGAGGTACTGCTTCAGCTCATCAACCTCATTCCTTTTGGTTTACCTCCATGGGTGTTTTTGCTACCGTTGAATCACTGTCATAGAAGCACTTCAAAATCTGCAGATGAACAAATTATAGAGACATTGAGCAACTCTTGTCTTTTGAAACAACTTCAGTTTATTCATTCAGAGCAGGCTGAATTGCCTCATAGCAGATGCCAGGGAGCATTTGGCAATGTTCACAGAATAGCAGAAATTTTGCAGGTCTGCATGCAAATGGCTCAGTAGCAACATTTGGGTGATACCTGAGTGTGACATTAAGTGTTGAATAGCATGACATTTTTCTTACTGTGGACAGCAATTGCTGTGTCCACATCCCACGGTTCTGTGGTTTGGTGTGTTTGGCTGGTGTTCTCTTAACATGGCAGTAATGCTATTGTCTCACTGCCACAGGCTTTATTCCCATCCAGTCGTCTTACACATGGATTGTGCAGGTCAGTTCTGTGTTCTTAGTGATAGATGCTTCTTCTACCTGCTTATACTCCGTGATGATATAACTGTATATCAAAGTTTCAGTGTAAATAGTAGAAAAATGTTTATTTCAAAATATGAAACATCTATAAGTCTATCTTACATGCTTTTAATTACTTCCTCAAGACTGCAAAACATTTTATTATTTACATTCTTTTGTGGTAACTAGGTTTTCTGTAGTGCAGGCAGGATGGCACAGCTGCAGATGGGCCCTACCATGTGCTTGTGGCAGCACCACCAGCGAGGGGCTTGTGAAACAGACTTTATACCTTCATTACTGACACCGGGTTATTACAGCCCCAATGGGCTGGGCATCTTGTCTTTTACTGCATGTGTTTCCTTGCTTCTAAAACTCTGACTGTATCATAAGACTCACGACTTTCTCACCAGCAACAAGGTTATTTTCTCAGCAGGTGCAGCTGGGAAAAAAGTCCCTGTATGGCCATCAACTGAGTTACACAGATGAAGGGCAGACCATCAAACATGATAAAGCTGATGTAGCTGTCCTGACTTTAATGGAGCCATTGCCAATTTATACCAGCCAACGATGTTCAGTGTAACAGGAGGGAGATGAAGTCTCTTGTCTTCCCTCATCAGTCCCACTTCAGAATATAGGATTGAGTTGGCACAGAGATAGAAACAGGGCTGACTATGTTTGAGAAAACATGAGAACATATCTGGATAGACGTGGAGTCAGTTCCCTCACTGAACCATCATAATGAGAGGGCTCTGCACAGCTCACAAGTGTCCTTCCTGCAGAGAAAGGACATTGGCTGTAAAACAAGAAGAGGGAAGAAAGAAATTCAGTCAGTGCTCTATCAGCTCTGCATGATGGAGTCCTAGATTAACAGGCTTATTGAGTATATCCATGATGCAACGGCTCAACACTCAACTTCTTTGTCAACCTCGTTAAAAGTTTCTATTTTCTGTCTGTGACTAATGGGAAGCATGACATGCAACAATCCAATTGTAGAGTTAGTGTAGGCTGTTTGCTCAGATTACTTGACTTGTCCTTTACCAGGCTTTGATTTACGTGGACATAATATGAAAAGGACAAGAACAGCCCTTTGTCTGAGCTTTGAAAGAAAACTGAGGTATGGGACGATTTACAGCTTCTGCTTTGTAGCTGAAAGGAGGTTTTGTGAATTTGTTGGAATAAATATTCTCAAACGCATGCAGCAAGATGAAAATGCACTAAATTAAGAGTGCCTTTTGAATTTATGGCTATTGGGAAGAAGATATGAGTTGCTGTTTTAGTCGATTCACAGTAATTATTAAGATCATATTTTGTGGTTGAGACACACAGAAACAGCTTCAGTGTTGCACCCTCTTATCTCGGGAGTGCAAAGAGCAGTGTCTGTTCCGATCCAGCAAACACAGCTCCGGCACTCAGGCAGTTCTCTGTGGAGGTAAACAAGGCGTGAGCGAGCCCCACAGAGGACGGGGAACATCACGCAGCAGAGGGCTCTGTGAGATGCTGAGAGGGAAAATATATTAACAGCCTGCATGAAAGAGACATTTATTCTGTCCTTAAAAGTGCTTTTCAGATTGCAACAGGCACATGAAGGAACATCTTGGTAAGCTGGGGATTTTGGAATTGGCATCATAATTTGCAAATGAAAACATATTTCCTAGCCTGTTTTTTTTCAATGATCGCATGAATGCAAAAGAACATCTTGTCATACAGTAACGCTGATTTATTTTGCAAATATTTCTAGTTACCTGTGGATTTATTAGTGAATGCATTCTAGATTTTGACACTTGCTTAGCAAGAGTCACCATTTACACAAAAGTATATTAGCTTTCCACAAATTAAGAAAGTTTTTCTTTGAAGTAGAAACTAATTGTAGTTTGTTATTACACTTACCAGAAGACTAGTAAGTAAAAAAGACTTCACATGGGCTATTTGTTTTTCAGTGTATCATTTCACATTTTAAAATGGATTTTTGTCTCCTACTCTACTAGGCAGCTGTTACATTATTAGGATTAACAATTTTTATTTTGGCCATAGAATATAATTTTAAAGCATTTTTGAAAGACCTAGAATTCAGAACCTGTGAGACTTTTCCAACCCTTAAACCCAATCTCCTGTTATAGATGGCACTCTTCCACATAGTTCTCTCTCATATGCCTACTTTCATATCCTGATCCACCCTAAAACTGATCAGTTGGTTTGATTTTGGTTTTTTTTGTCCTGCTATCCTTACTGAAAACCTGACCCAGAGTCTCATTCTCCTGATAGGAATCTTCTGATTTCTGGGGTAAGTGTATCCCTGGCTATATTGTACCTGTTTTTTGTTGTGCCAACAGCATTCTTTGGTGTAGGCGGCTTCCTTCCTGGGTTCTTAAACCTTACTCTGTGCTTAGGGAACAATTCTATCTCCTCAATGTTAATTTTATTTATGGTTTCATTCCCTAAGATAAACTTGGCATTCCACCAAATTCCGTGTCTGTGCCTGCTTGAATTAATCTCTGTTGTGTGGGAGTGAGCAAATTGTGCATGAGGTGTGCATCTTGGCAAAGAGACATTAATGCCTTCTTACTTCTTTTGGGAACACCTCACTTCATGCCTTTGTGAGTGCTTCTCTTTTTTCTCAAGTCTGCTGGACACTGGTGGCTCACCCCAGCTCTTCTTCCCTTCCATTTCCAACTGTGGAGACCTAAAGAATGCCATTATTCTCTGGCAGAAGTATCCGATTATTTCATAAGTGCATGACCTCATACTTTGTGTGTTGATCTTTTCCTTAGTTTTTCTGATCCTCATCTTTATTTATGATGCTTCTGACTGTCACATCAGCAAGTGTTCTTAAAACATTTCTAGTGGACCATGTCACTGTGCTATGGTCACTAGTGAAAATATTTAATAAGATCAGCTTATAGGCAGAACTACTATCCCCTCAGACCAGTTACCTCTCTTCTGGGTTTCCGATGAGGATTTGAACCTTGAAAGTTCATTTCAGACCTCAGCAGGAGTCCGGATCTTGATGCTGTCCTCCTGAGCCATGTGCCTGGACTGATCTACCAAGCAGAATCAGCCCTTCAGCTGTTATTAACACTCACAGGACAATACTTGTTCCTGACCATACATGAAAGACAAATGCTTTAGTGAATGGAGTCCCCCTGCTGTGGTAGACGGGTGTTGGAGTATAATGCATTGAGCTATTAGTTAAAAATTATTTCATTCTTATTTAGCACTGTATTGCTGGTCAATTTGGGGTTGTTTTTTTTGTTTTATTTTGTTTTGTTCCAGAGTGGTTTGTTACTTTTAATGCTTGGTATAAAAATTTGTGATTCTAATGACCCTCCTTAAAAACGTAGTGTTACACTCCATCTCTTCTGCTGTGAGTACCAAACACAGCCTGATAATAAACTGAGACCAAGTTATAGGAGTGGGAGCAAGACAAGGGTCGTATTCCAGTTAATGGAAGGTGTTGCTGGCCTGAGTTTGGATGGTTTTTTTATAGCTTTGATAACTGTGTGGCTATAGACAGGGCCTGGGAGATTAAAACTTTTCTTGCCTGAGTGCATAAACTTTCAAAGAGACGTTTGACAGACCTTTGACAGATCTGTGCTTTGGTTTTTCCATATGTGACGTTATTTACGTCACAGGCTAATAATAATGCACTATATCCTGTGTAAGCTTTTTTAACTGCGAACTCTCCAGATCCCTCACTCTGCTTGGTGGGAGTTTGTCAGCGCTGCCATGTCAGAGCAGCTTTGTGCCTTCTGTAACACTGGCAGCACCTCGCAGGTGTGACCCACCCTTTCTCTCTGCAGAAAGGAGGTGCAAAGTGCCTGTTGTCGTGATCTTGTGGGGGTGAGCGTGGAGCAGTTACCTGCTTGTTTTAAATGTACAACCTTCTTGGTGACTCTGTTCGAAGAGGTGAGTGACAGAAGCATGCCTGGGAGCAGAAGGTATTTGGGTTTGCCATGGTCAAGAGTTCCTGTGTGAGGTCCTTCCATAAGTGAAGAGGCCACTGTGAAAAGTTTTTCTCTTGTGGGAAGTGCAATAGCTATCCTGAGCCCAGCTTTTCAGGTGTCTTGAAGACAGGACTTTGGGATCATGAACTCGATTCAAAGCATGAGACAGCAGCACAGACGGCAGGTGTGTTAGGTCACTGACGTATTTTATTAACGTCTAGTTGGAAGGAACTTTTTTACCTACAAGTTATGTTTAAAAACGTTTAATATGCACCGCACAGTTTTTGCCCTGTCACTAGTAGGGTTTCTCAAATGCAGCTACACTGATCAGCCGAAGGCTGGTTGGTCTGTCCCCTGGATGTTCTCTGCATTCCTCTGCCTCCCATCACCAACTAGAAATGTTTTGTCTTGCTCGTTATGTCAATTAACAGTATCTTGTGCATCTGATTTCATGAAGAATTCAAGATCAAAGATCACATTAGAGCAGTCTTAATACTGACATAATTCGGTGATAATAAAGCACAATTTTGGCTTCTTTTTCTTGTAATGAAATGATGTTGCACGCATTGCAAAATTATGGTAATTTTATTTTCCTGTAATTCATAAAGAGAATAATAGCCAAGCAACAATGCACTGGGGCATTTTATTAGAAAATTGAGGGCCATATTCACTAATTTTTCAAGATAGCTTTTCTCCTTCTCTCTGTGTTTTTGTTTTTCAGAATTGCACTGCTTTGGTACCATCTCACTTCTGCAAAAGACAATTTTGTTAAATGTATCCCCAAATGCACTGATGGAGTTATAACTGTTTGGCAAAGGCTTGGAGACAAAGATACTGCTGTGAAAAATGAGTCTTGTCACAAGAAAACTGATTTGTGAGCACAAAATGTGGACGGCGTGGTCAATGTTGTATTATACGTTTGTCTCCCACTTTCAGGTGTATCCACTATCCTGAGGTAGTTTTTATGTATCAGGAACATCTATACGGACTCCGTCCATCCTTCTTCACTGTCAAATTATATCAGAATAGAGATTTTTTCCATCTCTCAGCACTATGGCTTTTGCCCAGTGTAACTGGATATCCTGGGACTTTGTAGCTGGCACTCTGGGATTTGGACACTTAGTTCCTCTTTGTGCACCTGTACCTGTCTGTAGCTCTGTCTTTCATTTGTGCCTACGAAATGAGAGAAAAGCACAGTCTAGTCTTGAAAAAGATATTATGAGGAGAAACCTGTTAAAAGACTGTGAGTTTTAGGCTAAGCAGTCAAGGATTTAGTAGATGAAATATGGATTTGCTACAGACTGTTTCTAAAAGAAGGCGTATCTTGTTCCAGACTAATAGTTGTGTGGCATTTTGGCACATAAGTGAAAAGCTGTTGCTCCCAGTGTCTGCTAGGAGATCATATTATTTCCTTCTCTTAACTCGTAATGTGTTTACCCTGCCTTTGATTTATGTAGCCAGGAACAAGAAGTGAAGCACTTACACAGGGGAGATAGGTAAGTACTTGTATGGATTCCTTGTATGCCAGAGCTGTTAAAAGCTAAATCTTCAGATCTTTAACTCATAGGATAATGTTTCTAAAGAGGACACTTTAAACCTATTTGTATGTATTTATTAGTTTCACTACTGTTTTATTTCTGTGCTGTTTAACAGAAGCTGATATCTTCCTGTGTTTTTTGAGATCCCAAGGTGTTTATTGTAGTTGCAATTGTTCTTTCGTTGAGATCAGCAGAGTAGCTGGGCTTCTTCAGCAAACAGACTGCAGGTCTCTTTTAGCCAGTGAGCCAATAGTTCATGCAAGTCTAGGAAATTTTGCTTTTTGTTAAACTGCAGCAGCATATTTATACTCTCACAGAGTTTTCATTAATGTAATATCCAGTCTACTTAAAACATGTGCTGCTTGTTTTGTCCTAATCCGTCTGTTTGAAAAACAAAAATTAAAAGGGGTACGCAGTATGTGTGTTGCTTTGATCACAGATTTGGAATTTCCTGCCTCATATAAAGGAGCATGGATTAGGTGTAACTCCAGTCTAACACCTAGATCTAACATTTGCCTTGCAAAAGGGGAGACAGTCCTGTCTTTGCAAGGTATTCCAGGAGACCCCTTTTCCGAAGTGGAAAAGCAGCACTTCAGATGCTCAGATAAATTGTCAGGGGTGTCCCTTCTTTTACAGGCAGCTGCTAAGACCTAGGAGGGATGCTGTCTACTGTTGTTGCCACCAATGGAAGCATAAAGAGGTGACTTCTCAAGTATCTGCTATTTTTGTATAATCTGAGTTTCATCATTTTACCTGGGCTGAACATCCTACGGGTCATTAGGAAGGGTATGTAATATAGGAAGGTTTAACAGAGGTGCAGGCAGAGAAATGTCCTGTCCCTCATATAGATGGTATCTGACAAAATTTCACTTATTTGCTGATGCTGCCTTGCTACTTGGTACCCCACAAAAGAAATAGCACCTGAGGACTAAGGCATGGTCCCACAGCAAATACTACATCAAACAGGGGAGAAAGCTAAAAGCTGAACTCTTCCAGTGAGCCCTGATGACTGCCTGTATTCTCCCTAAACCCCTACTATCCAGACTCTTTCCTTTCATGCTGTTCATGCACCATGCAAATACTCTGTTTGTGCAGCCTGCATCTCTTTTGTCAGCAGGAACATAGCCGTCTAACCTCTGAAAGCAACACTGGCTTCTCTGGACAATTACTTTGGCCATTCTATGCTAGAAATTGTCCACTAGAATAATTTAGAAATTGTGCTAAATTTAAAAATAATATGTTTTAAATTACCCTGAAGGAAACTTTAAAAGGTAACAAGCAAGGGGTGAAGGAGAGGAAGGGAGAAGAATTCGAACTAGATTTCAGCTCATGTTCTGCACATAACAGGACCAGAACAACATAACACCTCTTTCTCTCTGCAACAGAAAAAATCCTCCAGTCTGGCTCTCCTGTGTGACCAATGCAAAGGCAGTTTAGATACAGCAGAAACAGACACTCTGAAAAAGTTGTGAGCGGGTTCTAATTTCCAACACCCTTGTTCAACACAGGCATCCAGAAGGTGCACGAGCACAAATCCCTGCGGCCAAGTCCAACCCCACACTGATTGTCACTTGTGTAGGTGTCAGTGCTGAACACTTCCCCACCCCATGAAACGCAGGAGGGCTTTTGCTTTGCAAAGTTTGGAGTTGTTGCACTCTACCTGAAATTCCCCTGGTTGAGGGTTCATGCAGTCAGGGGTGAAGCTGAGCCTCCAGGCCAGCACAGGAGGTATGGAAGGTATATGCTCCTGGGGATGCCTTTCTAATTCTTTCTGCTGGGAAGGTGGACGAGGAAATTAATCAACATAGATCCTATTATGCCTTTTTAAAAATAGGAGTTTGAATTAAAGAAACACGTGCTTAGGAAAGGTTAACAGATCCATGCACTGCTTAAAAACTGAAACAATTATAAACACTTGCAAAACACTTTGTAAGTGTTTGTAAAATGCTTTGTAATTCAGAAAATGAAAAAGAAAATTACATTAAAAACTTAATAAAAAATATTAATAATTTCCTTACTAATGTGAGGTAATTCCAATTGGAAAACTATCTGGTATCAGAGGGGCAGCACTGAATGCTGTTGGATATCTGAGCTCCCAGCTGACAAATGGTTTCTAATTTAGGGCCAAATTAAGCCTCCATTTATGCTAGCATGTGTCCCAAGGAACTCTTTTCACTTCATCAGGGTACTTGAGTCTTACCCCTATGTAGCTGAGACCATAAATGAGCCCTTATGAAGCTTTTTGCTACTGAGAATTCTTTCAGAGCCTCATCATTATTTAAGTTCTTTCCTGAATAATGAATAGGCAGACACAGTAGGCAGAAAAGACTGACAGGAATGGATGTGCTGTTATAAAACCATGAAATGTCCTAAAACTTGATGATTCGGACTCTATTACAGATAACACTCTTTAAATTAGTCCTTACTGTTTACTTCCCACATTTAAGTCCAATAAACACTGGGAATCCAGAAACTGCACATTGTTAAGGAGTTGAATGGACCTGATCACAGCATGTATCACTTTGTTATTCATGTGGAAGCTTTTCAAAATGGTCTTTCGGTGACTTCTTTCCAAGCCTGAGTGGAACAGGACTTTACAGCCAGACATTTTTGTGGTGTAGGAGAAATGTTACATGTGATTGTGACCTTCAAGCAGTCGCTGTTATGGGCACGTCTCTTGTGGGTGCCATGATAAATGATGTTATGCTGGCTAATTAAATCAATGCACCTCATTAATGCCTTGCAGCTTCTGAATTTCTTGTCACTCTCTAGTCCCATGGCACACTTTCCGTATCTGCTCTTCTCAGGCTGACATGCAATTTTTTTGCACTTCTCTCTCTTCAGAGATACAGCAATTCCAGTACTCTCCATCTCAAAGCAAGTTTGAGAAGTATATTTAGTATATCCAATAAGAGAACAGTTCAAAGGTAACCAGTAGCACCTCCTGCTTCCCCATTAAATTTATTTTCCCTGTTTCACAAATGAAGACCCTTCTGTGTCTTTTGGACTTAAGTTATAAGCTAAACAATGGAAATAACTTTTTTTATTATTATTTAATGTGTTGGGAATTGTGTTAATGCAGGGAGAGAACAGCTGCTGAGAGATGTTAAAAGAAAGAATGTAAAGAATCCTACAAGGATTTCCACTCTCTTGCAGCACCGACAAGGATCTGAGTTAGGAATATGGCAGAAAATGTTGTCCCCATGGCTATTGTGTGTCTGTCCCTCTGCTTGCACATAATAGGAAGCCTTTTTCTGATCCCTTATTGACTTTTGCCATCTATTAAATACATAATAAAAAGAGGTTTAAAACATTTCCCCAAAAACCTCCCCGTTTTTCCACAAAATTAGTAGCCTAAATATCTACTGGAAAATGTTAATTCTCTTGGCTATTCTTCCCTTTTTTCCCCCTCCCAGTAAATCATGTTTTCAATACCACCTCAGGATGGAAACAAAAATAATTTGGGGTTTTGATACTTTTAAAATTTTTCTTGCTTTCTCTTCAATCTTTGTTTACACTTTTTCTTCACAGGCAAAAAAAGGCAAGATGAGGAAACGAATTTCTTCAGTTAAGCATTTCTCTGGAAGAACTTAGAAAAAGCACATTTCTACAACAGCTAAAGGAGCAAGAAGAAACAGAAAAGAGCAACTGCCGATGTTTTAGCCAAGCCTAGCAGCAGCCCATGCCTGGATTGCTTGTTATAATTCAAGTGCATGTTTTAATAGGAGTAAAACTACATTGGTTTGAATGCACTGAATACCAGTAATTCCCAGACTCCCCAACAGAGAGCTTCCTGGCTGTGGGCAAACACCAGCCTTGGCTTGGGCTCCTGTGTAACTGCATTTGATCATCACACAATAATGCCTTTACACATGGACTTGCCCCCATCCCTGCAGCACACCTGGGTATAGGAACACAGCCTGGCTCATCCCTGGGACTCCTGTCTTGCCTTGCTTGATTGTAATGAGGCAAAGGAAGGATTCTGGAGTAGAACCTGGGCCAAAATGTCTCCCTGCACCACTATAGCCATTAACTTCAGACCCTATAGCTGTGCTGCAAGTGGGAAGGGAAAGGTGAGAAATAAACAGCCTGGCCTTAGATACATTAACTGGAGTGCTGCCAGGGGAAAACACTGGGATGACTACACCCACAGCACCTTGCTTAAAGATTTGCCCAGGTAGCCTTTTGTAGGTCACTGAAATCTGCTTTCTGCTGACCCTGGAGCTCCTATGCAGGACTTGTCCTGCCTTTTTTGCACTATATGTAGTAGGCATGTTAGTAAAGGCCCTGGATATAAAAGAATTCCTCAGATTGTGTTGCTTCATCTACCACTAACCTGTCACATCGTGGTTTGTCCTGCAAGAATCTGGGCTGCATTCTGAAATCCAGCTCATTATTCAGAGGTGATACAGCAGCTTTCGCCTGTCCTGTTTCTGCAGCTAATAGAGCTGTCAGCTCTGCTGTCATTCCTTGTCCTCCCATCCAGAAACATATAGAATGCCTTAAAGGAAACAGGTCATTCTGAGACTGACTCTTGAAATAAAATTGACCCTTATTCAAGTGTACATACAAAATAGCTTGGACTTTTCCCTTCAATTGCTATTTGTATTTGCCTCTTGTTCCACAGAGAGTTAATGTGGATTGAAAATATTACATTTTTCAGGAAAATATCTGTTACAGGTGCCAAAGGCTGTTCTGTTGTCAATGCTTTGTGATATTTTTCATGGCATATTTGGAAGAAAGTCTTTCCTCTCTGTCTCCTTCATTTGCCTTAAGCCCAGCATTAGCATTTCATTCAAGAGATGATAATGACTGTGTTCACTTGTTGCACTGGATGTTTGTGCCAAGAGTATTTATGAATGTTCTAGCTCATTTTAAATTCAAACTTCAGTGCCTGGAGACACTTTCATATGGAAAGCAATTGAGTCACCATAGCAGGGAAGGAGAGGTTCAGCAGGTAAAGTGGCACTCAGTCAAGAAGGTGCTTGTTGGCTAGTAAAGTACAGGGGATGACAGCTACTCTGACAAAGTGACATTTGCATCTCCAGAGAAGTGAGACTTCTTAATTTAACTGGAGAAGTGTCAAGATCATCTGCTGAGTAAGTTAAAAGGAAGTAAGTTTCAGATAGAAAGACAGAAAGTTTCTAGAGGAAAAAATAAATCTGCTCAGAGCCTCTGGAAAGAAGATTAGTTACAGATGGTGGTGTGGAGGAAAGGTTTTTCTCTAACAAGTGCAGCCTGTGACACATGGCATGCAGGGAGACAGTGTCCCTGACATGTCAGAAGACTACTTGCAGCAAATAAGAAGGATATGGAGTAAAAAGGAGCTTTTAAATTTCTATTTGTAAGTAGGCTGATTATAGCCTTCTTTATTATGCCTTAAAACCCTTGTTACTGCAGTGTCTATTTTGGATGCTGTAAATAAATGTTCCCACTTGGATTTTGCTTTAACTCAGATGGAGTTAAAGTACTTGATTAAAAACAAGATGTTCCTTGCTGAAGGCTGCCACAGCCCTAATAAGCAACTGAGGATGTGGTCACCTAGAGGTGAGGAGGTGAAGCCATCTCTTCCCACAATGAGGGCTCTTGTCAGGATGCTGGTGAGCATACCTGAATCTCGGTGATCCTGTGGGAATTTGTCACCCAGGCACTTGAGTCATGCTGTGTTTTTATTCCTCTTTGGAAGAGTGAACACCCATGATAAGAGTGAGCTTACTTTTCTCCATTTCTTTCTTTGTTCGTGAACACCTCCTGATTTGCTGGGGCTACCAAGTAGTTTACCAGCAATTATGTCAAAACATGTGCTAGTGTCTTACTCTGACTTCTAAATCGTAAAGCAGCAAAGGGAATTACTGCTGCCATCTCCCAAGCAAGGCAACAAAGCCATAGATGTAATAACGCATGCACCTAAATATTTACCCAGTTTTTTCACATTCCTCTTTTTGTTTTCCCAAGCAAAAGCAGCACTCCCTAGCAACCATTTTAAGGCTGAGGGCACACTGAAAGCAAGCTTGACAAATGAAAGTGAAGTGCTGTGGCATGTGGGACTGGTGGAGCAGCCCTGTGGAATTATCAAGCCCACATTGTGCATAGCCCTACTGGGCTGCATCCCTGGGGGTTACAGGAATGGGAAAAATGCAAGCAGCCACCTAAGCTGGCAAGCAGGAGGTGCCTAGGAGAAAGGCTCCTGTGTCTTAGCAACTCAGAATCCTTTCCCAGAGTTAAGTGCTGTGGTGGTATTTTGGTTTTGGTTTTAGTTTTTTTTCCTTTTTTTTTTTTTTTCTTTAAAGAATGTGGTAGTGAACATTAGGCTTACTTCTTAACAGGAGTGGAGAAATGGAAGTCCCAGTTTGTTTTAAATGCTGACCAAGTGGGCAGGGCACTTACCTGGGCTGCAGGAAGCACAGATTCAGATCCTACCTTTGCCTGAGGAGATCTGACCATCAGTGTGTCATGAATAGACTCATCACCGGATGGGGTATCTGAGACAGGACTCTGCCTAGTGGTGTCATCTGAAGACTCAGTGCCAGCCATGTAGTCCTGCCCTCTTCTCCATGCCAGCTGTGATGGCTTTCTATCCACACAGCACACTGCTACAATTCACAGAGCCGGAGACATTCACCTTGGTTTTGTTGCTTTAGTTTCTTCTGGAAGGGGAGATAAAAGGAAGACACAGGTGCTGAAGAGCAGGACCTTGTTCCTTAAGTACCAGTGGCTGATTGGACAGACCTGGTTGCACCATTTATGATCTCACCTGTCCAAGCTGCTCACTCAACATCTCACAGAACTGTAAAATATACCCTGAACTTGATAAAGACTCCTTAGCTCATAGTTGAAATGCTCATCTATAAAAGGTGAGACATGGGCTTTCTTCTCTTGCCATGTATTTCCCACTGTATTTTTTTTTTTTTTTCACTTGAATAATACTGAGCACATTTCAGTTGCATACCTGTCATATACAGTAAAACTGAGATTCTGCAGTCTGGCCAGGGCTCTCAAGCAAAGACATGTAGGATTGATTGTGTTTTGATCCACATTGTGTAATCTTCAGTTAGTAAGTAAACCAGGGCAGCTGAGCATTCCCTTCCAAACTCAATAACATGTATAATTTTGAGGGACTTTAGCAAATGTCCTGGTTGCCTGCCCATGGCGTGGCTTCCCATATCGCTCATGAGTACTGAGCCTGATAACAGATAGCTAGAAGTGTTCATATTCTCATCTGTCATTTTGTGCTCCAGTGGGTTCTACTAGCAACAAATGTTATTGGAATGTATCAGCCCTTGGAGGAGATGCATAGGAAAATAATAAGGTGAAGTGGGTGTCAAATGTCTAGCCAAGATGATATTAATACCAATCCCCACTAAATAAACTGTCAAACCTGTCAGTGTGACCATCAGGCAGGGAAGTTAAAAGGTAAAAAAGCAATCAGTGTAGCTGACTTTTAAGTGTATCTTCCAGTTCTTATCAAAAATGGTTGTCATCATTCTTGGGGATCTTTACAGCAAAAAATAAAGAGGCTGTATAAATGCCAGATTTTTTTTCTCCAGAGATTTTTTACTGGCAGTGAAAACTTGCTGTTGCCCAAATCCATTAGTGTTGGTAGAGGCTGAGCATTAGAGAACCATACTCTATCCCCCCACCATGCACTGTGTAGAAACTTGAGTGATTCAGAACATCCACTGTCTGGTGTCCATGGTCATGGCATATTAGACAGGCAATGACTAAAATAATTTCAGTGTCCATGACATGCATCCATAGCAGGATGTTTGATTTCAGCCCTAAATCTTTTTGATGGTTTTGAAATCCTTACAGGATATCCAATTTGTGACTTTTTTTGGATTGGAAAAAAATTTTGAAGTTTTATGTAAAGTAATGTATGGTAGAACTATGAAGGACTAACTTGTCTAGTTGCTGAGCCTGAAAATATTAATATGCACAAGGGTAATAAATCCTACTGAGTTGCTTTACTTTGAAGATGGTAATTGAGCTCATTAAAAGCTTAGTCCTCTTGATTTCAGTTACCTTGTTTCTTATACTTACTTAGCTTAGTCCTACCAAACTGGCCCAAACTTACATGGTAGCACTCAGACATTCCACAACTGGCTGTTCTCCATCAAGGCACAGGCCTGATTTTTTATTAAACCAATGCTTGTTTTATTTCCTCATTGTTGGCTCTGTTTCTTTAAAGGTTCTGCAGTTGAAATAATAATACTTGATTGGTGCTGGCATTGAAGGGAAATTGGCAGATTTTAAATGATCAGTTACTGAAGCAGTATAAACTCTGCTTCAGGACATATGACTTGGATATGAGCAAATAAGTTGCTCTATAGCAGCCAAATTTAGGATTTTAGGAACTTCCTTTTGAAGCAACATTTTCTGGCTTCTGTTGGAAACAAGACATACGACAGTTCTCATACAGCATAGGAAAGCTTGTGTTCCTTAACGAAAGAGAGTCTACCCTCCAAAATAAACATTATCCAAGGTAACTTAGGGGCTCCATGTATTTCTGCACTTGATTCACTACAGCATATATATCTTACATATGCTATAAATCTTATATATGCCATATATATGTATATATATATATGCTATTTAAGTTATATATGCTACCTTAGCATATATAAAACTATGCAAGAGTTAATAGATTCCCCTCATATTAGATAGTGAAACATCAGCTGATATTGTCTGTACATTTAGGTTCAAAGGACTTGCCAGAAATAGTCTGGAGCATAATATAGCTAAGTTCTATTTGTTTTCAGTAAGGTGACTCCAAATCGTATTAGAGACTGGGTGGCAGCTCCTGAGGCAGTCACAATAATGATAGTTTTATCAGCACTCATTCACCATATTCAAGAACAAAGGTTAATAAACAGGAGATAGAGCATTTATTCTAACATAGGTCCCTGGGGTACTAAGTCATCTTTAATGAGAAATGAGGTAATTACCAGTTCTGTCACCTTTTGTCTCTCAAATACACTTGAAACTGTTTAATATGAGGCCCATGTTGTTCAATAGAAGATAAAGACTTAGAAATTATTGTAAAGCATTTCAGTATTACTATATTAATGTAAAGACAGTGATGCTGGAACATCAACGTATATATTTCAAGGTAATTTGAATGCCTTTCTTAAATCAGAATGGAATGAAATGTCAGGACAGAAAAAATCTATCAGTTCTTCTGGTCTATCATCAGTATAATCATCATAGACTCAGCTCCTCAAGTTAGAGGTATTTTGGGCTTGAAATGGAAAACATAGTGAAGGAACTGGACTGTGAAAAATTTTGGAAGGATGCATTTCTAAATTTGCATCACCTGCCTTATATGCAGAAAGCTTGTGGAGAGTGATATGAGATCAGCTAGGGTGAATAAAGTCACAAAAGTAGTGTGTGAGAAGAAAGAACAAGTAACAACTGCAAAAAAAGGAAATACAGACTTCTGGAAGGCTGTAAGAGTAATTTTCACTTCCTTTACTGTAGTTTCAGGATCAAAGGTTCTTGAAGTGCATTTAAGTGCCTGTCCCTTTTTGCAATGTCAGAGCAGTGGAAAGGAGACACAATGTTGATTAGAACCACGTTCTGCAGAATTAGGTTACGGAAAGATAATTGCACAAACAGCCTTCATCCATATGCTGTGCGGGGCAGGCAGGATTAAAATGGTTCAAGTTACACAAGGCAAAATAAATAGTGGCTCTCAGGTCCCTGGTGGGCCAGGGATGTGGCCTTCTGGAGCACAGTCTCCTCCCTCCATCTCTGCACTGGGGCGCTGCTTGGAGAGCCCGAGCAGCAGAGACATGGGCTTGCTGGAACTTGGCTGCTCCCCGTGGCAGAGCTGGGAGTGGGACTCTGGGCTGGACCCCAGCTTTGGCTTCCCCAGCAGGTGAAGTGGGTCAGGGGGATAAAGATGACACAAAAGTGGGTGGAGTGGCTGATACGCCAGATGTTGGTGCCACCATTTGGAAGGACCTGGACAGGCTGGAGAAATGGGCTGACAGGAACATTGTGAGGTTCAACACAGGGAAGTGCAAAGTCCTGGATGGAGAGGCAAGGGTGCTGGGGGATGGCCAGAGGATGCAGAGGGCTGAAGAGGAGGGGAGAAACAGGACACAACATCCAGGTGAGGAAGGGTGTCTGGCTGAAGAGTTGGGGAAAAGGCAACTAGCAGGCTCCTGTCTTTGGAAGAGGAGTAAACATGACTGTGAGAAGAAGTTGTGAAAATGTCTTGGATGGCAACAACAAGAAAGGTCTGGATGGTGGCTCTACTGTAGCCTGTCAGTGGTCAGCCCTGTATCTTTTGCAAAGGCATTGTGGGAGTCAGTGACTTTCTCAGCCCCCATGTCCCTGGCCCCTGGGAAGGAGACTTGAAAGGGAGCAATGGAGACATAGAGCAAAAATTGACGTGTGTACTCACAAAGAAGTTGTGTTGTGTGCACTTCCACACCACCACCACCCACTCGTACATCCCCCCCTCCCCCTGGACTGCTCCCAGTTTTATTCAGGTAAACATTTATTTAGCTTTAAAAAGTTACTGGCAGATGGCTGATGAGGTTGTTCCCAGGTTATAGTTGCTAAGCCAGCTCCAGGCTTGGTTCATTACCAGGTAATTATGGCTTTGCATCTTCTTGTTTGCTATTCAATAATTGTCCTCTTCAGTGAAAGTGCCTATTGACCTGAATAAAAGATAATTGTGTCTCCCATCGACTTTCAACTTTTTAAAAGCATTTCTCCGTTGAATTGGCTTTCTCCAATAATGCTCATGTTTGTTATGGATTTGTCTGACAACATAACAGTATGGAAACAAGCATTTGTACTAATCCCTTCTGCTTCAGTTCTAATATGCAATAGTCATTTTTATACCAACAGTCACAGTCGCATTCCCTTCAGTGTAGATGTGAATCTGCTCCTCAGCATCACTGGTGCATCTCAGCTTCTCTGTGTCACAGCTTCTCAGAGCTCCTTGTCCCATAAGGGGGAAGAGGCTGAGGCATCTGCAATAGGTTGGCACCTACTTTAGGCCTCCTCCATGAAGACAGCTTCCAGAAGTGCTAGAACTAGTAAATCCACTTAAAGACACTGGGAACTTGCAGACTCTAATCCATCCACTTTCCTTTCTCATTTGAAGGTTTGGAAAGCTCCCAAACCATGAAAAGCTTGGGAGCATATTGCTCCTTCCCTCCTCGTGGTGCAGTAGCTTGGGAGTTATTGGGGAATTTGCTTCCAGATGGCCAGGGAAATGCCACAGTAAACTCCCAGTTAACTTCTTGATTTAGTACCTTCTCCATACTGAAAAATCAGCAGGTTTGTTTAAAACTGTGCAGGATACTCTGCACAACTAACTACCACTGTCAGCGACCCCTTTGATCCCTTAAGAAAACTGCACACAGCACTTCAGGGTGTAATTTGATGTGTTAGGTTTATTATCTCAATATGCAAGAGAAAATTTTCAAGATTACTTCATGAAAGTTTCGCTGTTTTGTTACAATTAATTATTTAATTATTGTTCTTTCAGGTTCATGTGATTTTAGTGCAGCACAATCATTTACATGTTGAAAAGTTGATAACATAAAAATAAAATGAAAATCACTTTTTCTCCAAACTTCATGATTTTAGTTTTGTTTAAAAGACTAGAAATAGTTTCTGCTCAGAACAACAAGTTACTAAAAAATCCAACACATTTGGTCAAAATGTTTTTTAAAATTTGCAGGATGGTCACTTGGTGCGGGAACTTAAATATTTCCTTTCAAATTCCAACATATGCTTGTTCCACTTGGAAGGCCTCAGTAAACAGTCCCAATTCCTGCTAATTGATTTAAATCTCAGAACTCAGTAGGAAATCACAGATGTTAACTTCTCAGCAATGCACTAAAACTTCCTGAGTTTCTCACAAAAAGATTTGGCGTAATTGCAAGATATCTTTTTGAGGTACAGGGATTATATAAATCTGTTCCAGTGAGAGCTGTTACACAGAAAGCATTGATGTTAAGCTTGTAAGTCTGTTAAGGAAAATAACTTTATGTTTGTTTTGAGACTTTCACCCTGTAGAAGACTGAAAAAAACCCTCTGTACTGCAAAGAAGAGAAAAACTCCTTCTTTTTTTGGATGCCCATGAAAGATTTCAGAACCATTTAAAAAGAAAGCTGACCATTTTCTTGAAAAGCTGAAAAAAGATGTGGCAGAAAGGCCTAAAAAAAATCTAGTCAGCAGAAAATAGGTCTCCTGAACTGATATGCAATGCTGAAGCTTAAGTTATAGGACAGAGAACAGAGGGAAAATGTTCTAGAAGTATTTGATTAAAAAAAGAGTAAAAGTTGTCTATGAACTTACACAATGGACATAAATGCATAAGGAAGATGCAATAACCACTTTAATGTAAATGGAGACAAGCTTCAGCAACCAAATTGCTTCTAGAATTAAAATGACCCTGCTCCTTTCCTCATCCATAGATATGACCTACAGATGCTGTCTGCTGGCTAATCATTGTTTTCATTTCCCTTCTTGTGGCAGTTATGAAGTTCTCTGTAGCAGAAGTGATTTTCCTGAAAGTTAAAGAAAAAATTTAAAAATTTTAAAAATTATTTTTAGAAAAAATAAAAAAAATTTGTCACATAAATTCTTTAATATCATTAAGAATTCAGTAATATCCCAAGCTGATGGGGATATCATCTTGCAGCAAGATGAAGTGCTTCAGATCAATTACTGGCAGGTTGCCCAGCAGGTGAATTAGGAGCTCAGCTTGTATGGCTTAAAGCTCTGGGGCATCTCTGGGCAGCAGATTATTTTTTTGCTGGGAATTCAAGACCTTCAGGCTTGGTGGCTCTGGTGCAGCACAGACTGAAAGCAACAGCTGCCTGAAGATAGTGAGCTGGATAAACCTGCAAATTAGAAATCAGGAGAACTGGGGACTTCTATGTGACTGCCATTTGCCCGTGCCTCTGCATCCTGTTTGTAAAACAAAAGCACTGTCTGTCCCCTGTGAAGCTTTCTGAATCCATTAGAATGTGCTGTATGTCAGGAAAGTGCTGCTCGCAGAGGGAGAATCTCTTTCCTAGGGAGTAACAACAGCACAAACTAAATTAAAGTGGCCACCCTTCCACAGCTGAGGTCATGTTTATGTCCGTACAAGTCCATCTGTCTGGCAGAGGTGTCTGTCCCCAAGTGCACTGGCCAGAAATGAGCAGTCTAGCAGGCAGACCACCACTTGAGAAATGCGCTCTGGCCTCCAGTTAAAAGGACACTTCCTGGCTATGCTGGCAGGATTAGGGGATGCTCTCTCCCTACAGCTACCTGCCAGCCCATTCCAGGGCACAAAGCTTACTCTGCCTTTAGTCCCCAGTCTGTTCTCTCTGAAACCCAACAAGACAATAACAAAGCATCAGTTAACGATCATCTTCCACGACATACAGGGTCAATAGGTTGTGGAGCACTTCATGGGTCATCCAGATCTAAGAGCCCACCTCAAGACTGGGCCAGCATCCACCAGTTCCCTCAGCCTAGCAGGGGGACAGCCTTTGTAAAGCAGGAACACATGTAAGGGCTATTAACAATGCCATCATCCTCTTCCAGCTTGCTCCTCAGCATTCACTCCTCAGCTTTTGCTCCTTGGCAAGTCTGCCAGTCTTATGGGCAAGGCCCCTGTTTTACTCTGCAGCCTGTTTCAATGGTGTTGCCCGGACTGGAAGAATTCCTCAGCCTCCATCTGTACTGTGCTCCAGTACTGATGTATGCTTTATATTGTGACTTTCTTAGATTATAATTTTAGGTTTGTGAACTGAATGAGATCCACCGTGTGTGTTGCCTTCTTATCCACGCTCTTACAAATACAGACGAGAAAGCAAAGGTGGACAATACTTACACTAGGAAAAAAAGCCTGAGATTCTGAAGTAACATATTTGCCTGCGTTGTTACGGGAACATTTCAGAAGTGTTATCCTGCTGTTCTTTTAATGAGATTGCAGTGGGGAAAAAAAGGAGCGGGATGCAGGCGTGGTGAATGTGTTGAGCAAATCTTTAAATGCCTGAGCGGTGATGATAATGCGAGCATGGGTTTATTGCTCTGCATTTTAGAAATACATTTTAAAAACTTCCAATTTTACTAGGCATTTATTTGCATACAGGCACTTCTGCCTCTACTTTTTGTAATTTTATTGCCACTGTAATAGAGATTTGGAAATCGAATGCACTTCACTATATTTCAAGGCTCTTCCTATGCTACTGGGTGATATCTGATTTATGAAAAGAAGGCACTACCCTCTGTGTGTCTGATGGAAAAATACAGTAAATTGAGATTAATAATCCATTCCTTATGCATGTGGGTGGATATAAGGGAGATGCAGGTTTCAGTCTCATAGAGGTTTTTCCTCTTTCCTTATGTAAGGTTGAAACAAATTATTGGGTTTCTTTCATCTTTACTCCTCCAGTCTCATTCTGGGTGCTGATAATGGGATGGTAGGTTTATTTGCTAGAGTCTTCCTTGATATTGTTTCAATTGCACCTTAGTCCTTTGAACTTGTCTGTCATTCCTGACTTCAAATTAAACAGAGGATGAGAAGGGAGGAGCTGGCCTCCCTTTCTCCACTGAACTGGCTACTGTCATTATACAGCTTCCTTTCAGACTCCCTGACAGTCCTAGCCTCTGTTTTGTAGAAAATTTCTTTCCAGTCAGTATGTTTTCACTAATTGGAGGCATTATTCTTAGAAGCAACTCAGCTCTAATTATTTCTGTAAGTTATATGTCCATTTTAACTTGAAAGTGGCGCTTGAGGTCAAATCCTCTCCCCCACCGCTTCCCCAGCAGCCTACTGTAGGAGGTATTGAGGTGGTCTCTATGGAAAAACCTCAGCATTCTGGGATTAAATTGGTGTAGGAGAAGGGAAAGCTTTTGTTTTCCATCCTTGCCAGTTTCCTCTGGGAGCAGCAATATTTGGTGTTGAGCCACAGCCTACAAGAGGACTCTCTTCTCAATTTATTTTTAGTTACTGTACAATACTGGATATAATTTCATTACCCATTTTGCCTTAAGTCAAACTCTGATTACCTGACTTGAAATGTTATTGTGTGGTTACTGAAGGAGTTATTTTTAAAATCATATATAAGCATTGGAAAGAGAGATGAACAAGCTGCAAAGAGAATATTATGTTGCTAAAAAGTTAAGAAGGGTGTTGATGGAAGATAATGTCTTATAGAAAACTGGATAGACTAAAAAATAACCCTGTTACATCTGGATACTGTTTTTTTCATGGCATTAGATAGCTATTACAGAACTCTATGCTGTCTTTCCTGCTGGGAAACAGGAGCTAAAAGAAGCAAATTTTTAGCTATTTTTGCATTTCATTAACAAATGGCCTTACTTGAAAATGCAGTTTTCTAGATCTTGGCAGTAGCTAGATGCCCGTAGGCAGGAGCATAAGTCTCCTCTCGAAGATCTGTGTGGATGGATATTAAACCCATGAAATTCTAAGCATACCTGGCCATGTACTGTAGGATGAGTGCTGGTAATGATGCTGCTCGAAATACTCTCCGTGAGAACCATACAGTTTCAGGGCTGTGTAGCAAACTGCAGTCTCCCATTGTCAGAGTTGCTGACTGCCTTCCAGATGAGGCCAGTACTAAAGAAAAACTAATATCCAGTTTATTTTCAAACTCCTGTAGCTCCTTAGGCCTTGCAACAATATTATTCTCAACTCTGAGAAGGATTTTGATCTACCCTTAAGATACCAGTGGCTGAAAGTAATCATGTAAACATTGTTATACACCTTTTCTTCTCCCAATTACTTGCAAGGGATATAGTTATTGCGAGTAGGGAGTGGGTGCTGAGGCTTTCATATCCCCTGGTATGTGGCTGGGGGTGGTCCAGGGTCATGTCCTGGCACTGCTGCTGGGGGTAACATGGCATGCAAGGAGCACGCCCGTGGATCCTGCTCTGCTGCAGACGTTTCTAATATTAGATTTGTGTTATTGATCTCTGCTCTCCCTGGAGCCAGGAAAAAGCCTCCTGCAAGAAGGCAATGAGGAAAGTAAGGCAAAACCTAAAGAACTGACTTATGTTTGCTGTTAAAGAGCACTGCAAAATGCTTGCTGTGCAGCTTAGATCATCTGCAGGAGTGATGAAAATCACTCTGGCATGGATGTTATGCAACAGTTATGTCTTTGTTTTACTCTTAAAATGAACAAATTTGGATTATAGAGAAACACATGAGGTTCTGAGGCATTGTGCTAACTGAATTTCTCCCCAAATGTGTACAAGTTTAAGGGACTATATCCCTCAAGCAAATTTGCATCATCCAGTGGTGAAAAGGTCTATTAAAGTTTAAGTTTACACTACCAGTCTAAAAGCAGAAGTTTATGAAAGGCCACTGAAAGCAAGAATGGTGTTCACAGACAACACTGTAATTAAATATTAAAAGTCATGCTCTAGGCTTGAGCAACTCCAGCATGTTCTCTTGTCACCACCAGTCCTGCATGAGCACAGTGCCACATGTAACAGTACGCACAAGCAAGCAGGCAAGAAGACCACAGTGGAGGCTTGCAAGATGTCAGCCTGAGCTGTGTAGTTCAGTGCTTCAAGCCCGTGGTCACAGTGTGAGGATGCAGAGGATGTTATGGCTCACATTTCTGTCCTGGCTATTAAGTCCCTGCTGTTGCTACTGCAGCAGTACTCATACTGGATAGTGCACATCAGAAATCTTGGATTTTTTAGTGTTAAAATATCAGAAACATCTTTAACTTTTGCCCAAGCCTTGGTTGGTGTTAGTACAACTCTCCTGGAATCAACAGGAAACACTGTCTCTGAAGAGTTCAGGTGAATTCAGAAGTGAATTAACCTCTCTAGGACTGTGAAGAGACTTCCTTGGACTTTGGCTCATGGCATGGTATGTCTGGCTCTGAGCTCCTAATACTGGACTCAAAATGGTACAGTGGGTTGACATGATATGAACTCACCCTGTGGGTTCAGATTTGTTCCAGAAAAGTTGGATGGGCTAACTTTGTACTGCGAAGCTTTACACAAGATCAGGTTTCAGCTGTACTCTGCAGCCACTGCTCCCGATTCCATAAAATTGGAATAAATCCTTTGCTGTTTGTGGAGGTTATTCAACAGAAATATGACCATCTGCCTATGCCTGCTGTGGATCTTCTTTGTACTGCTGAGTAACCTGATAGCACACTGATAAGCACTAGTGATCTCAGAGGTATGAGCCTGAGATTAAACAACATCTTGAAATAGTTAAGTATTTCCCTTAGAACTAGCTTGACTCCTCTTGTTCCAGATATCCACTTGAAAAAGGCTGGGGGAGCATTAAAAACTAAAGGGAAAGAGTCAACCCAGCTTTCTTCTGTGTGATTATCTTGCATGTTTGTGATAAAATGATGCCTTGTACCTTCCTCTCTTCTCCTTGATACACAGATGAATCGTTAAGGCTCTGCTAATAAACGCCATCTAGGTTGTCTGCACAATTTCCTATGAATTTAAAAAAGAGATAAATTCAATCAAGTGTCCGTGGGTTTGCTGACCAGCATCAACTGCAAGCAAAAGGCAGCAACACTGTTCTGCCCAAAAGTAACCGTGGATTTTTAATCTATTGTTGAAAGTGCAATATTTTACTGTGCTATTTTATCTGTCCTCTGCCAAAAGTGTCTCTAACAGACACGTGTTACAGTCCTGCTGTCTGTTACCTACCTCTAATTCTTACAGAGCACTGAAATTTAGAATGCTGCATTAAGCTTGATTCATTACCACTCTCCTTAATTCACTCACAGCAGTCCTGTTTGTGTCAACAAAACTTCATGAGAAGCATTGCCTGTTACCCTGAGGGGGACTGATGGCTGTGCTCCTTGTACCATGGCCCTATTTTCCTTAATAAGATTTTATCTACAACTATTTCAGCTTTCTCTTGGTTCCTTTGTGCTGATATAAGTTCAAAATTGTAATAAGAATTTTCCAGTAGCTTTTTCTGTTTGGGCTGTTACTAGGACAAATGTAAAATATTCCTGGGTCTTTTTCTAATGAATATTCCAAGTTTTCAGTTCATGATGATATGATTTACCTAATGCTAATGGGAGGAAAAGGAACACCAGATGATGTGACGCTGCAAAGCTGAGCCTAATTTAGCAGAGCAAGCAAGAGACAGGCTCTGACAGAAACAGCTTTTCACATACTCAGGCACCCCCGTTGACTGAGACCTGCCCCTCTTGTCTGTTCCATGGCTTAGTGATGCTCCTTCCAGCTGGTCCCAGTGGTGAGCTCCCATGGGCACTGGCTTGCCTCCAGCCCATGATGGTGCCAGCTCAGATGCTACACGGTGTCAGACATCCATGTGACAGTGCTGCCCTTGTCACCAGCCCTGAGGGCCATTATAGCTGTGGGCCAGCACTGGGCACCAGTCCCTCTGGCCGTGCTGATACTCTGCTATCCCTCTGTGATTATTCCAGAGGTACTGTCCCAGCTGGTGGAGGTCCATGGCCCACTTAAGGCTCATGCCAAAGTCTGCATTGCCCTGTCATCTGTGGGTCACCACACTCAGCCTGTTTGTGTCAGCTCTTGGCCTGTGTGAGAGCACAATATTCCTATGTCACCTAAAATTGTGGAGAGGAGCTTCCTGCAGTTAAGCTTTGCATCTTTTGGGACCCTGGGCCTAAGTCTCTCCTTTTTGTTTAAATACAGAACTGGTAAAATACACACACACACACACACAAATATGTGTGTATGTTATTACTAGCTGTTGTATTTCAGCAGAACAGACAGACAAAAAAACCCCAAAAACCAGACAGGTAAACATCTCCTCCTTACTGTCTCTGACACATTGCCATTTCATTTCACTCCTGTTCACATTTCCTCTCTTGCAGTTGCAGGGATCCTTCTGCTTGACTGGATGAGTACAAGGCTCTCACACATTCTGGGGCAGGGACACACACTGCACCTGCCATCTTTGGCAGACCTTGACTCTGTTGTACAGACAGAGGCCAGGGCATAGGTGGCCACCTGGGTCCTCATGGGCATGTTCCTGGCATCCACTGAAAGTCCTTCTAAACTCAGAAACTTGTGATGGCCAGTTAGGGAGTCCGTAAGACTGGTCTGTCTGTTGGCCAAAAAGAGAAAGCACATGAAATGTTTGTATAAAAAAATATAAAAGGAGAAACAACTGAGAAAGAGCTTCAGAAACAAATCCCATTTCTTGAACGTGTTTAAGAAGCAGCTGGCTGCAAATGATAATTATCCTCTTTTTAGGAACAATAAATTAAAGCAGAGGGAGATGAAGGCAAAGACCTAGCTGATAATTTATAAAGGCTTGTAATCATTGTAATTAAAGATATATTAGACACCTATAACTACAGTATGAAGTTGATCTAAAATGGCAGTTACTTTCTTTCTAATGATGACTGGTATTTGACAAAGTTCAATTAACAGTGTTTATATTAAAGGGTACTCAGTGCATGTTTGCTGCATGAACTTGTCAGATTGGGTAATGGCATCCTTTCCAAGAATATCTGCAGACCTTAAAAGGACACTGGGACTTTTGAGTTGGAAGAATGCTGAGCAAATTCATGTAACACATTGCAAGTATCTGTGGGTGCACGACTGTCCCCAGCAAAAGCAGGTAAGGAAATACAGATTCTTGCTCTCCCTGTATGTCTGCAATGTTAAAGAGTTTCAGAGCAAGGGTGATTGTGTTCACTTCAAGAGGTCACTGCCTGTCACACTGCACTTCCCCTTCAAAATGATAAGACATAGCAAAGCCTTGTTTCCCTTAGTGAGATTCATAATTAATTGCAGAGCACAGTATCAAACTGTCTAAAGTCAAATGTCTAAAGGAAACTGTTTGAGTCTAAAAACTTAGCGTTTTTAGAGCTAAAGGCCCCAAACTGAGATCTGGGAATCCAGACCACCCCCCCCACCCCCGCCAAGAACATCAGCAGGCCCTGGAAGTGCAGCGGTAACATTTCTTGCTCATGAAAAGTAGTCTTAGATCTTCCAACAAATGGTCCCATTAGCAGCTGTTCAATGGTTAATTACGTCTCACTGTAGATTTCTCCTGTTTCTGTGCCTACCTTCCTCCTCTCTTTGGAGATACCCAGAGAAGGTCTGTTAAACTATGCATTAGTTGGAAATACAGGCCACTTTAGTATTCTGAGAAAGCAAGCTAAGCAAGAATAACGTGGCACACTTCTGGAGGCCTCCCAGGACTTGGCTGAAAGAGAGAACTGAACCAGTATTTCAGCTGTGAAAATGAAGGTTTCTAATCATTAATGCCTAAATTCTGCTCAAATGCTTTGCTTAGCTGTTGCATGTAAATGGATTGTTGAAATGTGTGAACAGGAATAAGAGAAGAGCAAAGCTCAGGTAGGGCTTGAGTCTTGTTTCTGAAATTTGGGGCTTGACAGAAATTCTCTTAGATCTGGGTGATTTAGAACATAAACATCCAAAAAAATATTTTTGTTGAGACTTAGGCATGGCTAACAGCCAAACTCCCAAACAGCTGCTCACTTCACCCCCTCCAGTGGGATGGGGGAAGAAAATAGGACCTGACTAGGGGAAAATTACTTTTAATTTATTGCCAATTAAATAGATTAGAGTAGGGAGAAACAAAATTTAAGACATTAAACTGGCACCTTTCCTTCCCTGTTTTTCACTGCTTCACTCCTGATCTTTTACTCCCTGAGAAGTGCAGGAGAGTGGGGAATGAGGGTTTGCTCCTCTCTGCTGCTTCTCCCTTTGCCTGGAAATGTCTATGCCCGTCCCTGCCAGTGTCTTGATACCTGCACCCACTGTGGTGCCTTTGCAGTGAAACAGCAATTTTAGTGCTTTATTGAATTGAGACCAAGGTCAGAAGTCAGTGCTGATTTTGGTCTCTTTCCTCATGCTGGTTGGTCACACAGAAAATGGATGGAAACCCTTGGAAGAGGAAAGGCTCTCTGTGCATGGTTAGATAAGAAGTGGTGCATAGTTAGATAAGATCAGAAGTGCCAGCAATGTCTTACTTCCCAACAGAGGAAAATAATTGCCAGTGAAACACATATGAAGATGCCCGTAGATATGAAAGAAATGTTAACATGGATGTAAGCAAGGCAGCAAGGCAAGGGTGACTGTGCAGCTCAGTGAGCAAATGGGAATTCATGTGAGAAATGGGACAAAGAGGAACTTTTGTGATTGCCTTGTTTCAACCAGCCATACGTGCCACCACAATGTGCTGGCATTTCTGAATAGTGTTTTCCCAGATAGTTCCATATTGCAAGTACTAAGTATATTTACCCAAATTACACAATTATGCACCATTATACAAGTCAAATAACTGCATTAGAATTAACGAAATTCTATATATGTGCTCTCCTTCTAATGTAATTTCTATCAGAATAACCTAAACACCCACTGAAATACAGAAATAGGCACATTTGGGAATATTTTCCTCTATGTATCCATATGTTTCTATATTTAAATTGCAGCTAATTATATATATGTACGTAATTTCTTTATTGCTGTGAACAAACAGGAAGAGCTCTGATAATTTTTCAGGGAAGAAAAAGAAATAAGCTGTCAGACTGAAGCGTTTGTTACATTTTCGTACAGATGAATAAAGAAAACATTAGTAAGCATCTGTCAAGATTTATATTTGATGTTTCTCATTTAAACTTGTAATTTAAAGCATGAATAAAATATGAATGGTGCAGGTATGACCTAATGCTCTTTTCACTCTTTTCACCATTTTCGTGCAAATGTGGAATATACTGAGGGCACAGATGACTCTGAAGACGCACAGCCCTTCTCCCTCTCTCTCTGAGGAGAAGTTATAATAAAATCAGATAATAATAAAAGAGAATTGCTTCCCTTCCCTTTCCTAAGATTTGTTTGTGAAACAAATCTGTGGTCTTGCTCTTCAGGAGCAGGACAAAGAGCATGTCCAAAGGGATCCATTCCAGTTCTGCAAAATGCAGGTCTTAAGAGCTGTGTTCAGTTTGCTACAGTCTCTCCTCTTTACCTCAGTGGACAGGGTTTTTCTGAAAATTGGAAGCAGAATCAAAGATGAGATTAGCTGGAGTGTCTGCGAGCAAGTGGGATAGTCAAAGGTAATGTGAACACAGCACAGGAGCAAGGCCATTTCCTCACCTCCGTTTTCACCAGAAGATGCGAAAAAGAGGCTTGCCCAGGCTTCTTCCTTATGGAAAGGAGAACTGACTCACTCTTAGAGGCTAATGATGTCAAGAGAAGATTTTGGCATGTGGAGAGATGAAGGCATCTCTGGGGAGTCATTCAAAGAGTCTGAACAAGTGCTGAGCCAGCACATTGATCCAGACACCTTATCCTCTCCTTGATACTAACTGCAGAAACTGTCTGAGTTACCTTCAGAAAATGGGTCTGGAGAACTTTTCATATACCAGAAAAATCTAATAGATGATATCTTGACTCTTTCAAGAAAATACAGTGGGCTATCTTTGAACTTATCTTTTTGTTTTAAACACTGTTTGTCCTGAATTTACTCTTACATGTGTGATCAAAGTCGTGTAAATAATGACACTTCCATTTGATAGTGGATCAAAGGAAGAACAGAATAACTGCTTCACAACCATTTATTATCTGCATAATTAAATGAAGGCTGTGAACAGAAGTTTGTTGAAAAAAACTCTCTTTTTGGGATGTGCAGTTATAAAAGGAATGTAAAATTACCCCAAACCTAAGTAAAATTATGTCTTGTGTTTAGGAGACAGCTAATTAAATCTTGCTCTAAAAATCTTGCTTTTTCCTCAGTCAGTCTGATGACTTTGACTAAATGCATGTTAAACTTTTAAAGGTTGTTAGGAAAGGAACCAATGGAAAATTAACGCTTAGGTTATGTTTGCTAATGTCCACAGCATGAGTGGTTCTGTTTGCCACTGTCACCTCTGTACTTATGACCTAAACTCCTACGTATATATACCTACTATTGTAAAATGTATGATAGAGGAAACCAGGTTCAATTGAACCATCTCTATTATAGAACATATACAAACCCCCTCAAAAAAATTTTAAAAAAGAAAAAAAAAAAAGAAAAAAAGATACCCCTAGCAAAAAAGATACCATCTTACAAATCTGATGAACTGCACACATTTAAAATTATTCTACTTGAAGATTTGCATTATGACAGCCAAATTTCAATTACCAGTATTTGTCCACATTCTGTTTTGAAGAGTGGTTCGTGTCGGTGCATGCAATCAGACCCTTGCCATGCTTTAATCCATTAGTGCATGTGAGCTCTCACAGCTAAAGGACGCTTGCTTCAGTTTCTGTACCATCAAGACACGGCTCATAAAGGAGAGTGACTTGCCTAATCTGCATACGGAGCATCTAGTGCCTGGATGGAGCAGGCGGAGAGAAAAAAACCCAACCACACCAGCTTTTGCTTTGATCCAAAATCCGAGGAAGACATTGATTTTACTGGCTCTGGAGCAGTGACTCAGACCTTGTTTCAGAAAGATTTCAAACATGCCTTCCTGCATGCCTGGTTGAATTCATGAGCCAGAGCGGCTTTCTGAATCCACACTTAAATTAATATGGCAGGCAAGAAAGTGGAAGTGCTAAATAGAAACAGCCTTGCCTTTGATCCCTCACAGCTGCCATGCAGAACCACTCTCCAGGAAACCTAAGCAAAGGCAGTCCTGCTTCATGCAGGTTGTGGGTGGTTACCAGGGCACCAAAGAGATGCTGATTCACAGTGATCTTTCCAGGCTGTCATGTAATCCTGGTGGTACAGAAGAGCTCGTTTCAGTGTTTTCATCTTGAAGAAAACTTCCCTTTTAGCACAAATGTAATAGAATATACATGACAGGTCTATTTCTCACATATTTGTTTGGTTATGGTTCCTGTCATTAGCATGATTACGCTTTTTATGTGTACAGAGATCAGCAGTGTTTGTTTTCTCATGTATCTAAAACATCAGGGTGATGCTTATATGCTGCATCCTAAATATCAAGTAGATTAAATCTCAAGTTCTTACAGAAAATTGTCACTTTCTTGGTCTAATAAATAATTAATATTTTCACAAGCTTGAAAATTCTTAGTGTAGAATGTTAGATTTACCAGCATGGGTAGATGATATTTAAAGCAGAAACATTTATAAAAGCAGAACACATGGGAACCAGGAAGTAGCAGCTATTTCATTTGGTACAGTTTCCTTATTTTACAACACTTTCTAGTCCAGTCCCCTTTCTGAGCAATCCCAAGGTCATCACCTCGCAGCTTTGAGCATCAGGTCATTTAACCTGCTTACAGCTATGAGAGATGAAAAGTGATTTTTTTAAAGCTTACTTTGAATTTATTTTTCTTTAACTTTCGATTGTGTTCTTATTCAGCCTTCTGCACTGAAGCTAAAAAAGAAGCTTCTGTTATCTCAGTTATTTATGATTTTGGTCACTCCTGTTAAATCCCTATTATGAATATAGTTTTCTAACTTGTTTTCATAACTTATATTTTTTAGTCTTGAGATTACTGCTGTCCTTTTTGACTTTATTCTTCCTTATAAAACACATGTAAGAAAAAAAAGTAAGTCATAGCTTTGATCAAAAGTAATGCCCAGCATACTATCTTTTCTTTCTATTAACTAAACAGAAATATCTTGGGTGAGGAAACTTCTTTGGAACATGCAGTTTAAATTTTTTTTTTTTTTTGATCAAGTACCACTTATGTTATAGTTGTCTCTTTTTAGGAAAGTCAGTAGCAACCCTATATTTAGGGTATTATGTGCTATTATAAGAATTCTTGGAGCCTTTTTATAAGAAAGTCTAACAGCATTGCTTGTGTCAGGCTTTCGAGATTTTCAGCTGAAGACAAGTGCTTGGGGTAGATAATGCTTTTTCCTCTCCACTTCTGCCCATGAAAATTCATTTATACTTAGCTGAGATACAGGCCGTTAAATTGCTTTTCCATTCTTTCACTGGTGCTCTGCTAGAAAGCCTTGGCATCCCATCAAATTGATAACAGTCCTTCAGCACCAGAGTGCCACTGCTGCCTCCAACGTCACCAGGAGGGAGGAAGCCAAGAGGGGGGCAGGCAAAAGCAAACCCAGGAGCTTTGGTTTCTGCCCATCTGACCTGGGACCCCCATCAAGGCCCTCCCTCTTTGTCTGGCTGTGAAGGAGAGAGAAGCCAGCCTGATTTGCTGTGAGAAGCTTCCTAGAACCTCTCTCACCCAGGTAAGGCTACCTGGATGGCCAGCTGATCTCTTACAAAGGAAAAAATCACAGACTCCTGTGGTGATGACAGATAAAAAGCCTTTGCTGAAATGAAGTAATTTGGGTTACCAAACTGCCAGCTGTGAGCCTCCCAGTCAGCTCCATGAGGCAGCTGGTGTCCCTTTCCCTGTTCTTATGTAGTGCCTGTGCTGGCCATGCCCACTTCCTGCTTCTCACCTGTGGGAGGTAAAACTCTGCTCACCTCTTCCAGCAAGGCCTGAGTTAAGGATACCATGAATCCACTGTCCCACTCCTGGGCGTTGGAAAATGGTGTCCTAACTTAAAGGACATTATTTTCAGTAAAGGAACTCCAGTTTCTCTCTGTGGGAAGTTCTCTTTTTTCCATCCCACTCCAAATTTTTGTCTCTTCTTCACCCACTGTTAGTTGTAGGGTGTTTAGGTCTCACCACCCTAATATCTCTCAACCTCCAGTCTTCAAACTCTTCACTTTTTCCTGCCAGTGGCTGTAGGAGAACCTGCCTTAAAACGAGCCACTTTATGCTGCATAGCCATGAAAAATAGCCAGCTTTTTAGTCCCAAGGAGGGGCATGTCATACGAATATTGTCAAGGAAATCAGCAAATAGCTTCATCTCTTTTTCTTTGTCTCACGAGCACTGAGTTAAAGTGTGTATGAGTATTATTTGAATTTATTTTCTGCAGCAACAGATGGGTTTAAAGGGCTTGTTGTTTTAAATATTTTTATTCTTAAATGCATAGTTGATCTCATCTACTTTTAAAATGCTGCCAGAAAGACTTCTTGACAATGCCCTCTGGAGACAGAGGAGAGAGGAAAGGAGGCTATTGACAACAGCTCTGATATTGGGGTGGGCTTGATGTGCTAGGAGGAGTAATGTGAGGCTGGCAGGCTGCAGCTCTTCGCCCTGTACTGAGACAGTGCTCAAACCTGTCATGTGTAGACCCAGCCCTCATGGTCCAGCTAACAGCCTTCATTCCTCTTTCTTGCAGGCAATTTTTCTAAGTGTTTATGGAGCTGATGTACAGCATTAAGCTCATGTCTGCGTTAGACTTTGGCTCCCATCGAGCTGTTTTTGCCAGTGTCAGTTTGGACTCAGGGTGGTGTTGAGCAGGGCATAAATCACACCATAAGACACTGAGACACAAGTTTCTTCATTTGTCTTGTGGCTGGAGATGAGAAGTCTAAAACCAGAGTTCTTCCAGCCCATGCGGTTCAGCAGGTTTGTTTCTTTTCCAGCTCTTTCAGAGGAGATGAATATTAGGATGCTGGGCAGAGGGCACGGTCAAAGGGGAAAATCCTAAAAGCTCATGTCCCACACTAGACCTCAATCCCCATAACCTTTTCCTGTGCCATGGCTGTAGGAGACCTCACCTTAAAACCAGTGTTGCTGATGAAAACATGATTCTGATTGACCAAGATGACCGTTTGTTTCAGTTAGGTGCTCAGAACCTTGATGCTTTGTGCAGGAATGGAACTACCTGAAATAAATGAACTGAAATAATTTTCTCAGTATATGAAAAAATTCTTGATTTCTGAAGTTTATTTACATTTATTCTTCAAACAGATATTTTTGTACAGCTTAGGCGATCTCTTTTTCTTCACCTTTTTTGCATTCAGACAGCAATATTTCCTTTAACAATATTTTCCTAAAACCTTCAGCTTTTCAAAGGAAGGTCTATACAAACAGCTTCATCAAGCCTTTTGCCAAGAAAAGTGCTGGCGGAATCCCTTGTAATAAGCCCTATTCTCTTTCTTCTAACACATCAGTGGGTCTAGAGCATGAATTCCCCACGGACCAGTGCTCTATAAATACCTTTGATAGATGAATGACAAACTGCTACACACTAGAGCAGGTTTTACTTGTGTTATGCAGTGAAGGGCAAGAGAACTAACCAAAATAAGCACAGGGTTGCTGATGGAATGGAATTTATCACAAGGACTTGGTTTGCAAACTATTGTCACAGCTCTTTTCTTTACCTAAGCACAGGGATAGAAATACAGTAATTACTGCTGGTAAATGCTATTTCACGCCGCTGACTACTGCACTTTCCAAGGACTCTCGTTACTATACAATCATTGCCAGTTTTGACAAATTGCATCTGATAATCAAAACAATATTTCTAAATCAACCATACCTCCTGAGAAGTCACCTCCTTGGTAGGGAAGAAGTATGAAGGGGAATTTCAGCGGGGTTTTTCAGAACTGTGGAGATCCTAGTTGTGCTGCCTGCGGTATCAGTAGTCATCAAATATCCCGAAAAGGGGCACTAATTGAAACAAGCAGAATGGTTTAAAACAGATGCAGGAAAGGCTACTGTGAAAACAGGTGGTGAGCTTCTGGAGCTTGGCACCACTGGACATGAATGAGGGCATGTCAGCAGGATGAAAAAGGGATTAAACACATTTATGTCCAACAAGTATGTAAAGAGAAACTGGCAGGACTATGCAGTAATCTAGTAAAAGTAAAGTATGGGAAAGTGTTGAGGCTCATGTGCTCCCGTGAATAACCTCTTTCACTGTCACCACTGAGACCAGTATGGGGTGGGACTGTCTGTTGCTCTAACCCAGCAACACAGTATGTCCTTAAAAATGGGAAAACACAAAACTACCGCTTCTGCCATAGATGCCAGCACAGAAAGCTTTGGTATGTCCCCCTGGAGTGGAGGGTGGAGTGAATGGGACAACCAGCATCAGGGCCGACCTTTTTAAAAAAGTCTGAAAATGCACGTGATAGAAAAGCACACTTCAAAAAATATAAGGGGTTACTCTGAAATTCAGCTGTTTACCTGTATGCAATATTTTTACATGTATGTTTCTACAGCACAGAGTTCTTTTCTTAAATTTTTGTTGTTGTTGTTTTCATTTTCCCTATATCTTCATATGTTTAGGGAATATGGCTGGTGAAGAAACCAGTGAGGCAGTTCGAACTTAGGTGTCCAAATTTGCCTGCAATACCTTTCAGCTGCCTTCTTCTGTATCGGGATCTGTTTCTTTCTTTTCTCTTTCTTAGAAGTCTTTGGGGATCCAACAATGGCCAGAAGACACAAATATAATTGCAAGAAATCTTTTGTTTACAGCTCCCTTCTCTCTGCTTAGACCTGTTTTCAGTGGGAGGTTTAATCTAGTTATCACTTTTTGCTGAGGAAAGCACATTTTTAGGTTTTGCTTTAATTTTAAAGTAAGTTTACATCCTCTCCTTGCTGAATTGAAAGCACAGTCTTTGTTCCTTCCGTGTCATTCATCACAGCCTTAACAGGGAGAGACTGAAGACAGGTACCACTGGGAGACATCTGTGCAAACATTACTGCTGCCTTTCTATCCATCAGGTTTTAATCTGGACCACTGCGTTTTTCATTTTTCCTTCATTCCTATGCTTCTCAGAGCCTGTGCAGCAAGCTCTGGTGTCTTTATTTATGCTCATCATAAACTGCCCAGAAGCCACTGTCATTGACTGAGACCCCATTGTGTGAGAGGAAGGAGACAGCTGCCATCTCCAAACCTGTTTTGGGGGTGGACTTGAAAGCACTCGTGCCTTCTAAACTCTAAGAATAAAAACAATGTGTCATATACAGCTGTCCAAAGCATAAAAAGCATTTCAGGCTAAGTTAGAGCTCATCCCATGAAATGGTTACTGAGGTGAAAATGCAGCAGTCTCTTGTTATAGGAAAAGGGTTTAAGTCCAACTCACTGACTAAAGTCCATTTATAAAGTGTTTTCAATGTTTTATTTATTTATCCAACTTAATACTAATAATAGACTTAGAGGCAGAAGTGAAGAGTAGGGCTTACTGTATTAGTTTCTCTCTCAAAAACCCAATAATCTGCAGAGACAGAACTTTCCTCAGAAATACCCTGTTTTCTTGTGGCAGTGTCCAAGCATTGAATTTTATGGAATCCAAACTGAAATCTGCATTCACAAGCTCTTGAATTATCAGAAATGTTGATGCTCACAATTTGCATTAACTTCAAGAAGAACTTCAACATCTTTCTGAAAAAAAAACCAGAATGCTAGTTAGATTTCTAACTTGTCATCTGAACTCCTGGACCAAATTATCAGAAACTCCCGAAATGATGCCTTCAGCACACAGACCTGAGATCTTTTACTCTCCTCTTGCTGACAGTGACTTTACAATTCTGATTTATTCTGAGCTTTATTCTCTGTACTTTTTAGTCTTTAATAGAGTCTTATATTGTAATCACAGCTGAAATCTGCAGATTATGCTGCAACAATAAATTATTCAGATGGGCTACTTAGACTTCATTTTACCAAAATGGTTCCATCTCTATCAATGATTGACAGTTATTTCTGAGCATTATTTAGCTTTTCACATCACAAATCAGGACTCTTGCCTATTGCCGGCTCCAGCTTCTAGTGCCAAATTCCCATCTGGCATTGTAATGGGGAGTATTTGAGTAGGGCACGCTGCCTTTTTTTAGTATCAAATCCATAAGGCTCACAATGAAAAAACAGCTTCTTTTATCTACTGAGCTCAAGCTTATGTATTCTGTAAATCATTTTAACTTCTCAAATGTCAAGATGACTTTAATAGCCCTAATTGAATGGAAAACTGAGCTGAAACTCAGATGTTGAGTTGGACCTCTTGATGAGGTAAAAAGCATCTTTTTTAATAGCCGCTCTATTAAGAAAAGAAAGTTAAGCACTATGCTATGTAGACGTTTCCATCATGTTCCTCCCTGAACAGTGATTAGTTCTGCTCCTGCCGTGCCATCCAGCTGAGGCTCTGTGAGGTTACAGAGCTTTCCAGCAAGGTGTGAGGATCCACACCAGCCACCAGCACCTGTGATGCCCTACCAGGCCCTTTTGGCAGATGCAGGCTGTCATGACCTCTCAAATCTCTGATGAGGAGCACAGTGTTCCCCCACATGGCTCCCTCCTCTTGCCTCCTGTGAAAGGACCTGTCTGCTGTGCTGGCCAGGTTCATGGTCAGGGCTTTTTTGTGGTCTGATTGTGATGTCCTTCGAATGAGACCTCCATATGCCTGTGTCTGGTGGCTTGTTAGCAGCAGGCATCTCATGCACAGCCAGCTGCTGGGCCAAGCAGTGGATCCTGAAGAGATCTGTGGGATGTGCTTCAGGCTGTATGGCAAGAATCTTGCATCTCCAGTCTAAGCTTAGCGTGCTAAGCCCCAGATCCCTCAGCCTTTGTTGTTATCACATACATAACAATGAGCAAAACAAGCAGGCAATCTCAAGAAGTATTAGAGGATCAGAAATTTCAAAGGTAATTTAAAAGTGATTGCCTAACAAACAAACAAACAGACAAATCTCTAAGATGATTCCTCTGTGCCCAGTTTTTTATTAAACCAAATTTCATTTTTCATGATTGAGAGAAGTCACTTAGTCTCATCAATGGCCTTTTTTTGTTTGCTGTCACAAATTTATCTCCCAGAATACTTTCCTCTCTCTTGATGCTGAAGTGTTTTACCAGGCTTTTCTCCCTTTCAGGGAGTTTTTTTTTGTACTTATTTTCCTTAGGAAATACATGAATGCGTACATATTGTCTTCTGCTGTCAGAAATTCATCTGTCATGTTTCAAGAATAAATGCAACATGACATGAGACTTTTAAAATGCATTGTATTAATGTATCTCCTCTTTATTTTGGAACTGCTTCTAAAATTCAGTGTCACAAATTCTTCTTTGAGAAATCAAAGTAGGTAGTTTCAGTGTTGCTGTCAAGATTTGTCTCTGCTCCGAATATCTAAATGAGATACCAGGAGAAAGAGTATCAAAACCAGCTGATTTTTCAGACAAGGTTTATGTGAGTTACCAGAAAATTGTAGTTGCCCTGTCTCCATTTTGAATTCTTTCTCCTACCCATACTGAAGAGAACACCTTTGTTTTAGAGCTAACACCTTTCTCTCTGTGCTTCTGTCTTACTGGAGAATTTCTCATTGTATCACGTAGGTGGGTAGGAAGATTTGGATTTCTCCCACCTTAGCTAAACTATCATTGTTGTCCTGTGGCAGAAGCAGTCTCTGTTACATTAATTTCATGGCTTCTTCCAAACTCAATACTTTGTGTGATGAGTGACACAGTCTCATGTCAACAAATGACTGATTTAATACATGTACAGGGTTAAACTTGAACATGAAGTGTGTGGTATCAGTCTGATTACACACATTTGATATGTCATGTATTAAGAAGTTCTAGTAAGAGCCAGAAGCTGTGAATATTTGATAGTAATGATACTGAGAGAACAATAGCCTTGAACAACATGAATTTCTGTGTATTTAGCAGTGGAAACAGCAATTGAAAGAAAGATGGAATCCTTAAGTTTAAGGCATTTAAATGTATTTGTATACAAAGCACAGCTTACATACTTAAATAAATGGTATAGAAGTAGGATTTGACAGAGAGTTGGAATGATGAGCAAGAAGGAGGAGTGGAAGGACAGCTTCCATATACAACGGTGTCTTTCCAACTATTGCTGACTTCTGCTTCCATGAAGTATAAATGTATACATGGGTGTGCATGCGTATGTGTGTGTAAGTATGTAGTGCTTTCTGCTGCCTATTCTTGGGCGTTAAAAGGACATGAATTAGCTCACTTGAAGGAATCCAGACTTGTTCTAAACAAATTAAATGTCCAATGCAATACAATTTATTAAAATGAACTATACTGCTAACTCCACCATTGCAAGCTCTGCAGTAACTTCATTATCTGGTTCTTGCCAAGTGAGAACAGCATAGTTGTTTTGTCATATTGTATTCCATTCATTCTGCAACCTGACATAAACAAACTCTTGTTCAGCATTATCCCAAGCAGATCACAGATTTGCCCTTTGTTTGACCATCTGTTATGTTTGCAGTTCTTAGAGAACAAATTCTAATTATAGGATGAAAGTCTTTGTAGGTGTAGCCTTAAATGGCTGAAATAAGAGGCCTTACTCTATTAAAAGAGGTTTTCAGTTTTCAGATTTAAAGCTGTATCAGGTCTCTGACTTAAAGCTGTGTCATTGTTAAAGTCACTGAATGACTAAGTGCTGTGCCTCAGGACTTTGAAAAGTGGTGTGTTTTACCTAATTCTGCAGAGGGATACTGAGGGTGCTGAACAGCAAAAGGGCAACCAAGGGCCTGGTTCTTATTCATATCAGGCCCCATCAATCTGTGGGGGAGCATATGGATAAAAAGAGCAGGAAATTATATTAGAAGTTTCCAGAGAAATTAGATGTGTCGTGATAGACCCATTTTTTGCACAAGCAAAAGTTAAAGTCTTTGCAAATCATAATTCCTCTTTCAGAGTTAAGGAAAAGCAAGTTAGCTAGGATGCTTTTCCTTACTATTTGACAGTGTAGCCTTATTGCCATCTAGAATTTGTACTAATTCACTGAAAATTTCAATGGCCTTGCTCCTCTGATCAATTGTCGGCATTCTATTTCCTGCCCTAACTGCAGTCTGCTTCTGGTTGTTGTGACTCCTGTGACTAGGGTCCTTACAGTGCAAACGAGTCCTTTCTAATGAAAGCTGCCCAAGGAGCACTGCCTCAGGGATGACTTCCACATCTGAGAACATCTCCAGGACTTGCATGTGCACAACCAGCTATCACTGCCCTACCTTCTGCCTGTAGCTCCTATCCGGCACAGAAAATTATTTGGGAACTATTTAGACAATAAATATTCTTTGGTGAGTGGGCTGAGTCAGCTGTTCTGCTGACTGTAAAGACCTCCTGTACCCTCACTTTCCTGGCTCATGCTTGTTATTGGCAATCTCAATGAGCCACCTTCCTCCCTCCTCATTTATTCCCTGGCAATAGGACTTAACGAGGACAAGGACTCCCTTAATCATTTCTAACCCGAGGAGACCACTGTAGAAATCAACTGGAGTGTGGGACTGTCCTTGCTGAGTGGTTTCCTGGGGAAAGGTTAGTACTAATAGGTATGTTTCCACAGTTTTTCAAGCATCAATCAGGTTTAAGGATTTTCTGGCCACCAGGAGACATGATGACAAATCTCTGCTGCCATGGTCAAGGCAGGCAGTAGAAGTGTCAGCCACACACCAAACTCAGTGTTCCTTATGCGGTAGAAAAGAAATGATACCAGAGGAAATATGATGCCTTGAGAAAAGTATACTTCTTATTTCAACAAATGCTGACATCCTCAAAAGTGTGTTCTGGGTGGTGACACTGGCTGCCTCCCTTGGCCAAGTGGAGCCTGCATTACTTTGAGGCTCACCTTGATTTTTCACAGGATTGGAAGGAAGACTGGTGCCACTGATAAATGAGGAATAAAATTCCATGGAGGCTGATGATGGCAGTATGGAATCCAGCAGGTTCATTTTGGGAGAAAAGCAGGAAGAAAAGTTGTTTCAGTGAGTGCTGCTAAGCTGGGCTTGAGCTGCGAAGCAGCTTTGGGGGCTGGAGCTTTCCTAGAGTGTCACCACGGATGAGATGGGTGCATGGGGAATCCAGGGGATTCGCTCCTTACAGTCCGTCTTGACAGCTGTCCTTTACACTCATGGCACTTCTCTGACTGTAGGAGAGTCATCCTTGGCCACTGCTGGAGCTGCACACTTGGGGTGTCAATACAGGGCTGTCACTTTTTATGGTGCCTATGACAAATAAGTTGGTTTTATGCCATATTGTCATGCCTGCAAGGTAAAAATTATTCTGTCTTGAGTTAAATACCATCTGCTGATGACTCTTGTAGAATGGCAAATATCTGAGAATAAGGAGGTGTTTTTTTTTTTCTGGTGACTTTTACCTTCTTTAACAGGTATACCTATCTTGTTTAGAAGATTTACAGGATTGAAGCATGGAAAGAGGTTACAAATCAGAGCAATAGCTACATACCCTCAAATTTCAGTTTTGTACACATCTGCCTGGCATCTTGTGTGCTGAAATGCCTCACTGGCACACATATATTTTGAAAATTGGTAATATGTTACTAAAGCTTTTTGGTGGCATTCAGATTTCAGAGCAGATTCCATCTCTCAAATAGGTAAGAAGGGGAAAAACAGGGAAACTACAAAAAGGTTTGAAAGCTGCTCAAGACCTTGGTGGAGAAAGACAAGAAAGAATAAAACTGTTCAATTCATTTATTACTGACCTTAAATTTTTATAAGACTAGTTATTCAGTTCTGATTTTTTTTCTGATATCAAATGGTGGTATTAAAATATCACTTTTACAACACAAGAAAGCAATCAAAAAACCAAAGCCCCTCACATAAAATAATCTTAATATCTCTGAAAAGCAAGAAAAGGTGATTTAATCAAATATTTTAAAATTAATTTGCCTTGATTTGCAATGTTATAGTGCAAACAGTTCTCTTTAACGGGTTGCTGTTGCAGTTGGAAACTCCTGTTCCAGCATTGCTCATTTTTTTGTTAAGAAAAACAACACCTCATTTTTTTGGTGATGTTTTATACTCTTTTTTTTTCCTTTATGTAGTTTATTCTAACACAAAATAAATGGAAAATGTCACACCTTTCCAACAGAGTACTTTGTCATAACAGAACTCTCCTGAGAATTACTTTGGAAAAGACGAGGACAGCAGTGAATTGATGATTTGGTAACACGCCTGGTCTCACAAAATATATAGTTTAGGTTAGAATCAGGGTTTCCAGAATATTTTATCATCCAATTCCATCTTGTCCCATCAGAAACTCCCTTACAAACAGTAACCTGAAATAATGTCAGTATACATTTTGTTATTGCTTTTTAGGTTTTTCCCACCTGTCATTACACAATCACAGTAGAAGCTGTCTGAACAGGTGTGAAAACAAAATGTCCATGCTGTTGAGGAGCATTCTAGTCCTTGAAACACATCTTGTTTCCTCTGTTGTGTGCTCTCCAGGTACATCTAATAACACTAATAACATCATATGTCACAAAACCGCGCTCTAACAAAATATGGCCACTGATGTGTCATCTCAACTGGCCTCAGCACTGGTTACAGTGGATTAATAAATTCACTGTGTAGCATTGAAAAAGACTTGTACAATAAATTACATTTTTTTCTGGCACTGGAGCATCCTCACAAATATGTTCAAGTTAGTCCTTAATGAAAAACAGACTCCCTAGTCTCTTGGTTTGCAACAAAGAACTAGCAGTAAGGAGATGGACTAAGAGCAGTGGCAGAAGCATCATAAAGTGCTGGTGAGTACATGGGAAAAAAGTACTTCCCTGGGGGCATCTGTGTTGTAGATCTGTGTCTCCATTATCCAGGCCTGGGGCTCTCTGGTTTCTAACCTGTGTAAGGGCATTGTATCATGTTTGTTGGAAATGAAAGACGAAAAATAACCTTTTTTCTACCAGCAAATATTAAGGTTCTGCCTCATTATACCTAGCGTTTCCAAATAACAGATGATGTAGAGAGGACTGGAACATGGTGTTTTGTTCGTCCTGGCGTTAATGAGCGTTTGAGATGCTGATGTGTAGGCAAATCTATTTCTGTTTTAATATTTTGCATATATATTACTATATAATGCCTTGTGGGGGGAATAGGAATTTAACATTTAAATATATTAATATTCAACAAATAGTGGTGCGTACAAAATAGAAGAAGGAATGATTTTTTCCCCCTTAAAACATAGCAGCCAATGCTTGTTTGGCTTCATGCAAGCTATTACAATGATTGTACTAATTTGTCTCTCTAATTTAGGCCTGATAGATGTTAATTTTTGTCTTCAGGAAATACACAACTCTTTGCTTGTTTTCATTTAGGCCACCCCACCATAGTCTGAAATGATGCACACTGGCAGGAAGGGGATTGGGTGTCCCTCTCAGTATGGCAGGGGAAGATTTCACAAGTGCCTTGAGCTGAATCAGCACAAATTCCAAGTGGAAATAAGAGGCTTGTTTTTAACATGCTATAGGCAACCAGAGGTACATGGTGTCCTTAGCTGCTCTGGAGTGCCATGGCCTGAAGTCTCTGATCAAGAGATCCTGTGTGTCGCTCTAGAAGACTCGTGCTGGCACCCCTTCGTGACATGGATAATGGTGACCCAGCAATAACTGGATTACATTCCACATCCTCATTATGAAGACCAGAACACATGATTCCAGTGGTTCCTTCTGCTCTTAAAATACATAAATCAATTAACTTACTGGTTTACTTAATTTGATTTAGATTAATTGTAGAGATATTTCTGTATTCAAAGAGTGGGAGGGAAGGAGAGAGAGGTTTTCGAGTCAGAATCACTAATTTATCAGCTGGGGCTATGCTGGTTCCTTTTGCACTTGACTGAAAGTGGTGTGAATATGACATCATTGGGCTTTGTCATTCACTGAAGTTAACTGAAAGAGTTTCACTAAGCCTGGAGGGCACTCCTGTCCTGGTGAGCAGTCATACAAGGCTTTCATGAGGAGAACAGTATCCAGCAGAAGTTTTGCTGGCATGAGTTTAGACAGAGTAGGCAGGCAGTATGAGGGTTCTCAAGCTCAGAGTGTAAATTGTGTACCCAGAATTACAAATAAGTAACGCAAAATGCTGCCACCATATGCCATCTATATATAAAGGGTGCCAAAAAGAAAGGCTTTCGTCTAGCTCTGACTATGGCAAAGAGCAATGAATATATGAATAGATCTCTTTTAGATAAATTATATGGGTGAGTGTGTTTCACAGGTTGGAAAATACTTTCAAAGCATAAAGTGTATGTTCTTAGCTTGTTAAGAAAAAACATGTATTTTTCAAAACAAGATACACACCGAGCTCCTCCTGGCTTCATTTGCTTTGCTTCTTCCTCATTCTCTCTCATATTGGAGCAACAATTTATCATGAAGTCTGCTTATCTTCCTCATTAATGAGATTTCAGTTTAACTTGTTACGCTCCCACCACTGTATTTTTTTCTATAATATTTCTTGATTCATGTAATCTCTTCCTAAAAAGATGAAATGCTGGAATTTGTAATTGGAATAACCTTTACTTATGAGGTTGTAATATTTTTTTTCCTCTAAATTATTTAAATCAACACAATTCAATTAATTCCTTTCTTGAGCCTCTGTGAGTTGTACTAAACTAATATTCTAGTATTGCAGTAGGGTCTATAATGTTGTTTATATAATGTTTTTCCCTGTCTTGGCACAGGGGTTACTGGATTTGCACCCTGTGGAAGATGAATCTCCCTTCTACTATGAAAGCCAGTCTGCTCTAGCTACTTATCCTCATGCCCTAGATTTGTACTTGGACCTTTTGCCTGTTCTGCTACATGCAAATATAGTAGTAGTCTCACGTCACTATTTGTAGACACCTATAGTTTTCATTTGGAGTGTTTTGGTAAACTGGAAACTGCCTTGATATTTACTTTAGGAGGTGGTTGGAATACAAGATTGTTCATTTAGAAGTAGACTCTCTTTTAAAATCTAACAATTCAAGCGGAATGTGAAGTCAAGCAAATCTTGAGATATATGAAATACAACAGCTCCAAGACAGGGTTTTGGTGACTGTATGTAGACACTTTTATTTTTTTTTTTTTTTTTCATGAATGGATGCTTTTGTGACTCTTTTGTTCCCTTTGGAACTTCTTTTTACAAAACCCTAATTAAAATGAACAATTCAAGGATGACTTCAGAATATTTATATTTTTTTCTGCTTATGCCTTCTACTGGGATATAGTTCCTCTAGAGCAATGGAAGGTTATTGAAAGAGGAAAACAACTTTTCAAATGATTTTTGATTAGGTTTTATTGTTTAAGTTATATCAAGGTGATACTTTTCACCAGATCTTTTAAAATCAATATTATTTTAACTTCTCTCCATCTCAGCCTACACAATTTCCATCTGCATGTACATTTTTTTACTGAGTGCAATAAAATGAATTAGATTCAGAGGGACTTTTCACTTTTTTTTTTTTACTCTCTTTTTGACTTCTTAACTTTTCAAGATTTCTTCCACTTTCAAAAAGTCTCAGAGGAAGAAGGAGAAAAATTAAAGCTGTGATTAATTGCTATTTTAATACCCTTGAAACTGATATTCAAGCTTGAGAAAGTTTTCAGAAGTTCAGAGAAACTTGAAAAAAAAGAATGAAATTAGAATATGACAGGCATTTGGTGATAGAGAGAGGAAAAGGGGAAGAATAAAGAGAG
>VZTE01002104.1:2352262-2463935 GCA_013397775.1 Eulacestoma nigropectus
CCCCTTCATCTTTGGTTTTCAACATCTAATACTGAATGAAAATAAAACTGTGGAGTTAAACAAATTGGAAATACTTGTTTTGTTTTAAAAACGAAAAATGAAAACACCTTATGAACATCAAAATGGAGCTAAAGGCACCTAAATTACCCTGATTTGGAAGATTGCTTAGAATTCACATGTTACTTGCAGACATGATTATGGCAAGATCCTGTCTGCCCTTTGCAAAAGACCTAAGCAGCTGAAGCACTTATTCTCTAGGGAGGACTGAACCTTCGTCTTCACCCAGATGCTCCCTGTGTATCCTGAGAGAGGCACCTCTCCAAACTCTGCTGGCATTTATAGCATCACACATCTGGAAATGCAGTAGTTGAGGGGCAGGTTCGGAGAAGCAGATGTGAGCAATCATAACTTAGCCTTTGGTTAGGGCAGGCACACATCTATAGCTAAAATGTATATGCATTTACATTAGTCCATAACTAAAAGCCAGGAAATAGTGCTGGGGCCTCAGACAAAGCACCTCTGACTTTAAGATAAGTACTTTCCACTTTTTTTTCCCTTTAAATTTGACATCACAGTTGTGGCAATGAGTCTGCCTGTCCAGTGTGGATTGAGAAACCAGACTGAACCAGTCTTCTAGCGAAGGACTCCAAAGCCTAATGAAGCTGCACTTGGCTGTCTGCAGAGAAGGTGAGCAGTACTCACGTGGCAAAGTGCTGCTGGCTCTTCAAGAAGAGCCATAACAAAGGAGGCAAGAGTGACTGCAAGCTGGAAGTCACCCAGCACAGTGCAACTTTGTTCCTCATTCTCCGGAAAGACTTCTCATGGCAAAAAAACTTTGAGATTCCGAGCAAAGGCATTGAATAGGTAGGAACAACACATAGAGAACTTCAGAGACTAGAAATGAGATGCAGGAATTCAATCAAATGGTGAAATGCCCTTAAATATACAATGGATTTTGTGCCACTCCAAGTCTTTAAACTGGGGCTATACCCTGTGGAAAGAAATACTCTGTGTGTGAGAGAAGTCAAGCAAGAGCTCCAGATTCAATTCACAGTGTCATGTAATCACAAAATGGCAGATTTGAGCACTGGAACTGATGTTTTGGTTAACAGTTAGTACAATTGCAGTTAATAAGGACTTAATTTTATTGCTTTGGCTTTGAGTTCTTTCCCAAATACTCACTGTATGTGATCAGCCAGATGATATTCAGGGCAACAGCTCATTCTTAGACCTGTGTATGGATAAATTGTTCCCTCCATGGTTTCTTCATGGTGGTGTGATATGGAGAAGAACAGAAGTATAGTGCTGCTGCTGTTGCTATTTTGAAAGAGATTAGATATGAAAGAGCTGCTAAAAGCCTCATGAGATCTTCCATATACTATGTATATTACCAAAACAAGTCCAAACAAGATGTAAAATTTGGGACGTAAACAAGCAGAACTAGTGGACCATTAAGACAGGATGGAGATCAGGACAAAGAAACTTATAAGCTATTTGTTTTGTGATGGGCTGTGAGATGGTAAGAAAATCTGCCATCAGTGAAAATATTTGGACCACTGAGAGTAAGCCTTATGGGTTTCGTGCACTTTTTCCTATACTTGCTAAAGAGAAAAGAAAAAAAATCCAGGTGCTTGGATCAGTCTTGATGTTTATTTGAATAAATTCCTAGCAGAGTGTAAAGCATTTCTGAGAAATGAGAAAAGGACAGAATGGCAATTCTGAAAACAAAATTGCAAGAAAAGGTAATATAAAAGTAATGTACAATTTGGTAATGGTGTGCTAAGCAAGTTATTAGAGTGCAAGAGTTGGGGAGAAACTCGATGTATTCTCAGGCCTGATCAGTTTAAAAGGAAACATAAAGGTTCTGTAAAGACTGTTAATGTGTTGCATATATTATCTTCTACCTGAAATGGGAATGCTAACGAGTTGCAAAGAAAGTTATTGTGAGACTAATTTATTTAAAAGAGCTCTTTGAGACTTGTGCTGTGGGCTGATGTGGAGCTTGATTTAGGATGAGCAACCAGGACAATTGCCCCCAAAGAGGAGCTTTGCAAGCTTAAAATGGGGAATAGAGGAAGAGAACAAGTGCCTGGCTGAAATCTGATGTCAGGTGTAAGCAAACTCATGGCATTCCTTCTGTTCTAGGGCAAAATACTGTGTGGTTTGTGGTGGATTTTCCTTTTTGCTTTTGTTTCTGTTTTTTAATTGCTGTTTTTGTTTGTTTGCTTTTAATTATATTAAAACAGTTCTTAAAAATAAGGAATATTTCATGAATAGCAAAACTTTCATCAGGAAAGACACACCATGGAAAACCTGAAGCTGGTGCATATCAGAGAGAATCAACGTGTAAAATTGAGCCGAGGCTAGTAATATAAAATTAATCACATGATGTTAGTTCACATAATAAAGCCTTTGGTTTAGAGGTGTTCAGACAAGTTGACTCAGGAGACCCAGTAGGAGACCAGTGGAGGAATTGTCACCAAGATTTTTAGATAAAGGGTAAAAATAAAGGCCTAGATGCTCTGCGGAAGCAAAACATGGTGTCAGAATCCTTAGAGCTCTTGTAAACAAACATATGCCATGGTGGCAGTAGCTAGGGTAGGTAAAATGCCTCCACTTTGCCAGTCTTCACCTTAAGGGTCTTTTCTTTGTTCAGGTAGGCACCAAAGTTAGGTGAGTCGGGCTGCTGAGAAGTTTTCGTTTGCATAATTTCTGATCTTCCAGATTCAGCTCACAGCTCATAAATTGATGGTATTTCAGCCCTGCAGTCATCCTTGTGCCTGTGACAGTTACACCACATGGGAGCTCTTGCCAGCAATCCCATGCCAGAACCCTGATCAAGCATGGTTTTCCAGGTTGCTGTTTAGCATCTGCACATACAAGGCTCTGCCTTGTATTGCCTTGCCTCTTATATTCATGTTCTTTATAAAGTGAAGAGAATTTTTTTCATTCATTGGAATAAAAATGCAGTTTGTTTATATAAATGTTTACTTAATCCTGTTCTGCATTCCTTTAAGCCATAATATTAGACACTGTAATTGTCCCTTTTGTGACCACCCTGACAAGCCGAAGAGAATGATGACATTAGGTAGCCTAGGTAGAAGACTCAAATAAATTTATCTTCATTGATGAAAACAAAAATCCTTGAGACTACTTCACGGATTTTAGATTTAGCTGATCTTTTTTTTAATTCTTAATTTTTCTTTTTACTTTGAACCTTACTTAGAGTCCTCTAAATACAAACGGTTTGAAACAGGATTTGTTCTCTGGCCATTTCCTGTACATTACAAGCCCTCTACGGCTTAGAATCCTTGGACCAACAAAAGGAGGTCACTTATACTTTGGTGGCTCTCAGTTGAAGATTTTAATGTATTCCTTCAGGTCAGTTATAATGAAAATGAGGGTCCAGATTTCCCTGCCTGGCAGATGATTTGGTGTCCTGTGCTGGCAGGAAGGTGTCAGCTGGGGGAGGAGATGACGGGGGACACTGCTCTGAGTGAAAGGCTCAGGTGGGCGGTGAGACCTGACATGGAAGGGCTGGATGGCCACCAGATCATCTGTGTCTATTCAGTTTAGAGGTACCATTACTTTATCACAACACAGAAAATTTCTTGACCAGCTTGACATTTCTTCCCTACTACCCCAGGCTGCCTTCCCTCTCACAGCCAGATTCCCTTGGAAATCTGCTGTTCACAAAAAGCAGCTGAGGCTTTGAAAGCACAACCTGACAGAAATCCAAGGAAGGGGCACTGTATATTTTGGTGATATGGTACCTTTACACTTTCTAACAGGTATTTACCAATGACTGCAATACTATTGGTAACTTTCTAAATCTTCCATAGCTGATACAGTCAAAGAAAATGGAATAAACACCTAGAAAGAGATGCTGCACACCAAAGTAACTTCAGTGCCCCTGAGACAGCACGCCTTGAAAAGAGAACTGAGCTCTGCTTACTTCTGATATTGTCATCCATGCTGAGGTATTAAGTTACACTGATGGGTACAAGTAAAATGGAAGCTTGCAAAATGAGAATTCAAATATATAAACAGGTTTCTGTTGATGGCAACCTAATAAAGGAGGTAATTCTCTAAACATATTGTTCCCATTTTGTTTCTAATTACAAGGTTAGTTCTTCTCTTTAAGTGCACTTTAATTACTCTCTCAATGTTGACTTTCTGCATTATAATTCCTGTAGCATGCCATAGGAAATAGACGTTTAATTAACCAGATGTCACTCAATAAATCTTAACTTCTACTCTGAATCAGAAAAGCCAATGTTAATGGGCATAAAAGCACCAGGATTTTAGAAATAATTTACTTTTTATGTTCCTTTAGCTCTTTGTTATACTAAGGAAAATGTCTGTAATGAAGGAAAATTAAACTGATGCTTGTAAGCATTTAATTTAATGAAAAATAGGTCCATAAAGTAAAAACATAATTCTAACATTTTGTAAGTGTTGATATTTCATAACATGTAGGAAACTGATAACGGTGAAGTTAACAGTGTGGTATGACTGCAGCCAGATGTGTTGGCTCACTGTCATACTTCACCTCATCTTATCTATACTTATTTATGAATTTATAGAGCTACATGCAAAAACCATGTATATACTCATATATTATTATACTCTTTACTGGGAGTGTGGTGAGGCACTGGAACAGGTTGCCCAGAGAAACTGTGAATGCCCCATCCCTGGTTCAAGGCCAGGCTGGCTGGGGCTCTGAGGAACCTCATCTAGTGAAAGGTGTCCCTGCCCATGGCAAGAGGCTGGAACCAGATGGCTTTTAAGGTCCCTTCCAGCCCAAACCGTTCTATGATTCCATGAATATTTTTGGCTTTTTAGGGATTGGTTTTTGTATGTAGCTCTATAAGCTCACAGTCCCTGATTACACCATCATGGTAGTCCAGAAACACTAGCTGTAATAGTAATACACAGGACATGTAGCAAGGCAGAGTGACACAGATTCCCAGGGTGTTAGCTGAGAACGTTTCCCAGCTTTGAAGGAGGAGGGTAGAATTTTCCCTTCTTAGACTCTGCTGACCATCCCAACAGACCTATATAGAGACCTGATTTGTGCCACACAACATCCCTCATGATAATGGTGCACCCAGTAATCCTCCACTTGGAGGTTTTTAGAGATTTCCGGCAGCCTTAAGGCCAAATGAACACAACCAGGTTTTCAGGTTGGTGACAGCTAACATTTAAGTGTTTTAATAGCTGGATGATCTCTTCAGATGTATTTCTCTGCTGTTTCTAGAAAAGTAAATGGGGCCCTCCACAGTAACTTGCAGCAGTACAATCCCTTTCCTTGACCTCTTCTTCTTAGGGTCAGTGCCTTGTCAGAGACCTCAACCCTAGTCCCATTTCTTAAGTAATCTTGGTTTATGTTATAGGAACCTCTTGACTAGAGCAGCTTCATTTCCTTTCTCCATTCCCCCTATGTCCACAGTTCCTCAGCCTTCCTTTGCAATGTCACTGAACATGGCCAGAGTGCCATAAAAGAATACAACGGGGCACGTTTTCCTATTAATAATTGCAGTGCAAAGCTCCTATTAAAATTAATGGGCACTCCATGTGCATCGGAGTGTAAAAATAACCCCCCTATTCTTATATGCTATTTTAGTCTCTTCATTCTTTCTTACCTGTGTTTCCACTTCCATTACACCTAATGAATGCTGTGGGAACGCAGTTCCTTCTGCCTGAGGTTAGTGGCATCAAAGCTGTCCCTCAGGCTCAGATTCATAGTGTGGCTGCCCAGAGTCTCTTCTTCAAAATGGAACCAGGCACATGTTCTGTAGCTCTGTGAGACCATGTTTTAGCGTTTTCCAAGAGTGATAATGTATGATAATAATACTGAATCTTTTTAGAAACCAACCCAAATGCAAAGGCAGTGGCACCAGGAAATATGCTATTCCTGAAAGGTATCTTTCAAGGATTAATTGCTTTTCCAGTCTTGGTATTTGTCTCTTTTGTAACGTCCAGCCTACTTTTTGGCAGAATAAGGACAGCTTTTAAAAACTAGCCTCTCAGCTGAAAGGTACCTTTCTGCTAATCTGATAAACCGACTGCTAGTTCTCTTCTTGTACCTCCAGAATAATTTTTTCCATAAGTTCTCTATGCCCTGCTTGGAAATAGCAGCAGTTAGTACATTTTAAAAATGGTATGATCCCATCTAACTAATGTAAACAAAGAAAATTGGAAAAAGAAAATGAATTTTTTATGGGAATCCTTAAAGCTAGCAAGTTTGATATAGTTTCCAAAAAGTAGTGAGAAAATATTGCATAAGTATCTCTTTCAAAATGTGATGAAAATATTTCAGATGGGCATCCACAGCCTTAACACAGCCCATTTAAAAGACAAAACTCCATCATTCAAACCATCTTTAAAGAAAAATTTTGCTTAATTGAAGAGAACACATTGCCAAGACCATGCCTCTGCATTTGTTAGCGTGGAGGACATGAAACTCCTTGTGTGATCTCCCCTGCTCTGAGTTGTCCAAAGGCACCAGTGGCTGGAGTGAGGGCTCAGAGAGGGCTGCTCCCAGGAGAGCCTGCAAACCCATGCTGCAGCACTGGGAGGCTGTGACTGCTGGTGCAAGAAGAGTTAATGCAGCAAGACACTGGCTTTGCTCTTACGCTGGCTGCTGGTGAAATGTCAGAGGGTTGAAAACAGGGAAAGGAATCCCAGGAGCACTGTCAGAGCTTTTTCTGGCCTCATGTGGAAGAACGTCTTTGCCTGTTCTATGGCTGAAACCACAGCAGAGCTGTGGGCATGCACAGCAGACAACCTGGCACGACTTCCCATCTGTTCCTGGCTACTTGTCTGTGCAGGGGAGGCAACGGGCTGGCTTGGGGAGATGGACCAACATGAGGCAAGATGAGCGTCTGAACTCCTGACTCCCTTCACAACAACATAACCAGGCGGTGGGCAGGAGCTTTCCTGGTGGGACTTTTAGACAGTCCTGAGCACCTTACTGCAGCTCCCTGCATGCCTAGATCCGTGGGTAGTCTGGGTGCCCAAACACATGCACTGTTGAGTGGACATTGCCTCTGAAGTTTACATGAAATTTTTTCGGTTTTAAACATTATTCCCAACTGATTAAAACTCTCTGTTAAACTCCAGATCTACAATATAATTTCTGGGCTGGAATTTTCTACCCAAACCATGTTTCTTACTTCCACCTGTGCCTAAGCTCTCCTAGAAGAAATCAGTCTTCAGTTGCTTAACTGAGCTCTGAGTTTAGGAAGGCATTACCATTCAGAAAGCCCCCAGTGAATTCTCGTTTGTGCTAAACTGACCAGGTGACTCATCACCACCTTTTTAAGATAAAAATTCCCATAACTACAGTAATAGCTTCAACCTATAAAAATGAATAGTATCAGGCAAAATAGACATTCAGTGACGAAATGGCATTTCTCAAAAGACAATTTTTTGAGACCATACAGTACCCTCTTTGTGTCCATCTTGTGACTGTGCCTTTACTTGCCTCTTGAGAGCTGGACTTTTTGTAGAGATTCCCATGTGGCTGATTATGCTGTTGTATAACTTAACAATATACTTCACATGTGCCATTTCAGAATATGTGAGGTGCCTATAATTGCTCTATAATGATTTACTCTCCTCACTGAAATCGTGAGCCTATCTGCAAAACAAGATTCTTAAAGCAGCTGAGATTTTGCAGCATTCCTTTTACCCAGTAAATTTCCTATCTCCCGAGGGACCTCTACTTTTCAAGAGTACTTTGTCAGGTGCCAGAGGAAAGGAAAGGAGATGGCCACCCATAAGGAACAAACAAAAGCCATTGATCCTGGAACAAAGTGAATAAATGAGATTTTGTGTTGTGTTTCTTGGGTAGGAAGCAATCGTCCAGGCTGCAGGCAGGTTTCTTGGTAACATTTTCTTCCTTGTGAATATTCAATTTGGGTCATGGGCTGGATGGAGAGCTGCGCTTATGTAACTTGTTAAAAGCCACTTTGCTTATTCCATAAAATGGCTTATAGGTTTCAGTAAAAGTTGAATAAATAAGAACGAATGAATTCAAAGAAGAAAACCATCTTTACTGAACTTGGAAACAGTGCTAGAGTGACTGATAAACAGGAATGTGAAGCCAGAAATTAATAATTGCAGTGCTATATCAGGACTGTGTGGCAAGGGTTTGGTAACAAGGGGGCTACAGGGTTGGTTTCTGTGAGAAGCTGCCAGAAGCTGCCCCCATATCTGACAGAGCCAAAGCCAGCTGGCTCCGAGACCAGTCAAGGCAGAGCCCACCAGTGACAATGGTGGCACCTCTGGGGTGACATATATGAGAAGTGGAGGGGGAGGAAACTGCCCAACAGCCTGCAGCTGGAGACAGGAATGAGGATACGTGTGAGGAACAGCCCTGGAGACACAAAGGTCAGTGCAGAAGGAGGGGAAGAGATGCTCCAAGTGCCAGAGCAGAGATTCCCCTGCAGCCCATGGTGCAGACCATGGCGAGGCAGCTGTGCCCCTGCAGCCCATGGAGGGCCATGCTGGAGCAGAGACCCACCTGCAGCCCCTGGAGGAACCACATCAGAGCAGGTGGATACCTGAAGGAGGCTGAGACTCTGTGGGAAGCCTGTGCTGCAGCAAGCTCCTGGCAGAACCTGTGGCCCTATGGAGAGAGGAGCCCACATTGTAGGAGGTTTGCTGGCAGGGCTTGTGACCCTGTGGGGGATGTCCCTCTTGAAAGCTCCTTTAAGAGATGTCTCTCAGCAAGAGAAGGTTCTAGGTGTCAGCTGGGGACGAAAACTTCAACACGGTTTATCATATTTCTTTGGTTTTCCAAGCTCCAAATCTCCTCTGCTTTTGGTTTCTGTTTCAAAAAGTGTCTTTGACCAGCTTGGTATCTTGCAACACTGCAGCGAACCTTACAACTAGGGTAGGCACTAAAAACAAAGCCTTCTTATGTGACCTGGAGCTGACATGAGCTTGCCTGGACTCAGAAGGGATGACAGGCTGAGTCCTGGGCTTGTCTTCCTCCAGGAGTAAGTCTTCCTCTGATAAGGAAAGCTGTCCAACATGGAGATGAATTACATGAATTTTCTCTTTATTGTTGATTTTTCCGTTCCCTGTCTTTTTTTTTTTTCCTATGGATTTTTGTCTTGCTCTGTCTTCAAAGAAACAGATCCTCTCAGAAATGACACAAATAACAGAAGTTTCTGTGCATCTCAGCTGTTCCCTTTATCCCCAAAGGAACTTTCTGTCCGTCTTTGATAACATCTAAAATCACAGTTTGGGACTTTAAGTCTTCTCTCATATTGTTAGAGTTTTGTTTTTTTGTTTTTTTTTTTTTTTTTTTAAAACCACCTCAGCATATGGCAGATTTTATGGATGAGGATGTGATTTCACATGAAATACATATGATATGTTGATTACTCCCTAGTATTCATTCATCAATCAGTTCTTTGCCAGTGGTCTCTTCTAATCATATCACTGAGACTGAGTCTGAAGAGCACTCCTTTGGTCCAATAGACTATAAACTAGTACAAGATTTGCCCATATGTAATTTCTTTAAAATTAACAAGAACGTAACATTGTCTTGGGCTGTGCTTCTTTTTTTAAAAAAGAGGCTAATGCTGTTGCATATTTGAAATGGCTTCCTGAGTTGACCGGGCAGGTGCAGGAAATGGGGAACTTGCCAAGAAGCCCAGAGTCATTCACCTCTTTCACCAAGGCCATCAGCAGCAGTGACGTTGCACCCTTCTGTGTTCCTGAATGACCACGGCAGTTGTGTTCACATTCAAATAATTGTCAGTTGCCATTTCAGTCATGCTGAGTAGGAAGCTGCAGCTGTAATCAGTGGCAAATTTTTAATTAGCAAGTTAAGTACTTTTATCAACAGCTGTTTGAGAAATAAGCCAAGATTATTTAACAGGTCGCTTGGATCTCTGAAATATTACACTTACGTTCTCTGTCCTATTGTGAATGCTGCCATTATATCTCTGCACCCATCTACAACCCCATATCTCTAAAATGTGTAAAGTCTTTTTATATATATGGGTGTTAAGAGTAGGATCTATAAGTGTTTGATTTTTATGAACCATCCCATAGATACTGTAATTACTGAACTCCTATTTATTCATATGAAACCTAAGGAGCAGTTTGTCTTAAAAGAAATTTATGATGATGAAGACCTGTGGGGAGAGTAAATAAAGGAATCAAGTAGTATTTTAGAATACAAATATGCCATTTGTCCCTGAGGAATTAATTTAGTTTAACTTTTTTGGTGATAATTATATTTATTCTATCTAAAAAGATCAGAAAAATATTTTGATATAGATAATTCTTAGATTATATTTTTCTCTTACATACGATGTATAATGTCACATTGCATGGTCCAAGGATCACTCCCAATAGGAAGTTTAGATGAACACACTCGGGTCAGAGGTGACAACAGAGCTGTAAGTTACACTATGCCAGAGGGCATCAAGAATTGGAAAATGGCACATTGCATTTGGTACCAAAATTATACCTTTACTTTTCAAATCTATTTCATAGTGATTATTTTCATTAATAGTCTTACTTTGAAAATTTTCCTAATATATATCAACATTTTTATTTACTTGAAAAACAACTGGCAAACACTTTGCTATGTCCAGAATCTGTGTTTCCTTTTCTAATGGAAATCTGAGACCTTAAATTGTTGCATGGCTCATCTAGCTCTCTTCAAGAAAATCTGATAAGCAATTACAATATACATTGTCCTTTTAAGAGTGAGATATTTAATATTTCAGATTCAGGGCAATGCCCCTTTGCTCATCCAAGCACTGCTTTCTCCTTTAGTTGAAGACATACATTTGTTTCCAATAGAAAGCAAACAGCCCCTTCTGGAATGCCATCTTGTCAGTGGAGTGAAAAAAAAGACCTAATGAGACATCATCCTGTCTCTGAAGTTCATTCATGACACTCAGGAGGGGAAATTGTGTCTGTGGTCTGTTGTAGCAGCTGGTGACAGTCTGAAATACAACATTCAGAGAGACAGTGATCACTGGGTGGGCGAATATCCCCCTGCTCTGGTCTCGTTACACATGATGGAAGATGTTTGCACCCAGGGGCTGAAGTGGGACTTGAAAATGGTCTGAGCATTTCTAAGTGTTGATGTGTGGGAGATAAAAACATGGCATGCCATTCTTCCAGCCTGTATTTTAGTGTCCAGAAATGCTCATAGGCATCTTTGCATAGTTAATATAGGGTACTTAATACACTAATAGTGGCCACTTTTTTTGTATGAAAATGGTAACTAGACAGGTAATAAGATGAGCAGAACTGACTAAAAAGGAACAACTGTTATCCTTTCAGATGGCTTTGAATTGGTAAGATCCCCCTGAATCCTGTGTTCACCGGGTACCTTGTCCAGATGATCTGATTTTTCAGACAGTCTTGTGCTTCTTCAGTCTCCTCCTCTCCTCCTCTTCTCCTCCCTCTGAAAGTCTCCAATCTTCTCATAGCCATGCAGTTATGAATGTAAAACACCCTGTTGCCTCTCTGAAAACTCAATAGTCCTTCCTGGTGCTGGTATGGCCCTAACTTAACTCCAAACTCCAAAACAGCATGCTAGTAGATAATATCCATTATTTTTATATCAGTGTCTTGAGGGCATTCCTTGTTTTGAGCAGGACATTTTTTTGATGATCTGGGTAGGATTTATTCTAAATGTGAACAAGTTTAGAAGAGTGCCATTCAGTAAATCAAATCAGCCTGTAGGCAGTCACCTACTGTAGGGAAATATTGTTTGCATCTCCTCTTCATGCACAAATATCCCATTGTTTGACATATTACTAATTGCAGAACCTGGAAAATACTATAGGGCCTATTGTGTTCAACAGGTAATGCTTGTCTGTTTTCATCAGAATCACAATTAAGAGTGAGCAGCTGTTTCCAACTGAAATAAAAATACAGTGAAAACCTTCCCCTCTTCTCATTTGAAGCCTGTCTTGAGTTTTGGGAAGATTCAGTCAACTTTTTCTCATCCATTTTACTGTTTTGTTTTTCTGCATGCCTTCATAACAGGCAAGAAATGCAAGTAAAAGCATTAAAACACTCTTCAAGTGATACAAGGGAAGTATTTGTAGGCTGGCCATAAAAATAAGGAAAAAAAAAGGAAAAGGGAGCTTGTTCCTTGAAGACATAAACTGAGTTTTAGACTGATGGAAGCAGAAACCATCTGCTATTCAGTGGACACCACCTCAGGTTTTGGCGCCTTTTATTTGGTTTTCATAGAATCTTTAAAACGTTTTTGCCTCTGTTGGTTTTTCCAGGGCTTCATTGTGCTTGCGAATACGACTCGAGCACCGAGTTTCAGAGCTGTGCAGATTGCATGCAGAGTCCCAGCCCGCCCAAGCTGTGCGTACCAGTGTGCACAGCCCCAGCTTGCACCCATCCCTCCCTGCTTCAGCTCGCTGCTATTTTAGCTCTCTGTGTGGTTCATAATTTTTTATCTTGCTTGCTTTACAGCAACCTAATCTTTTTTCTAGGATAGATTTCATTTGCTTAATATTTATGCTCTTTCTGATCCTCATTATATTATCATTTTGGAGCTGCATGGTTTTGCTAAACCTCTCCATCTCAGCACTGCCTATATGGGGAATGTGTTTCCTGGATCATCAGCAAAAATTGTTTACAAGGCATTGGTAATATTTACAGAGGTGTCTGAATGAGTAGGAAATTAAACTGACTTCTGATTTGCTTTAACCTCCTACATTTTCTTTCTCAAAGCCAGCTCTGTTCCTATCGGATTTGAAATGTGATTATTATGCCCATAGATTCAAAGGTATCTTCTGGTATTTTATTTGATTTTGCTCCATAAAGAGGATCAAAATCTAGATTTTTAAACTACTAATGCTGTCTTGGAATACTGTCAAAATTGACAGTATTTTTCCTGTATCTCATCACACAGCTACTGACATTTTATCATGAAAATTATTTTTTATCCCTTGTTACAGTTTTTCAATTTTTTCTAAACCATTTGTTCACCTTCTAGCCAATCCTGATGTAATCTTTTTGTAGATTTCATATCACTTTTTCACATGCTTTGCAAAATCAAAATAACCCATCAATTTTATTCCTATTTCCCATTTATTTTTATAATTTCATCAAGCACAACAGTCAGATTTCTGGTGTGATTTACTCCTTATAAACTCATTCAATTTTTTATCGCAGATTACATTATCTTCAAAATAACTACCTGTGTATTAAACTTGCAATGCAGATCTTGATCATAACTTTTGAATTTCTATGGCTGTTAACCTAGTGAATAAATAAAAAGTTTTCATAGTGGAAAAATCGGCACTTCTCATGCATGTATGCACCAGACACTATTATTTTGGCAATAATATTTTGAGCCTGAAAAAATGATGATGAATTGCTTGTTTTTCACGTTTTGTGATTCTGGAGGTTTTACACAATGTTTTTCAAAAGCTGCAGGAGCAAAAAAAAAAAAAAAAACAAAAAAAACCAAAGAGTGAAGATGTGCCAAGTAGGAAAACCAAGTGAAAGGTTAATTTCTACAGGATGGGAACCTGCTCTCCCTTCATTATATAATGCTGCTGTACTGGGTCAGAGGAACTAAGAGGGTGGGCACTCACAAGAAATGGATAACTAGTATCATTCTAACCTGGGGAGGGAGAGGAAAGGGAATTAGAGACTTTAGGTCTGTACTTGGTGCTTGCCTTCCCTTACCCTTGAAAAAGGAGCAAACACCTTTGACAAGGGAAAGATGGAAAATAAAGCTTGAAGTGAACAGTTTTTAATGGCATACCCTACAGGGTTCTTTTATTTCCTCATCCTTTTTTCTTCATGTTCTTGTTTCTGTTTTTTAATTTTTTCTAATATTCCACTTAAATGTCTACCATTTTTCCCATGGCAGAATAAACTCATTATTTTGCATCTTAAATCATAATTTTCAAATAAATTGCTGTGCTTTTAACATGAGAAGCACATTCCTCAAATGTCCACTTATCAGTCAGTGCCAACTGGGTAACTCCTGGAGCAGTCCTTGGTGTAGGATGCAGCTGTTCTCTGAAGCAGAACGCATCTTTGACATTCTTTGTCAAAGGCAGGGTGCTAGAACCCAGTTAGAGGGCTTTAACTAGTGCTGCTTTGGCAAAAAGGGTAATGGGTGTGAAATTTCACATGACTCAGTTACAGAACTCATGCCTCAAGACTGTTCAGGGGGGTTGCACAAGTGAGTAATAGATTTGGAGCTTTTAATTGGAATTGTGCAACTATACAGATCTGGAAAACATTCCCTATGAGCCAGGCATTCACCTGATCTTCAGTAAGGAAGAGAGGGAAAACATTTACATTGGTTCAGTTCAGTCTCAGCACAACAGAAACCATGAATTATGTTTTCCAGGTCACTTTCTAAATATACACACTCCCCCTCTTATTCTCATGTGCATTCCCTGGAGGTTGTCTGCAAGCTACCCCCTCTAACACTTTATCCCTCTAGACTCCTAACCCAGATCCCATATCCTACTTCCTTTACTGCAGTGATCCTATGTCTCTAATTCCCCACTTCAGCCTCCTAGATGCAGCTAGGCACTTGTTTTTATAAAGGTTCTGCAGATCTTCTGAGTTGCTGGTCATGCACAGGTAAACGTGGCTTGGTACACAAAGTCATATAGAATAAATTCTTCACTTTGAAGTCAATTGTATTTATCAGCGCTTCTAGCATGACAGGCATATCACCTTTAGAATTTCATACAATTTACATTTACCCAATCTTTCTCTTACCTGTGGAGCTAAGCCCTTCTGACCCCTTTTGAAAAGGATCCAAAATTGCTAATAAATCTCTGAGATTATTTGTCAGTGGGAGCACAGACACGTCCTAAATTACTGACAGTAGTCACAAGAATGAACTAAAACGTGCATCCAGGTGTACCCCAAGGGTCAACCTGACTCTGGTTTTACTCTTAAAGCATATCTGGGAATATTCTTAGTTTCTGCATTGTTCCTGTTCAAGTGGTTGGAACAAAGAGAGAAATGTTGAACTCTCTCTTACTTTAAACTATGTTTTGTGAATTAAAGCTGCAGTAGAGGATCTTCAGTATGAGATCCTGTTTCGCTCCAGTTTCTTGAGTTTGGCTTCATGTCTATCCCCTGACTGTGGGATGAAGGGCAAAATGTTGTGACTACTGCTGATAAAGCTGATACATGTGCTAGCATTAGAGCACTTGGCTGGAGTGGGGATATCAACCAGGTGGCTGTGGCGTGTGAGGCTCACTGTGGGCACCCTGTCCCACTCCTCACCAGGGCCCAATGCAAACATTGCATTTTGTGCTGAGGCTGGGCAGCTGTGATGTTGTGGGTGCCCAGCACAGCTCTCTGCACCCCGGTCATGTTACAGGTGTGGACTGGACGTACTCTGAGAACATTGGAACTGGGTGGTGGGACATCTATTTCAGCAAGGGAGGGAGAGAATTTGTGTGCAGGGTGAGGATAGGCCCTGAATAAAATGTACCAGTCCAGAGTAAAGCGGATAGTGTTATCAATAAAAATTGCAAGGACTGTGAGGAGCCAAAAGGCTCTGCAAAGTCAGAAGTCCAAGCCTTTAAGCAGGAGAGTGTCAGTAGAAAGTGACTCTAACATTAAAAAAAAGGCACAAATGGCCTCCCTGTTTAGCATCACCAGAATAAACTCAAAGGACAGGAAAATGTATTTCTGCATGGAACCTGTGGCCACATGATTTCTGTGACTGAAAAGGTAAATGTTAGAATCCCTGCCTCATACAAACAAAACAATGTCTCTCATTAGACTTGCCCGCCTATTTCACTGTCCTTGTAGCTTAAGTAAAACTTAAAATATAGCATAAATTACATTTTTAGATTCTTTTTTACCTGTTCTTCTAAAATTCTAGAAGCATTTCCTACAATATTTCCATTTTGCACAGACATGTTTAAACTATTTTGTGTTTATATGCCAGGCTATACAACTGGATTTTGGGAGAGCAGATCACAGCTGTGGTTTGGAGTTGAGGATTTCTTTTGTTCACTTTGTAGGATCATGGAACCTGGGCATGAGAGAGGTCATCTTATCTCCATGTGCATCAGTGGACACAGTGAGAGATATCTCAGATGGATCACTACAACAAGATCTCTGAGGGCTGCAAGCAGCAAGGGGAAGAGGCTGCTGGCAGAGGGGACCTGCTCAGGCATCCTGCTTTACAGCTCTTCTCTTTGCTGTGACAGGCTCACCACAAAAAGGTGATGGTCTTGTCAGAACAGCATCTACAGGAATGAGTGCCTGGTTAGGGCAGGCAAGCACTGGAGGGGCTGCAGCCAGTGCATATGTTTCTTTGTATTTTAAGAGCAGGGAAAAGGGCAGTGTTTGTGAGTCTCACCATCCCTGGTATCTGCTTGACACTCCAAACTGCTGGGTTGGGAATCAGAACAAACGATGACAATTGCATAAGCAGAACAAGGGGAACTATTAGTGTATAAAACAAAAGCTCTTCTTCTGAATATTCAGACATTTTTAGTTTCACTGTCCCAGAAATGTCAGTGAATTAAAGGAACGACTTCAGCTGTAGCTCAGCTCCATTGTCATTTACATGTCAGGTTCTCACACTTTGCTAACTGAAGGCGATGGAGGTGGCTGTGAAACAGATTCTTGGAAAAAACTTCCAGAAAATGGGTGCCTAAAAAGTTAGACCCCCCTAGCTCCAAAGAAACTGCTGGATGTTTAGAACTTGGAAAACTACTGCCACTCATGCACATCCCAATGTAGGCATGAGGGACCTTTCAAAAAGAAATAATCTTGTTCTCCAAGACCAATTCATCCAGTACCACTTTTAGGTACACCACAATTGGTGGTGCCTGGTTCTGCTGACTCTCTACAAAAGGAAAGGCAGAGATTGCTCAGTAGCTCAGTGGCTGAATTTTTATCCAAAAACCAGAATACTCTGCCTTGGCTCAAGAGCTAGTGATAACCAACACCACTTTTTTTGCCAGCTGTCAGGTCCATCTGCACTAAGGTAGCACCAGTAATCTTAGAAGAGAGAGCAACATTTAGGAAAGCTGGAAAATTGAGTTACTTCTGTCTGAGGCATTGTTACTTCAAGTCAGATCAAAGGCATGTTGAGAGGAGTCAATAAATAGATCCTGCAAAGCTGAAGCCAGCATTTAATTACTTCAGAGCTTTGTTCCAGGCTCTTCCAGTTCAACACTTTTTGTGAGAGTTATGTTAATTTTAAAATAAAATCACAAATATGGGAATTGAAAAGTGAGGAAAAGCTTATGTTTCTGAGCTGATTGCCTCGCCAAGGGTTGTTTCTGCAAGCACAGAAGTTGCATTGTTCCTGATTTGCTTGGCTGAAGTGGAAAGTTTCTCTGCAATTTTAATGGCTTGCAAAACTTGAGATTAAGATTTAATGGATGGTTAGAAAAACATATTTTTGGCCTTGTAGTATGATTTCATGCTATGATGACTACATTGACTGGTGAGTTACAAACCTGCTCCAATTCTTCTCTACCAATAGGTTTTTAATTTACGCAAATATGGCTGAAATATTGAAAATCTCCTCCTTTATCAAAGACATGCAGGACCTGTAATTATTCTTCCTGTTTTCTCCCTTCCCCTTACCCCCACTTATTCCCAGAAAGGGATTTTGTGCTCAGTCTCTCTGCAACCTGCAAACCTCCCTCCAGTTCGTGAGCATTGCACTCACCCTGTACGCGGGTGATTTATTGGAGCGCTGAGTCCACAGAATTGCTCACGCAGAGCACTAACGCAATCATTCATTTTTTATTTAAAATGCTTTACAGGCTGTTTATGGCAGGATGACAACCGGGCACTGCCGCTTACAAGAGCTCAGGGATCAGCTTGATCCAGCTCCCACTGTGACGGACAAATCTCAATGGTCTTGGTGGAGGGAGCCCCTTTGCTTCCCAGGGGCCAGGTGTGGGCTTGGGCACCCAGCTCATAGATGACAGGAGTGAACAGCCGAGACTGCCAGACTCTGGAGCAAAGGAGAGAGGCAGCTTTGCATTGCCAGAGAGAGATACTTCTCTCTGGCCCCGAATAGCAAAACAGCTTCAGGCAGCACTGAGCAGTGGGACTGAACTGCTCTATGAAGCTTTGAACATTGACACCATGACAAGTTTCCAGAAAACAGCTGTAAAATCTTTTTATCACGATGCATTTTGATCAGGGGATGCAGGAATGGCTTTGTGAAGTGGTGAATTGGATGCTCCATGGACTCCATTTGTCCTGTGAATTCTTAGGCTGCTGAGGTGGGGAAATAGAGTTTATAGGGCAGTAGCATCACCTGAGCCTGAAAGCATGCTGCCCTGAGAGACAGTAAAGCTGAGCCCTCATCCCAGCCACATTATTAAAGGGATGACAGCATTTGTGCTGGAGAAAGAAGCATTGAAGCTTCAAACAGAAATGTATGGTGCTCTGTGTGCTATGATTAGGGGGAAAAAACTGGGGGAGAATCACAGCAAAGACTTTAAAACATGTCCTAAATCCCAGCTAGGTTAGAGAGGAGGCATGGAAGGGAGAATAGCACTGTGCCACTGGCATAAGCCCATGATTCTTTAATGCTCTGTGCTGTTCTGATCCCTCTGGCTCAGGAAAGGTGCAGTGGGGACTGGAAGGGGTCGAGAGGAGGGTGATCAACACAGTTTCAGTGTGAAGAGCAGCTGAGTGAGGCAGGACTTCTTGACCTGAAACACAGACAGCTGAAGGATAATTATGAGAGAGGACTGTAAAAATGCAAGAGATTGGTGGAGGATGAATGAATAGGGATGGACTAGTTGTTTTCTGTCCCTAAAAGGAATGAGAAGGCATCAAATGAAGCTAGTAGGTGATAGGAACAAGACATACCAATGAGTTGGTTCTCTGTTAATCAAGCAGTAGAAGAACTATAAGGAATCTATATTCAAAGTGAGACAAGATCACAGAACAGACACACAAGATACAATTGGTCTGGAGCTCCTGGAGCTTCAAGCAATTGGAGGCTGGGCATGGCTGAGTTAATATCTTACATGCTTCTTTTTTTCAGTACTCGTATTCCAGACATTTGCTTTTACCTGCTTCTTAGATAGAAGACGCTGAACCTGGTGGGCTTTTTCTGACTAAATAAAGCTGTTCCTATAGTCCATGTTGGTGAGAGAATCTTAATACTCATCAGAAATCTGATTCACAGTCACAGAAATTAAATTGCAGGGACTGCCATCATATATTCAGCTGAAGCTTGTGTGTCCCCATCGGGATGGGCTGAAGCAGCACTAGTTGCTGGATATACGTGCCAGATTACTGAGCAGAAACATCATTTCTATGCTGTGTGTCACATATACTTCACTGTATGTGACAATGACTGTTATTTGCTACCAGTCCTGTTTCTAACTTGACATTTTGAGTTCAGTAAGAGATGATGAAGAAAAAAAGCCCTTTGGCTATTGTTACATTTTAATGTTAAGAACGTGGAGCTGTTGCATGGGATGTGTTTTGTCAAGTGTATAACAGTTAACAGAAAGCTAAAAAAAACAACGTCTGTGGGTCCAGTATTTTTGAGCCAATGCTCAAACTAATTCATCTTTGCAAACAAGAGATAGAACAACAGCAATCTTGAACTTTTTTTTTCCATTCTGCTTCATGCAAAAGACCAGCATTTTTTGGCTTCTAGTGTATATTCTGGCTTTGCACTACAGTGCATGCAAACAGAACTGTCAACTTTACAATTAAATGAATATGGATTGGGGAATGTTTGGTGCCATTACTCAATAGGACAATTTCACTGGCTGTTCAGGACTGTAAAAAACTTCCAGTGAATCAACACTCCATCATTCTGTTATCCATCTTTGTCACTCTACATCCTGGCAGAGGTAGCATTAACTCTGCATTTAAATTACTGTGCACAGCTATGAGTTGTGTAAAAAAAGGGAAGGGTAAAAATCCTGCTGTTCCACTTATCAACCAAACAGAACTGATTTAGGGCTATGCATTCCTAATATCTTGTTTTGACAACCAGTGGTTTCATATTTTCATTTGTAAAACTTCAGTGGGAGTTACTTGATTTGTAAAGAAAAAAACCCCACAGCTCCAGTCAAAGTTTCTTAAAAGACCTTCATTTGGACTAGCCTAATGGTTTTCTGTTCAACAAATTCACCACTGTCCTCAGTGTCTCAGACTCAAGCATCTTTTTCTTTTAAGGCATAGTAATTTTTAGCTGCCTGTCAATTTAGAGTTGAAAACTACTGGTCTTTGAAAAGAAACCGAAGTTTTGGAAGAACTGTGAGCATATGAATAAATGGCACTGAAACTCGAGTTTCCTGTATGAGTGATGTTCTGGTCCTCTGCATTTTGGTCTAATGCAGTCACATTTACTTAGTCATTGGCACCGAGGAGTAGTGGCAATGATCCCACACCTCCTGGCTGTACAAAACCTGACGTGTTGGTCACCACTCTCCTGTGGCCATCTCGGTCACTACAGCAAGTCTGAGTGCCAGATTTCAGCTGCAACACTGGTTGCAGTATTTTGAGGGTGACCAAAAAAGGCAGAGAAGGGTTGCAGCTGTAGTTCCTTAAATGCTTAGGTCATGAATGGCAGTATTATTTCCGATTCTTAAAGATCAGCGGGAGCACTAATATTCCTTGGACTGTTTTCTTTGCCCCCTGCCATCAAATATGTGTGTTTTTCTCACAATCCCACCCACCAATGAGCTCCTGCTCACTCTGTGTTTCTGAGGCAGAGCTGTTGGCATGTGCATAAATCCAGTGTTTTCCAGCCTGCCTACCAAATGTGTACGTTCTGTTCCTACTGATTTGCAAAGCCCTTCTGATGATGGCAGACCAAGACAAGAAGCCATGGACACAGCCCTCACATCATGGTGCAGGGCAGAGACTAACAAACCTGTTCCCTGCCAGGCATCTGAGTTGTAAATATATCAGTGGGAAAGGGGAATGAAGTGAATAATGGGATTGAGGTAAAACTACAATGTAGGAGATGTTGCGTTTCTGGAGATGTTTCATCGGAATCAAGAGCTTGGGTTATCTACTATTTGTGGAGAGATAAGAGTTCTTAATCCAGAAAAAGACTGAAAAAAAGTAAAATGTTGCCAAAAATCTTGCAAGATCTTGCAGAGGAATTTCAACACATACCCTGCAAGGAAGCCTGTCATAATGTGAGACATGCATAAGGTCTGAACCCTCAGAGGAAAGTCCCTCCCCTTTGCAAAGCTGCCATTGTAACAGAGCTGATGCAATCATGGTTCTGTTCAGCCTGGTGTCAGAAAGCAGCCACACAGCAGTTTGCTTCCTTGAAATTCGCTGCAAGGAGACAGAGAGGAAGATTAGTAAGAAAGTATATATCTTTACTAGTGTTTTCCTTTCCTTTGCAAAGGAAAATTCAGTGTTGCAGAACATAGATATCAGAAAGAAATGTTTCCCTGCACCTCCCTTCTCCATATTCTGCTATCATACAGAGTTACAGGATGGCAGAAATGGCCCTAGGATAACTCCTTGTTTTTCCTTGTCTTTTGGCGAGTGCCTGCTCTTTGTTCTACTCAAATTGACTAATCATGCAAATAATCTTGTGGCCTTTTGAAAATGGAAACAAAGTAAAGATTAAAAAGGTTAAAATCTGCATCCACACAAATATCACCTGCACCTCAGGGAATGGAGCTGCTCAAGCGTCACAGCAGTAACTCAAACCAAATTAGGAAATTGTGGCTGCTGCTTCCTATGTCAAATGAGGTTCTGCTCCTCCCATGGGCTTCCCTGACCAATCTCTAGGATATCTTCATATTGGAGAATCAGTCCCACAGTGATGATCAGGACACAGTATGAAAGAAGTAAACGGTTTTTGCCTTCCCTTCTCTCTAGTCTATCTGCCCAAGGATGCTACAGGGCTTAGGAGACTGATCATGGGTCTCCTGGTTTTGAGGCACAGATGGAATTATCCATGGCTGAACAACATACAGCTAAAACACTGCACTCGGCGAGAATGGTTGTCTCCAGACTGCATAACGGTAGCAGTGTCTTAGTTATGTTGCTTAAAATTTTAGTTCCATCATAAAACCCTGTTTTCATGTGCTAGTAGCTTTGGAAAAATTTCATCCAGGCTGAAACTCCCCACTCCATATCTGTGGACTTCAAGCTGAATACTCTCAGCAAATTTTGTCATTTTTTACTAATAAGAAGCCAGGGGAATAAAGGAAAAGTACTATTATTAGTAAGAGTTACTGAAGCTGGTGGATTCACTTGGCATGCTTCATTTAAAATAAAGTTAACTAATTCACTAAGCTCATTTATGAAAGCAAGTGGCTGAATCACCACAGACTCTCGTGCACAAAAATGTGTCTGCACGAACAGCCTCTGTGCAGTTGTGGCCATCTCCTGTGGTAAAGGAGCAAACTTTAGGAGCCTAAAGGCTCCTGTGAAAACTGAGCAGCCAGTCAGGAAACAGCTTCTTCAGCTGCCCCTGGAAATCTGTGCTTGGTCACCTCTGCCCAGACAAAGGCAAATGGGAAACTCCATAGGAGTTTCTGGCTGTCTGGAAAGAAGGCTCATTCTGAGCATGGGTTTGCACAGGAGTGCTGAAAGCTTGAGCAGCTTTGATTCTGGGAGCTAAAATCATTGAAGATGGAGCCAAGGTTAATCCAAGATGAGTCCTGGCCCTGGGAGGAGTCCACAAGGTCACAATCTAATAAAAAATATGGCTGAAGTGGTTACAAAATCAGAATGCACCAGACATCCTGCACACTAAAATAGGCAGGGAAAAAGCTGGGGTGGGTAAAGCTGCAGTCATTGAAGAGTGTGTGCTTAATAGAAGGAATCAATGTTACCCAGTCAAGAAACTGATTATTTGACTGCAGACTTTCCTTCCTTCTAGACCTTTTAACTCAAATGTTAATGGATATCATCTAAACTCCAGATAGTGTCCACTACCTCCAAGCTTCTTGGAAAGTGTACCTCCAACATACTTAGGTAGAATAATCTTTATTTTCCCTGGGGTACTTCTTCTTTCCCAGAAGAGGGGAAAGAGCATATCATGTGGGTGTTCCTGGAAAATGTTTGCCTCTTTTTTCTGTTTTAAGAACTGTCTGTCCTGTTGATCAGATTTTCTGTATTTGAGTTAAAAAAGAGGAGAGCTGTCATGATATTTTTTTTGCTTATATTTAAACATTCCCTATAGACCACTCCTATAGGGCTGCTGCTTTGTCTCTCCATAGCCTTTTTGGCCTTAGCAGAGGACTCTTGCTGAAATCCTGCCAGTAAAAGGATGGATTTCATAACATAGAGAAGAACATTAACCTCCACTTTGTCAGTTCTGCTGTGAGCCAGGCCTGAGGAACACCCTGGTGCCTGTCAGGCAGATGTGCCACAGGCAAATTCCAGTTATTCCCTTTAGGCACAACAGAGAAGCCCTCCTAGTGCAGCAGAACACATATTGCTCTCTCCCATAAACTGCTCCTTCCCTGTCACTGATAAATTGCCATAGCATATCATCATAGACCAAAGAACACTGTTGCTTTCACTCGTAACCTGCATCAACTGTTTTCTCTCCCATCCTGGTGCTGGATCATGTTTACAGGAAAATAAGACGTGATAGGCATTTTCACTTTGTGTATCCTGCTTTCCCAACAGCATTTCAGATTACCACTGTTTTTTTCTCATCAGAAGTGACGGGGTGCAATAATGTCCCTAATTCTTCACCTCAGGTTTTCTCCCTACTTGTGTCAGAAGCTGTTATTCAATCACAAGAAGTGCCCATTGCTGTCCCAGCAAGGCTTAAAAATTCCAATCAGAATCATGAGGCTGCAGAAGCCCAGACTGAGCAGAGAGAAGTTTTTACATGCATTCTCTGTCTTCTTTGTATGACATAAATTTCCCCTAACTACCCCTCTGCTTGTCAATAGTTACAGATAAACAGAGAGCTTTAGAGACAGTCAGATCCTAGGCTGGAGAAAGGAGCCCAGATTGAAGCGCAATGCCATGAACACACATGTGGAAGCTGAAACATCATGTGTGGCTTAGATCACCCAGAAAGCTGGAGAGGGAAGGAGAATACCCAGAATACCGGCCAATATCACCACTAGAGTCACTGGGAAGAGGGAGGAGGTCAATGGGAGGGAATAACACCATGAAACACTGTGTAGTGGGCAGACGGGCAGAGGGAGGCAGCACAAGGTGGAGAAGCCATATATGACTATGCAAGAACAGCAGAAAGATCAAGAGGCTGCTCAGGCCCTGGAATAAAGCCAAGATGAGGCTAGAAAATCCAAGTGGCTTGTGAAGACTGGTGAAAATAAAAAGCAGCTTGGAAGAGATCCAGGCCAAAGCTGGAAATAATAATTGCAGACTAGGGTAACAACTGAGGGTTCAATGAATTTCATGATCCAGGGAAGAAATCCAGTAAAATGTGAAATATGGGTTTCAAGAGCATGTTTTTACCTAAGTATCCTTTTCTTTGGGAAGAGAGGCAGAACCCAAACTATGTGAGAACAGGATCCAAAGAAGAAAAATTAATTCATCAGGGAGGATGTAAAGGAAACAGTAAAGAGGTCAGATAAAGAAGAACAAAGAATGTGATTTCAGCAAGTAGAAGGGGAGGGTGGGCTGTTTTCAGGTGTTTGTGGTAAAGATGCCATTATGGGTTGAAATGTTTTAACAAAACTGTACATGTAGGTTTAAGCAGTACAAGGATGTGTCCAGCTTCAATTTAAATGGGGCACTGTGCAGTAGTGTAATGGTGCAGTGTGAGATGGGAGCATGCAAACTGAGTAATAGGGAGAAAACTGATGAGGAACCAGTGAAAGATGGCTCTCAATGAGAGTATTGGCCGAAGAGAAGAGGGAAATCTTGTAGCTCAAAAAAGATATGTAGAACATATTTGTAACTATAAGGAAAAGGAAAAGAGACAGGAGAAAAACAAAGGGCTGGGGAAATCACTGTGGAAAGGAGGGCATGAAAACCTTCAGTGGGAAAGGCTGAGCAATGGAAAATTTGATAGCAGTCTGTGAGAAGAGAAGATGAGGACACATAGAGCAGCAGCCAGATTTAAGACAAAGTTGTAATGGAAGTTATGGTGAAGACAGGTATCTACACGGCTTAAAACGCCCCATTTGCATTGCGGACTTTCTGATGTATATCTGGGCTCTCTTGCAAAAACAGAAAACCAAACAATAATTCCTGGCTGGATGACAAAGAGAAAAAAAGCTTACACTTCGTAAAAATAAAAACATCCTCTTTTCACATCAGTCAAGTATTTCAGTGGCTGCTCTTTGAAAAAGTTATAACTAGAGCTATGGGAAAGAGATTAACCATGGTCCTTCTTTTACTTTGCTCTTCAGCTGTGCTCGTGGATGTCAGAAAAATCTAAACTCCAAAGCTGGCCTCCTCCGTGGGAGAGTGTGTTGCTCTCTCATGGATTTCTTGCAATAAAATCTGTAATGCCATGAGAGGCAGGGCCAGATGCAAATGGTAGATGATGGGCTTCTGTGGAGATCAGTGAGGGCCTCCTGGCCTTTCTCTGCCATGCCAGCCCCAGGCATGGCATAGTGTCTCCCTCTGGGAGGAATTTCAACTTTTTCGGTTCAGGCAGCAGCAGTCACGGAAAAAATAGTAAATGAGATGGTATGGCATGAGGTAACAGTGTTCCCCTGCTGCAGCACCTGTTGTTGGACTGTGTCCCCACATCTGCAATATTCCCAGAGTTTTTCTATAAACAGTTTGAGAAGGGCAAATTCTAGTGATCAATTCAATCTGGATTTTCTGCTCCTGATGTGGATCACTGATCCTGCAGCCATGGCCCAGCCAGAAGCTCAGACCAAGCTGTGCTGCAGTAACTACTACTTGCCTGCGTCAGGGTTTGGGTGTCTCTGGGGACAAGTCATGGCTCTGACTTCAGTGGAAGTCAGTAGGGACTGCAAGCTAATGAAGTTTAATGGCTGTCCCTGAGCAAAAAATTTACAGGTCTCATTGTGACTAGGTACAATTCAATCCAGGGTGTTGAACAGGTTCCAGTGGCATTAAATCCATGCCTACGTCTTCATTCTTTTAATAACCTTGAGATGCAGGGGGAGGCAGTGGGTACCCATGCTCATCCCTCTTGCAATGCTTGGGAGATAGAGCCCTCAAGAAATGTTTGCTAAGCACGTCAGTTGTACACTGGAAATAAAATAATATAAGCCTGTTCACAGCTGCGTCAGCTGCTATTTCTTTTTCTAGATAAGAGCCACCCTGTGCTCCCTCTTTCTCTCTGTCTCTTGCTGGCTATCAGATGTCCTGGGATTCTCTCCTGCTCGTCCAGCATTCTCTCCCCTGTGGAGTAAAGAAGCATGGAGTCTAAAGGCTTTAACAGCTTTTTATGGCTGTCTTCAGATCATGGCCAGTTTGCAAGATGCTGTTTAGTTTTAACTATAAAATGATAGCTTTTTTCTTGCATTTAACAAAATAGTTACTTAAGGGTACAGCAGCAGTCACGGAATTTATATGTTTATGTTATCAATTTTGTTAGTATATATCATATTCATTTGTACTGTCAATATTTATTTTTAAATGTCTCAAATGTCATGCAAAGCGGTCATGTGAAAAAAGCAGTATTTTGCAGAAAGGATTCTTTCCTTAGTCCTTTTGATTTAATTGAAATGACTAAGATATTATTGAAACTGAGGTTTTAAAACAGATGACATCGAGAACTAAGTGGTTGAAAGAACAAGAGAATTATATTTTATTCAAGTTCTTGGCACTGTGTTTAATGTCACTATAACTTGAAAAATGTTACAGAATTTGTGCACCTTTATTATAGTTTTTAATATATGCCTTATTTTTTATATGATAGTATCTCCTCTTTTCTCCAATTTTAATACTGGCATCCTTAATAATTCTTCTTTTATTATTTGCCTTAAAGAAAAAAGAAAACAACGGCAAAAAAGCCTTTCATAACACATACCTTCCTTCAAATAATATATTTTCCCATCCTACCTGTGTTGTTCTTTCTTGTGATTTCTCTGGCCTGTGGCTGGCCCAGCAGCGCCCACTCCAATGGATGGGTGCACAAACTCTCCAAAGCTGTGGATGGCCATCAACCCTATGGTGGTGGCTATCTGCAGCCTAAGGGAAACTGAAGACACAAAAGTTCCGAGGGCTTGTGTTGATGCTGCCTGACACCTAACAGAGATTGACACCTACACCTTCCGTGAGAGCTCTCCTGCTCTGGAATCAACTGGTTTTTGGGTTTATCATGGGTAGAAGATGGCAGACTGCAGCATCCTGTAAACAGAGTTGCATTTGGGATGGGAAGGCTCTGCTTGCTGCTCCCTGCCTGTCATTGCCCTGTGTGGAATCTCTTCAGTCTTGGCACTTCCACTTGCCGCCTCACCTCTGTCCTGCATGCTTGGGCTGTGGCACAGCCAGCACTGGGATAGAGTTGGTGTCACTGCCAGCTCCAGGAGAACTGTCGGGACTGCGGAGCCCACCCCCAGGGCCTCGCACTCACGCTGTGGACCTCACTTGTGAGTCTGAGCAAGCAACAAAATCGTGCATCTGTCTGCAAGCATCCACGTCAGGCACTGTGGTTTGCTCCCTTTTGATGTCTATTTATCTCCTTGTTCTCTTTCCCTGTCCTTGTTTGTCGCTTTCCTTAGTCTCTCTCCAAGTGTCTAAATCCACACACTCCACTCCCTGATGTTCAAAGACCTTTTTAGGCTCTGCTAAATGCCTGACTGCCTTCTCTATGTATCTCAGACGAAGGTGTCAGCCCTCAGCTGATGAAATCTAGTGTCATGGTGAAACAGCATGGTCCTAGCGAAGTGCTGTGTGGAAACAGTGGGATCCCGGAGCAGGTCTGCCAGCAGGCAGCGTTTTCACATCCCTGCTGAGCAATCACCTCTCGACACCCCAGAGGTTTTGTGGGTGGGAAGACCAGATGCATAATGTGAGCAGGTCCCTGGTTTGGACTTTCAGGGATGTAGACCTGAATTTAAAATTCAGGATCTAAATTTAAAATTAAATCTTAATCCATTCTGTAAGACTTTATGCATGAAAATGTCTGAGTAATTAGAATTATCTTGAGGCCACAATATAGAGAACAACTTATGGCTGAAGGAGTAGAAAGACTTGAGGCTAATGCTGGACTTGTTCAAGTTAAAAATCTGGAAAATGTAGGAACTCAGCTGACTGCAAAATAAGAAATCATTATGGCCTCACATGGGCAAAGGTCCTAAAGCCCACCAGCAGCAAATGAATATATGAATTTAACCTACATAGAGTAAGATAATTTTGTATGAATGCTATCTGGTTGCCTTATATAGATTAATATTACTTTTATTACTGGAAAATTTCCTCTCAGATATAATCATGAAACATTGAACCTACCACATACAAATGCCTTGAGATCTTCTTTGAAGAATACTCTCTGCTTTTAGATAAGCTGGGTCAGATTTCTTTCCTAACAACCTATCCAACTTACAAGTTTTGATAAAGAAAAAAGAAGAAGCAGCCAAAGTACCACATGGATTTGTCCCTTTTCTGTAGTCTACAGCAGTGCCATTTCTATACTGCAAAGAGTTGACTCACTGAAACCTTTCCTATGGCATACATGAATAGACGAAACTTTCTCCTGCCCACTTCAAAGTAATGAGATACAGGATTCATGAACAACAGAAGAGATTTCACTCAGTGCCGTCTCCTGAATGGCTGGAGGTTAGTAGGTGCTCAAAACTTTCAAAAGACAAAATTATGGTATGAAGGAATTGATTTTTAAGATTGAGAGCCACATACTGTCTGCTCTATAGCAAACTGGCAAGATCCACATAGGAAAACTATGAGAAGAGTAAAGAAGACATCTTTTTATGTAACTCGAACTTCTCATTTTCACAGCCATGGAGCAACTCAGAAGTGGGCTGCATAAGGATGTACTTGCTGTCTCATTACCATAGGCTGTGGAGCTGCAAGTTCATCTATAGCCTTGAAAACAGAAGCTTTGATCTCAATGTTGCTGCAGAAACCAGAGAGGTGAGAGATGCAGAGCGTGTTTCTGCCTCCTCTCTTGTGTGCCCTGGCTCTGGCATGATGAGAACTGTGTGTGGACATTGACGAAAACCTGAATGGCGCAAGCTGGAGTGACTCTGACAGTCAGGCGAATAGAATAACAAGGCATGGCAGTGTTTCTCTTTTGTGTGGGGCCAAGGCACAACCCATTCTAGTTATCCCTTCTTCATAATGTTTTCCGGCCAGGGGGAAACCCTTGGGTAAGGAACCAAATATTCCAAAAGCCCTCTCTGTAAAAATGACAAAATGCAATTTGAATTCTAGAAACTTGGCCTGGAGTAACTTTTCATTAAACAGCCACAATGACTGTAATTATGGTTAGATAAAATTAATAAATAATATAAATGCTCTCTAGGATGTACAAAATTATTAATGGCTAAAGCGTAAACTGGAACTAAAGTCAGATGCTTTATTTGAGGATATAGTAGAAGACTAATAAATCCTGCAGGCAGATTAGTTGGGAAAAGCCAATAAAAATTATTTAACTAACCAGCCAGCCCACTTGCTATTTGGTTTGACAGATTCAATTTATTTTCTCCTTTTAAACTCATTTTTTCTCTCTTTATTGCAACAGTTTCTTCGGTTTTGGAAACAACTGAGATAGAGTGTAAAGCTGTGCTTGTATTTCTCACAGGGTCTATTAGAGGTTGGGGATAGTGAGCCCAGACTTTAAGGCTAGATATGATATATTGAGCAGCTGAACAGTTTATGTGTGATCTAGAGGCAGAGAAGTTGAAGTGACACAGGGCACAAGTCCAGATCCATGTTCTCAAAACATCATATTTCAATGCTCTTACATTTTTCTTTCCATTCACACAATGAGAAAATGGAGAGGGAGAGATTAAATAAATGTTTGTGAGTATAATCTGAGAGTGCCAAACACTAAATTATTTTAATACTTTAAGAAGCTATGGCATGGGTCACAGGAGAGACTGTTTACAGACTGTTGACCGATTTCAACACTCTCACGGAATGATCACTCCTCACTGTTAAGAAAAAGGTCTTCTCTTCTGAATGTGAAATGCCATTTAAATGTGACTGAGTTACTTTCACAGCCACCAAGGTCCCCACTGCTTTGCAAATAACCAACACGTCTCCTTTTTGAGAAATTCACCTCCTTCACAGCTGACATTTCACTTCTATCTTTTCACCTTGTGAGGGAATAAATTTGCTGGCAAAACTCAAAGTTAATCTGCAGTGCTCTTAGCCTGTGGGACTGAAGGAGTTAAGGTTGCAGGTGAGTAGGAATAACTACCTGTCCTAGAAAAGCCAGGAGTGCTTGTAAATCAAAGCAACCTCGGGGGGGCAGCGGTTTGGAGCTGAGAATCACTGCAACTGGCCCTGAGGTCAGCAGCTGCAGTGTTAGGCTGGGGTTTGGCTGGTCCACCAGCCTCAGAAACCAGCACCCGGGATCCACTCCTGGAGTGGAAAAAATGTCCAAGTCCTTCACAATTGCAAATCTTCCCATAAATCAAGCCATCAGCATCAGAATGCCAGGTGGGAAATTAGTGTTCCTGACAGAGTGGGTGAGACAGACTACTAAAATCATGATGATCCTTCTAAAATTTGTAACCAAGGATCTGTCTTTACCACTTTTAAATGGTTTTTAGAAGCTGCATGGTCACGCACTTTGATAAAAAAATTAAGGTGAGAAAAAATACAGTTTACTTTCTCTGTCTAAATTTACCGTTAATTAAGATGTCTGGCAAATTTAATTTCTATGAGGCATGAGAGAACATGCATCAGATTTCTCTTTTCACTGGCCAAGGAGCAGCCTGCATACCAAGGTGATCTTCTTTGATGCACCTCAGAGGGGCTGATGGGCTAGATGGAAAGACTGTCCTGAAATACCACCACTGCTCTGTGAGGAAAAGGCTGAGATGAGTGACTCTGTGAGATGTCACAAAAGGAAAGAGAGGCTTCAGGTGGCTTTATAATTGCTTTGGTTGTGGTCACTTTAATCTTTCTTGTATCTATGTGTGATTTGTGCTAGGAAGAAAGTGACAAAGATAATATGTGTATGGAGAAAGTGGGAACAGGGCATAATTACCTCAATTTCTTCCATGTGTAAAATCAAAGATTATGATCAATGGATTGCAAAAGGGGTGAAGTTGAGATTAACTAGTACTTAATATTAATTATTAATTAATTATTATTATATATTAATAAGAATTATTATATATTATTATATTAATTATATTATTAGATTATAATATATAATTAGATATAATTATTATATTGTCATATATAATTACATCTGATATTCTTATATATTATAATTAATATATTATATATTAATTTATATAGTTAATTAATTAGTATTAATTATTATTAATTTGTAATTAATAATATGAAAGAAGAGTTTGAAATAGTAGCAGATATGTTTGTAGAAGAGACTGTGTGGCTGAAAAGGGCAGTGTCATACCATACTGCATACATCATACCATGGTAGAAGGAGGGAGTCACTCTTCTGATTCACAGAACAAATTAAATAAATTATTTGCCCATTAAAAATAAACAAAGACAACCTCTGGGGATGATATATTCATGGGTATCAATAACATTCAAGCAGGCTGGTGACTGAAAGGACAAACCTTGCTCATTGCAGAGATATTTCTAGAGGTGAAGTCCACTGATGGAGGTGTGATGGGGAAAGGAGCACAGATAGGGACATTAAACAAATATCTGTGGCTACAGAAGACACAAAATTTTATCCACTTAGTACCAGGGTGGCCCCAGTCACTGCTCTCTAATGGTATTTGCACCTCAGATAATATCGGCAAAATACTTCTCCAGCATAGGTCTACCTGCTGCACTTCAGCCAGTGGTGACCATTTCTGTTTCATGTGAGTATCAGATGTCTCCTCCACTTACTGTTAAAATTGCAAATGGCTGAACCCCAGGTTTGACTTTGCTTTCTTAAATGTGACTGTGTTTTGACAGTACTGTGCTTAGGCAGTGCTGTGTCAATGCTCACAGGTGTGTCATACCCACACTCATGCCTCTCTACTGCAATCCTGGTGTCCCGCTTATATCACCCCTTATCATACAGTCCAGGAGTTCTCCAGACAGCTATGTTACTCCCGCTGGTGGTTTCTTACCATGCAATAACCCAACAATTAGATAAACAATCAGTTAAAAAGGCAGGACAGAAATCCAGTTCTGTACTGTATATATGACAGCTGAGAATTACACTACAGCAGCGAAATTCACTGCTGTTGGCTCCGTGTGCACTCTAAATTGTGGAGCAGTACTGTGCTAGAAGGAGATCAAGCTGTCTGCAACTATACTGTCTTGGGGGAGGGGAAAGTCCTATAGCATTTGACATTATACTGAACTCTGCCTTTAAGAATAAGAGAATTAAAAATATACACCACATATAAATGCAAATATTTTAATGCCTTTCATGCCCACACCCTCACCCACCTAGTTCTGCACATGGGTGCTAAAACAGAACTAGATCAGATCAGGATATGATGGTCAATTCCTTACTTCCAGAAGTCCCTGGAAAATTTGGCTCCCTACATTTATGTAGGGAGATCCTGGCTGCTATCATATACAGCTTGGGGGTACAATAGACAAAATATGGTTTTGGGTTTTTTAGAAATGTCTTTACAAGTAAATCCATAGTAGGGCTATGCAATGTGTCAAGTACTACCGTGTGAAACCATGGATCAAATTTTTAGCAGCTGACTGGGTAATGATGACCTTTTTGAACAGAAAAACACCCCTGGTGTGCAGCCACTTGTTGTCTGTATGGAAAAAAATACCCCCCTTGCTCTAGCCTAAAGCACAGATATTAAAGAATAAAGAACACAAACACTTGTTTATTTTACTAGAGCCACTGACACAGTGAAGACCTTGAGACTGCTAATGATGCAAAATTAGATACTAGAGAAATTAGATGGAACCAATTAAATATAGTATAGGTGAGATGAAGCTCAAGGATTTTGGATGCAAGCCACTGACCAGTTGGACTCTTCCCTACCAAGCGCCATCTCTGACTACTGTGACAGTGTAATACTGGCTATCCATGTAAATTGGATTAAAAAAGCGCCAAACTCAATGTCAAGTAAAGCTATGCAGCTGAGCAAGGATGGAATCCAGCTTGTTGAAGAGAATAGATTAGAAAGAGATTCTGGAACAGCTGATTTTGGAAAGTCTATGCTGGAAAGAAGCATCTGGGGTGCCAGCTGTGGCTAGGTCATGGGGAGGCCAGAGAGACAGATCCCAGAAGGAAAAATCCATGCCCAGAAGCCCTAGCATGTATTGCTGCACTGAGAAAGAGTGAAATATTTAGTGAAGGAAGAAACTCAAACAAGAAGCTGAAACAGCTGTGGCACAGCAATCCGATATTGCCAGTATTATACAACAGACTCGGGAGGAAGGGTAATCCAGTGTTTTGTAAGAGGTGGCCTCGGTCTGCTGTTGTTGCAGCAAACTTTGTGACCATTTGGGCTTTCATACCATCAGAAGAGCTTCTGAACAAATTGGAGCTTTTAAAAACATCCCTGTTAATTGCATAGCCTTTCTCTAATGGCAGCTACTTTGATGTATTAATTAACCCAGTCTTACTCCATCTAACATGACACTGCCGTTATGGAATCGTAGAATTGTTAAGCGTGGAGAAGACCTCTATGTTTATAAAGTCCAACTGCCAACCCAGCACTACCACCATGTTCACCATTAAGCCATGTCCTCAAGCACCATATCCACACATTTTTTGAATGCTTCCAAGCACATTGACTCCACCACTACCCTGGGAAGTCTGTTCCGATGCTTTACAACCCTTTCCATGGAAAGTTTTTCCCTAATATCCAGTCTAAACGTCCTCTGGTGAAATTTGAGACCACTTCCTCAGGTTCTGTCACCTGGGAGAAGATACCACATGCTGCTGATTCTGTAAGAAATTCTTGTAATACCTTATCTCAGAGAAATACAGGTGGAAAACATCTCTATGGTTACTGTTATTACATTTTTAATCCTAGCAGAGTTTTCACTCTGTTTTGTGTCAGCTACTCTGAGCTATCACCATGGACTGATGTGAGACATGGGTCACCCTGAGAGTTTTGTGAGTAGGGACACTCTCTGTGACCACTGACCTGTATTTTAGCTGAGAGCACTGCTCTGGCAGAGCTGTGCTGTTTTCTGTCACCCAGGCAAGGCAGTGGAGGGGTCCTCTGGCTGTGCATGGCGGTGTATCCTAACTGCTGTGTGGGCTTTTCCACGGCATTCCATAAAGACTGAAAATGTTCCCAGTGCGAATTTTCCCAGTCAAGCTCTGAAGGTCTCCCAGGTTATGTGCTCTCTAGCTGTTGGCTTGGGTGGTCAGTGTCAATCCAAGCATGGACAAAGAAATTCACACCAGCCTGACTGGGTAGTGATCAGCATCCCCCATTGTGCTTGTGTGGCTTGAGAAACGACTTCAGGCAAGGTCAGTGGATGCTCCATAGATTTTGTCCTTCTGTTTTGCCTCCATCCTTGAGGACAGAGAAAAGGACTAGAGAGAGTGAGATGGCAGAAAGGAAACTTAAGCAAAAGAAATTTTGTTTTGACTCTGTTCACCTACTTTGCTGTACTTTGCAAGAGGAAAAATGCATTTTGCTACAAATTTTGGATTCTGGATTGGAGAATATTTTCAATTTTTTTTCCATAAGAGGAAAAGAGGAAGGTCATTTCCTCACATGTTTTCAATCAGCTCATTTCCTGTCCTGAAAAATCATGAAATGAGAGAGGTGACCTCAAGATTAACAGGATTAAGTCAGGCAAAATCAACTTGGGCTTTGGTGAGGGCTTCTGCATGAGGTGACTGAAACAGTTTCTTCAGAATTATCTGCCTGTTAAATGCAGAATCAATTATAAAAATGAAAAAAGTCTCACTGAATATTGGTCTGTCAAAAGAAAAATCCTCCTACATCATTTATTGAAGATTTATTTATATGCAGTTGCTTTTCTGACAATGAGGGAACCAGATGGAGATATGAAATAGCTCAAATAGAGCTGCTTTCAAAGTTACAGATGATCTGTGGACCAGCTGCCCTCATAATACTTTCTTTGGATGCTCTCATACCTCTGACTGGATGCTGCTTTGAACAAATAAATGTTTGTCGCATATCTAACCATTATTCCCTGGCAAAAAAAAAAATCTAGTCAGATAATGGTAATAGAAGTAGTTACAGGGTTACTGCTGTCACTCAGCTTTTCATAGGGTCAAGTTCAAAGAATTTGTTTGCCTAACTTAAAGAAAATTGTATTTAAACCTATGAAAAAATCTCAAGAAGAGCAATTTAGGATATAGTCACTTGAACAATCAAATTTAAAAGGTCAGTAGTCCTAAGAGCTGAAATCAGCAAACGCTATAGAAACCTTAATGCTTCATCATCCAACACATTAAAAAAAAATGATAATATTAATGGAGGCTTCATTACTTACCATGTTTCATTAGTCAAAACACTAATTTTTCTTGTGTCCGGAAGAATAATTACTTTAGCACTGTTTCCATTTCTCATGATAACAGTACAGAGCCAAATAACCCAGCTAGCTGCTGCTGCTGAACTATCCCAGAGCCAGTGGGCTGTAACAGCCCAGGTGGAGCTCATTGAAGGGAACAGCTAATTGTGCTGCCAGGTAACTGCTAATTGAACTTCGGTTTTGCTGCCTCAGCTTTTTGCTTGTAGGAGTGTGAATTTTCAACCTGGATTGCTCTGGTAATGAATAGCATGTGAATGAATAGCAGTCGTATTAAAACACCTCATTATTTCATTTATATGCATAGTGAGTATCTCCTTCCCTGGAGATATTCTAAAGCCATTTGGACAGAATCATGAGCAGCATGCTCTAAGGGATCCTGCTTGAGCAGGGAGGTTGGACTAGATGACCTCCAGTGATCCCTTCTAACCTTACCCATTTTGTGATTCTGGGAAAGGGGATTTCTTTCACCTTCCAGTTATTAAATTTTTTTTGTGAAGTATATTTTTGTCTTAAAGATACTGGTAGACTTTTCATGCTTTTTGAACAATCACCATTTTTAGAGCATATGTATAAAAAGTTTACATTGTATTTGGCAACTTTTCACTTTCCAGTGCCTTTGTCCAGATACCTATTTTAAGCCAGGACAATAGGGAGCAGGTTTTAGGATGAATCTGGAGCAAGATGAATACGTGTCTTAGGCATCGCAGTGCATCACCTTACTTTGCTACTGGTCCTTGTAGCAAAAGACGAGCAGATACCTAAAACTGCAATTCAGGGAATTTAAGACGGATGAGAACAAACCCCCAGATTTAGCTGATTGCCTGTTTTTGGAAAATGAACATGGGATCCGTGTTGCTTTGAAGAGTCTGTCCACACTCAAAGGTAATTTAACTGGCTTTTATAGAAGTTAACAGTAGGGTGAGCAAACATGAGAACATTTTGTATGTGAGATCTCAGTGTACAATTCATGATGGGTTTTGATACTGAATGGTTCTCAAGTGCAATGGGGAAACATGTACGTATGATAGAAATGACATGCTGAGAAATAAGGAGCTATTCTGGTCAGCAGTAAGATTCAAAAACCCTTCCTCCACCCCACGTGGGAGGTTTTTGTGAGAGAAGAAATAAATCCTAATCAACAGCTCACTGAAATCAATGGTGTTGGTCTCCAAAACAGTCTACTATGGTGAGAAAGATGGAGTTAAACTATGAAAATTATTTCCCCAGTCTTAAGAATTCTTTGATTTAATCCTTTTTTTCTTTTCCTTTTTAAAGAAAAAAAAATTATTTTTCTCCCTCAGAAAATTTATGCAATCTTCAGGTTGCAAGGGACTGATTATTCTGGAAAAGGAATGTTTTCCTTGGGTCTCGGATCATGCTGTGGTCATCAAGATCATTAGTTTGTACTAATTAGTTTGCCAGTGGATGAAACTAGCATCCTTTCTCTGTTTTCCCTCTCTGAATCCCTGAAATAGGATTCCTCTTCTCCACTGTTGTTTCGTTCCTGGGAAATTGTTTTGTGCTGAGCTTCACTCTGGCAAGAGACAAAACCTCCTCCTCATCCTGAACCTGAACTGCTGCCCAGGGTGGCCAAGGGATCCTCACTCTTGAAAGCCAGACCCTCTTGCAAAACGTATATAGATTTTTGTAGAAGCAAGTGGCACAGAACTATCCTAAAACCAGTTCCTTGTGACATGTGTTTGAAAAATCCTTCTCTATGTATCCTAAAAAGTTTTCTGTGTGCTATGCCACATAAAATACAGACACTCCATTAAAAACACTGCACTGCAAATGAGAATATTTTTCACGTTACGTTTTGTATCTTTAAGTCATCTGAGAAATTTCTGTTTTCTAAAACAAACAACATTTTCTCTATAAAATAACAGGATCTAGATATTTTTTTCCTTTCAATATTACCATGGACACTTGTTTTTTGGGTTTTTTTTTATTAACCTCAGTGGGAAATTGGTCTGAAGATATATTTTCTTCCTTCATGAAAGCAGCAATAACAAGGGCAAAAGCAGAGTTCATTCTCATAACTGAAATCCTGGCTTTTTCACTTCCAGTAATATTTCTTTTGCAGAAAAGCTTGTGCATAACAATATCTTTTCCCAAGGTTAGCATTCCGACAGTAATTTGAGCAGATAGGTGCTGTTCGCAATTAGTGCCGCATTCCGTATTGACTGCTGTGCCGGTGGAATCTTGTGACAACAACTACATTAGTTATGAATCTCTTTCCATGTATAGGCAATCGAGGGGATGTATAATGTTGAGAGAAAAGTGCTTCCCGAGGACTTTGGAATGTTACTGTTGAACGACAGGTATAAAGTGATGAAATAGCTAAAATCCTCACAGGACATCACCCTGACACATTAGGCAAACAGGAAAGTAGGCTGCCTGTGATGCAGGTGGACAAGACAGAAAGGGGGGAGGAAGAAAAAGCATTCATTTGGAAATTTCCAGCTTCAACCTTCTTTAAATATACCTCCAGTCATGCTACCAAGGAAAATGTTCATGGCTGAGTGTGCTGCAGTAACAAACAGTTAATCTTTTCAGTATCTTAAGAGGAATAGTTGATACTGAAAGGAATATTTGAATATTGTAATTAAAAGCAGTTCCTTTTCTCTTTTACCATTCATGAGTATTCAGCCTTTCCTCTAAGGACTGGATCAGTAAAAGGTGTGGATAACTTGCGCACTGCATTGCAGAAGCTTCCAATAGAAAGGACTTGAGGTTTCTTTCATCATTTTCTCATCATACACACACAATGAACTAAATCTGCAGTTTTGCATTAAACAAAGGTGTAACAAGGTGCTTTCTTTCCTTTATATTCACAGTCTTTCAAAGGACAACGTCAGAATGGAGAGGGCACTGCCAGAAACCCTGTGATTTCTGCCTGGCTATTCCTCTTACTCAGATGTGACCCCCTGGGTGCTTTTGTGAGGGGCAGCCTCCATTCCCTCTTCTCTGCTCCTCCTGCTTCCAGCACTGTCTGGGCTTCCCACTACTGGCAATTGAAGTACGCACAAGGGTGGGACAAACCAGGTGCAAAAGTACTACTGATAGCACGACTTCAGGGAAGTGAAGCAAGTGCTGTAATCACTGCACATGTTCATACCCCTTTAGCACTAAGGGGTTTTATCATTCCATCTCAGTGGAAACATAAGGACACAATTGCCTGAGCTACCACAAAGTTATCAGCAGGGAGCCAGCACTTCCCCATGACAACTGCTTGTCTCTTGTGTTTTTATTAGGGAGGGGTTTCTGGTAATACTCAACCTGAAAACCAATCTGCTTTAATAAAATGGGAACCATGAGGTGAGGAGGGGAGAAGGGAGGTAAAGAACATTTCCACATTTTCTTGCAATAGTAGAAGGAGAGACTTGAGCTTGTGGTAAGTGGCTTCTCCAGGAGAAAAGTTTTGCATGTTAGAGATGTGCTCTGTTTTGTGTCCAGCCTCTCTTATGTGCTTGCATACATTTACAAGGATTTTTTATGCTTGCACGCAGCTGCCTCCCTACAGTTGTGTTAAGGCACATGCCACTGAGACCAGGAGCTGTTCTTTATATCCCCTTGTCTGTGGTTCAGCATAGAGCTGTCATATTGTGTCATGTTCTCTCTTTGTTGTAAGCACATACATCTCTTCCCCTTTCAGAAGGTCTGCCTAATGTTAGTGAGAAAATTGCCCCTGTCAATGGCAGACTTGCTGCACAGCCTTCCTGGATTACCCATTATGTAACAACTTAATTATCTCAGCCAGATAGAAGATCTCCTTTACTGAGATGCCTTTGGTAAGTTGGGCAAGTACAGCAGGAGAGGTGCTTGCTCCAGAATTAGAAATAACTTTAGGTTTTATGAGCAAATTAGAGAACATAGTGGACACTGCATTGGGGAGAATTTTATGTGAATATATCTGATCAGCAGGATGGTAGTAGATCAGCATAGGGTCCTACTGAGAACGAGGCCTCTCTGTTTTTCAGTAAATAAATAATGAGAAATACATCCTCTCCAAAGAGGATGTCTGAATAGTGCAGGTCAGCTTTAATGGCAACAAAGAATGGAAGGGTTTTACATAAGGCCGTGAGAGCACCAGAGTGCTCCCTGCTTTTCTGACTCTCTGACCATCACTATTTGAGCATGTTCTATGCCAGTAAGTAGGACACAGAATGGCAGTGATGAGGCTTTCAGTGCAGCAGCTGGTGTTGCTCTCCAAGTTGCAGGTGGGTTTTACTTGGATCACCTTCTGGGCAATGTTGGCTGTGAAGGCTAATGCAAGAAGGAGAACTGTGAACTAGTTTTGTGCATAAGTATTTCATACAAATGTGCATGTGTATGACCACAGACGTGTATGTATGCATCGTGTTCAAAAACCAGATGAAAAATCCTGTTTGGAGGATGTAGGTGTGCCATTATGAAACATCTTTGTTCTACTACTGTAACATTAAGGGAAGGGCCAGCAGATCTAACTGTTCTCTGCAAACAGCCTCTACAAGATAACACCAGATTACCATTTCAACCACTTTGCAAGTGATCGCTCAAGTGATCACTCATAATCACTTGAATTTTTTCGCTTTGAGAAAAAATTTCCAAAAGGTTGTGAGTGTTGAAAACACTGTAGGATTGGCAAATTAATTAGGATCTACTTTGGAACAATTATTTTTAATAGCACAATCTTTACAACAGTGGAAAACTTGTTCCTTGTTTGATTTATTAAAAAATGAGGATTTAAAAACTATTTTTCAAATAGAAAAAGAGAAGTGCATTTTTACCGCCATCTGTTGAACACATGTTTTGGGAACCAGGCATTTCTTTTTCCATCCACAAACACCTGAAGGTCTTTACCTCATTCAATTAATTATTTAGATTTTAAAAAGTAGAAGGAAAGATGAATCTGCTAGGACCGACCACTATCTTTCAAAAGCAGAAGTTAAAAGTTGCCAACCTGCGAGACCCCAGTTTCATAGATACTGTATTTGGTAGAAAATTACTGAGGAATGAGGATAATTACTGCAGAAAGACGAGAACCGAGTGAAGTGTGAAAACATTGGTTCCATCACATGAAATCTCCAGGAGCGCAACTGAAGCTTGGGTGACTGGAGCTTTCCAGGGTTTTGCACCTGGACCTGCAGATTATGCAGATATTTCCGCACATCTCACAAAAGGACTGAACAAGTTTCAAGATGGGAAATCTAGATGGAGTATTCCCTCTTCATAAAAAGAATATTGTGTCTAAAACAGACCCCTCGGTACTGTGCAAAAACATGTGGAAACCATATTCCATAAGAAAACTGGCAGGGTCCAGATCATCCAGGAGGGGAGGAGGAGAAAGGGTTCTAATGCAGAGAGAAATTAAATGAAAGTACAGTGTTGGGCTTGGGTTTCTGAGTCTCTTTGACCAAGGAGGAATGAACTAAGAGAATTTTGATGGAAGGGCAGGATGGACAGGGTAACAAGGGACACATCAGAGTCCCTTTAATATGGAATTGTATCAGAAAAAATGTTGCCAGCAGGACTCAGGCAGTGATCATTCCCTTGCACTCAGCACTGGTGAGGCCACACTGTAAATCCTGTGTTCAGTTTTGGGCCCTTCACTACAAGAAAGAGTTTGAGGTGCTGGAGCAAGTCCAGAGAAGGGCAACAAAGCTGGTGAAGGGTTTGGAGCAGAAGTCTCCTGAGGAATGGCTGATGCGAGCTGGGGTTGTTTAGCCTGGAGAAAAGGAGGCCCAGGGGAGACTTTATTGTTCTCTACAACTTCCTGGAAGAGGTTGTAGCCAGGTGGGAGCTGGTTGTTTTTACCAAGTAACGTAATGGCATTGCACTTAATGGTGCTGGCAACCCACATGCCAAGTAAGATTATAGCTACCTATTCTGCAAGAGGACAGGATTAACTATCCTGAAAGTGCCTGAAGAGACAGAGAAAGACCCTGTAGAGCTGGAAAGACTAACACTAATAAAAAGGTGTATTAACAATGAGAGAAAAGTAGGTGACTTTTTTCCTAGTCCAGAAACCACATAGTGCTCAGGTGAAAATTGTTCTTTGCAGTTAAGCAGCTTTTAGCTTTTGTTTTACCTGACCTTTGTGTCTATTTTTGCTAAAGAGAACACTGCTCAAACAATACAGCAAATGAAGGACATGCCTTTGGATCCTCTGGGAATGACTGAGGTTTCTGAACATGTGTGTCTAGCATTACTTGAGATGCCCCTGCTTTTCTGTCTGACTTCCAGTGGCTGATGCAGAAGGACAATTGCTTTCCCACAGGTCCAGTGTCAGACCTGACAGCCTTGCAAGGAGGGCTCAGGTACCCTAAAGCACATGAAATGTCATTAGAGGGGCATGTTTAGGCACACTTGTCACTCCTTACCAGCACCTCTGTTTCAGTTATTACTAAACACTTCGCTCTGTGTTAGCAGGAATAACGGCACCTTCTTTCTGTTCCACAGCATGAACAAATATCAGCACCAGCCAGCAACCACTGTCTGCCCACTCCTGTTGCTGGTCTCTGGTGGCAATGCCAGACTGCCAGTGGATGTCAGAGTAGGGTACCCACCCTCTAGGGTTGCAGGATGAGGGGATGTTTTGGTTATGCTGTGTGTTTCATTTCCTGTGCAATACTTTTACCCAAGTTTTATTAAATCATTTGACCTATATGGATTTGTGTTAGACTCTGAACTCTACAGCCTCCCCCAAAAATCCTGAAGGCAGTGAAACCCTCCCCAGATACACAATCCCCCAGAGAGGACATACAGGGCACTGCAGAAAGGTGGTCATGAGGAATACCCCTGAGCTTTTTCTCCTTCCCACAGGAAAGCCCAGCAGACGCCAATGGATTTGGACCGGCATTTTAAATCATGTTGCTTTCACCATTTTTTAAAGTGTTGTCAGAGATGAAGCCACATAAGCAGGTGTGAGGACCCCCAGCTCCCAGCACAGACGGTGGTGGGTGAAGGCAGCAGTGCTCTGCCGGCTGCAGCACCTGGCAAGGAGCAACCAGGGGCATTAAAGGGCCTGTTCCCTTTTTAGGAAAATTATTAATGATCATGAGATGAAAAAGTGATTCAATACCTAAAGCTTGCTGTGTAGCAGCTGTTGTTTGGAGATGGATTCAATAAAAAGAGCAACACAAACGGTAGAGTGGATTTACCTCACTTGATCCAACACCTGAGCCAAGAGGCAGGGCTTTGCTCTTTATTGCTATTGCTGTTTCCTACTGTTATTCTACGTTGTTTCCCTCAATGACAATGTCCTTTCACTTGAGAACTATTTTTTTCACTTGAACATAACTAAACCAATCCAGAAAATGGGACTGAAACCTCAGAGCAACAGCACACATAACTTCAGAGGTGAAATTATTTAACCCAGCTTGAAATACTACACACAAGCCTCTTTTTATATAAGGGTGATTAGAAAATGTAAATTGCATTGGTTGTCCTGCATACCTGAAATTTCTGCCTGATTTCCCTCTCCAGTGTCTGGCTAAGAAAGTTCACTTTGGCTTGAGGAAGTCTCACTGTATCAGGGAAATGCCTGTAAAAAGGCAAAAATAGGGTGAGAGGCAGGATCTGGACTCTGCCACAAGTCCACAGTATGCCAGGGGAACCTATCTTGGGAACATGGAAAGGAGTCTGCATTGTGATTTTGAACACTGATCTGAAGATATTTTCTGGTCTTGGTCTCCAAATCCCAAATCCAAACAATAGTCCATACAATTTTTTTCTGGAGTTCATGGCTGGTGGCTAAAGAGTAGCTGTGGTCACCACTTGCCTGCAGATTAAGAACTGGTGCTGGGACAATTTCTGCTTCATGAGTACGAACTGAGTGGTTTTCATTTTCTGATTTGCTGACGCTTCCAGAAAAAAATCTTTAAATTCACATTGTTTATTTCTTCTTCTTATGGTTACAGCCTGACATTTTCAATTCTCCCATTTAAGAGTTACATTATTTAAGTGTCTTACATAAGTCCTGTTGTCACTGCAGAGGGAAGATTTTTATTAGGGATATTGGTTTTGATTTGTTTCTTCTGTTTGGTTATGGAACTCAAAATAGCCTTAATGCATGAAAACTCACAAATGGAACAAAGGAAGGGGGGGGAGTAGCTGTATCCTAGGCCAAATTTTTCTCCTTCCAGTGGTAGCTGAGAGTCCCTGTGGAATTTGTAATCTCTACATAAGTTTATTAATTTTGTGCACAAACCCTGTTTATGGCTTCCTTGTTAAAAAAAGTTTTCAAAGTTTTTCTTTACAAAAGTTATTGCCTTAACAGTTCTATATGCTAGCAAGTGTCTGCATTTTCTCTAGAATAACTTTTAATTAGCCACCTGGCATAATTCCATAAATATTTTCTTTTTCTTTTTAGGATAAAAGAACAACTGTCAGGAAAAAAAGAAGAGTTTTAAACATAGGAAACAGAAGAAAATCCTTTCCCTAACCTCCTCCACACAATATTCATATTTTACATTATGGAATAATCATGGGAGAGAGCTGGAAGATCTCCTTGAATAGTCCTCCCACCATAAGTAAGCTGGTGGAAGCAAATCTACAGAGGAGTCTTTCATGTTTTTTTTTCTTGGTTTCACAGATACTTTTAAAGCATTCACAGCTGCTGTGTAATAAACTTTACTTTTTTGTGGCTCTAAGAGTAAAAAAGTCAAGTGCTAAAAGTATCACCCTGTCCTTGACACCTGACTTCTTGAAACCAGGTTCCCAGTTTATGCTTCACGCTTGGGAGCACGTAGTTGTTCCAGTTTCTGCTGATGAGCTCGATCCTCGTCTCTGCCATTTCTTGGTAATCTCATTACAAGTTATCACAATTGTATTCTGAACTTTTTTCCTTCCTACCTCCTCCACCACATTCCCATGTAAGTACCAGTCATTCAGACCCTGCTTTGCTCTTTGGTCTAATAGTTTTGAAGCAGAAATAGAAGTAGGCTTCATTTCTACTACTGCCTCTGCTCCCCCCTACCCTTTTGGACCCCTGAATCACCCTTGTAAAACTTAAAAATAGGTCTGCAGTCCCACGTGGCAGGATAAGTTGACACCGTCTCTGCTGTTTGCAGTGATCAGAAAAACAAAACAAGTGGGTCGTCAGTCTCTGTGGACTTTTAGCTCACCTGTCTGAGGGCATCACAAAACTGGTTCACAGCCAGGAGAGGCCCTGCCCTCACTCAGGCCCTCCTGTTTGTCTGTAGCAACAGGGAACTTTCTATACAAACCTGGGTTATTCTAAAACACACAGAAAGCTCCTGATGGCACTGGATTTGATGCAAAGGTTTCTAGTAATTTCTGTTTCTGTGTGCTGTGCATCATTCATCAAAGTGAATGATGGCAGGAGTGAACAGCCCTGGGAATAAGGCACAGTAACTACCTGAGGACCTATCTGGGGACTTTGCTGCAGCAGAGATTAAAACACAATGGTAAGGGAAAGCTGTGTGTAAACCTTACATACTCAGCTGCTGAGGAGAGCAAAATCCTTTGATTCCCAAGCTGGTAATGGGGTGGTTAGGGAGAATGAGTCCTTTGTGTAGCTGTGCCATGTCAAACAGCTCCTTTGCTGCTGTGGGCTGCTCTGGCTGTGTCACATCAATGGTAGAAGCAGAGCTTTAGTGCCTGCGGCCTGGCTGCTGGTTTGCAGTAGGAGAAAACAGCAGTCCCAGTCTCCACGGCTCTCCCTGCTCCTCCTGTGATGCAATGGTTGCTGTCAGCACATCAGAGAAAAACAATTGCTGCACACTGATGCACCATCATCAGTGATGAGGTGGTGTCTGTAGGAGAATGCAAGGACATGTTCTGCTGACCACCCTGCATCACCCTTCTGCTCCTGCCCATTACAGGCCCACTTGTAAAGCATCCTGGGTGTCCATATGACTTCTTCAGCCATAGACAATCAGCCTGTAAACTTTTCTTCAGAGTTAACATCACACATGCCAACTAATTCAAACACTCTGTATCTCAGTTTTATCACTCATAACTACTGTGCTTAAACTACTCTGTGCTAAGAGAAGGCTAATTTTGGTTATATTATGAAAATATGCATTTAATTAATGAAATTTATAGTGAACTTGGTTTAAAAGGACTTAACTCAGAAATTGGTTCCTTCAAATAGACAACAAAATGTATATTAAAACCATTTAGGAGTGAAATAGGCTGATGCCCAGCCTTAGCACCACATAATGCTGCAGAGCACTGTCACGAGGGAGGATTGGCACACCTGAAGGAAGGCAAAGCTGGGGGGTTGTTTCACTGTACACAAGGAAGAGGCAACTTGCTCAGAGCACCTGCTCTGTATCTGCTATTTTTCTTAACATGAGAAAAAAATGTTGTTGCTCTAAAAGCCTTTCTGAGAGGTGTTTGCCTGGGGTGAGCCATAAAAACCAGTTAGTGAGCCTCCCATCACAGCTAAGGTACTGAAACAACTAAGGAATGCTGTTACTTTTTTAAAAATGTCTTTAATTTTGGCAAAATGTCTCCTTTTAAAATTTTTTTTTACGTTTTTGTTTTGTACCTTACATCACCATTGTGCTCTCCTGAGTCCTTATATGAATGTACTGTCTTATCTTGACATCCTAGTTCTAACCACTCAGCCACCAGCCAGCTTGGTCTGGGATCACCTGGAGTTCCTCTCGGCGGAGATTCAATACAGAAATCACCTAAGTGATGAATCTTGCTGATGCAAGATCATCTGAGTCTGCTGGGCTGTGAGAAAACAGCAGGGGGCAGAGGGCTTGAAGAGCCCAGAGGAAGATGAGCAGAAAGGGTTGTTTGGGTCAGGCTGCCTGTGGCTGTCCTAGGGTCAGGTCCTCATTAAATGGGAACAAGACCAGTCTTTGCTACCCTGGAGAGTGAGTAGAAGCACGTTCACACACAGGTCTCCTCAAGTCCCAAGTGATGGCTTGTTACTGGTTTTGCAAGAGTTCTTCAGGATTAATACAGGTTCCTGAGCTGCTTGTGTTGGCTTTTCTTTTATTTTCTTTTATTTTTTCTTTTTTTTTTTCACTATTCAGCTATGCTGTTAGATATGTTTCTCAATCGTATTTTAGTTCTGCTGGCTGACACCTGGATTTTTTTTTTCCATTAGCAAAATCATGTCAGTTGTTGAGTAGTCTTTCACTCATCTAGGTGTTGTAGGCAGAAGACCTTCAAAACACCTGATTCAGTGCTAAAGATGGGAGAGCAGCTTTGCAGACATGATACCCATGGAAGTGGGCAGGGGGATGCCAGTGGGAATTTGGTGGTCTGAGGGAGGAAGGCATGGAGGAGCTTGTGAGGCTTGCTGAGGGCTGAGGCAGAGCCAGCTCCAGCCAGTTGGGTCTATACAGTCTGTAAGGGAGGGCTGAAACATAAGCCAGAGTGGAGACTGTGAGAGCAAACAGCGACTCCAGACTTGCACACAAACTCAGGGCCCAAATAAGCAGATGTACAGTGTAAGCCATGCAGAAGCTACTGTGACAGCAAAGGTGTAATTTGTGTCACACAGGATAGATGTTGTGCTTTTCTAATTGCTGTGTGCCGGTGCTGTGTCAAGAGACATGAAGAGAAAAAGCAGTTCTAAAGTAGCTCAGCAGTTGAGTCTTTTTATTGATTCAAGCCTTTATATCACATATAACAAAGTAGAAAAGCACTATCAGAAAGACAGATGTTAACAAGTCAGCTTTAGATGGACATGAATCATTTCATACCAAAGGTTTGGAAGTGATGCCATGATTTTTGCTGCTTACCTCTCTCTTTGCTATTGGTGCCTAAGGCACTTTCTCAGAAGAGGTACAAAGGACACATTCCATATCCTTGGATGCTGTGATGGAGAAGAATGATTTCTTCTCAGAAAAAAAATTAGTCTTTCAAGGTGAGGAACTCTAAGTTATCACTCAGCACCACTTGATAATCTGCGATGACTATATGTAAGGAAAAATGTGCTCATAGAAGCGGAAGAAAAGAGTATGTTATAGATTTTCCTTGAGATGACTCAATGGCAAAAGATGTGGGAGAACACTAGAAAGGGAGAAAGAAATTAGGACCTCAGGGCTAGACCCAGATGGAAATGTCAGCCCTCCTGGAGACTGCAGCTAGATTCAATGGGGTAAATACATGGTCTAAATATTTAGACAAAATTTAAAGAAATTTATAGAGATACATTTATAGACTGAATGATTGCAGTCAGTTGTGCTCTGTTTCACCAGCTTCAATTACACTGCAAAGGTTTTTGGTTTTTACAAATAACAAAGAAAAACAGAATTTGGCTTTCAATTCCTTTATGTAAAAATAGCTCTTGCATTAGATTATACAATAGAGAAGTTGAACATTACATTTTTTTTTTACAATATACACCTCCTGTGAACATAAACACGTTTATTATATATATGACCTGGCTTGTTAACAGACATTGCAATAGTCTACACCCTGTTGACACAATTTTTCAGTCAGTGGGGTTTCTTGTGATAATGGGCAAAAATGCAAAGTGAAACAAAAAAACAAAGCAGAGGCCAAAAGTCACAGGAAGAACAAGAAGAAACTATCATTTTTCTATGGTCCTCAGGGGCTCACCATGGTGTGGCTTTACTAGCATAAAGGGTAAAAAGATCTTCACTGTCTGCCAGTTTTCTGTTATGCTGCGAAAGAGCTACTTGATTGTGCTCGTTTGTAGAGTAGAACCAGCAAGGTCAGTTCTACAAGGATAAGAGACATTGGAGGATACATCTTGTTACTCTCATAGATGCTTTTCTAAAACAAAACAAAATAAAACAATCAACAAAAAACCCCCAACAAAATAGAAAGAACTCATCCTTCCAGCTGAGGAACAATGTCATTGCGAAATGATAAAAAAGTTGGCACAGATTTAACCTCTGATATTAATCATAAGTTTAAATCTGTATTATTTTAGTCTGGCAGTTCAGTCTGTAGGATAACAGAAATTATTGTACTAGTTGTGGAGTCTCTAATGAACCCAATAAAACTTTTTTCTTCTGGAAAATTCCAAGTATTCCACATAATCATCCATAACCCCTCCTTTCCTGATATAAAGCAGCTCTGTGCATGATCAGAGCTGAGGTGCTGCAGCAAGATAAAGAAGTTCTTTTTCTTCAAAAGACATTTTGAAGGAGATGTTTACCTAATGCTTATGTACGATAACCCCATTTTGTTTAAGACCTTGCCAAAGATTATTCTCTGTCTGACTTTTGTCTAGAAAAAGCCTTCAGAAAAGTTATTTCAAGAGTTCCCAGTGTTAAAATACTTAAAAATAATATCCCTATCAACCTGAGGAGATTCTAATATAGGAAAATAATTTTTCCCTCCTAAATTTTCTCTCTGCTCACAATCTCTCTGCTTCCCTTTTGTTCGGAGTGTGAGGTAGATTTGAGAAGCTTGTGTTGATCTGGAAAAGTCTTGCAGCATTAACTTACTTGTCAGCATAAGCACTTTTTTTAACTGAAAGTTTGAATCCAGATGTGACTTTAAGTTTAAAGCCTATAAATATCAAGTTCTTAATTTAAAAAGACAAAATGTTAACACTTTCTGTCTCATTATATCAGTGTCAGCATCCCAGCAAGGTAAATTTTTAAATGTGTTTGAAAAATTCCTTCTCGGTTTTCCTTTCTGTGCACTTGTATGATATGTATTCAGTCCTAAATAATTACCTAGGAACTGAAAGTAGAAGATGTGCTTATGCATATTTGCACAACACTGTTTTATTTCAAAAGATACTTTGAGAGACAGAGAAACACATTATTAAATATGCTGTATAGTATATTATCTGCACTTCCATCGTGAAATGTTCGTATTTTCAGTTGATATCAGTTGATTTTCTCTCAATGAGAAAGGATTTGGTGGTAGTGATGCTCGCTGTCCTGGAACACCAATTCATCCAGCCTTCATCACATAAGCTTAACTTACAACCAAGAAAGAAACTTGATGGTAGAATCAGAGTCGGAAAAAATCCTTAAAAATTAGGCAATTCAGGGAGAATTCTGGCTGGCACATCCTTTTTCCCCTATGACCATGAAAACGTTTTTTATATTTATAAATAACATTGATTCCTTGGAAAAAATTGATCAGGGATTTCAGGTAAGAGTGTGGCCATTGGGTCTACACTGATGTTCCCCATGCACTGCTCCAGCCGTAGGCACACAGGGAGCAATGTAGAGTGAATGGAGAGTGGCTGCACTCGTGAAATCATAACTCATGTGTTGCTCTGTGCTGGCCACGAGTGCCTGCCAGGCTGACACCTGTTGATGCCGAAAGCTTGGTTGCAGGGAGATTTTCCAGCATCCTGCCAGCATCTGTGAGAAAGCGAGGACTTTCACGTGGATGATGGCTGAGAAACAGTTAGAGGTTTTTGTAAATTAACTTCTTTATCTTGCAGGTACAAGATGTTTTGCAGTATTGTTATTACTAACTGAAGAATTGTTTTCAAATGGGTGTTGTAGAATTTAGCCAATCATTCTGAGAGGTGGATGGTCAACGAACCAATAACCTTATGCCATTCAAGCGAGCTATGGGATATAAACCACTCTGTATATTAATAAAGATTCCACTATGCCGCTTTTCCTGAAATCTGCCTGTTTCATTTCTCTCCGTCCTTGGTACAACAGCGACAGACACCAAGCGGGCTTTGCTCTGCCACGGCAGCTTTTCATACCACCCTGTCACAGGAGAGATGAGGATGCAAAGCCAGTGCACACTGAGAGGAGCCTTTGACACAGGATCACAAGAGGGAAGAAACCCAGCTGTTTTCTTCCCTTGGTCTCAGCTGGGCAAGGAAGATTGTTTTGTGGTCTGGGATGACATTAAGAAGTGGATGATGCTGGTAGCTCCCTGGATGGGAGTTCCTGCTGCCTGCTCAGTTCACCCAGCTGAATGCCTTACTGCTGAAATAAACATTTGTCTCACTTTTCTCTACCCCCTCCTTCAGCATTTACTTCTGTTACCATGACCATGAAAAAGATGTTACCAGTCATATTTGTTTTTCCATAAACGAGAGACAGATATGTCCTAAAATGAATCCTGCTTTCCCAATGGAGACTGGAAGCTTTTTTTCTGATTTTGTGGATTCCCCATTGACATCATTATATGGACGTTAAAGTCAGGGATTTTCAGAGAGATTAGTGTGAGGGGATGTAAAATAAATCCAGACAGAACAAAAGAAATTTCCACTCCCATGACAACAGAAAAAGTAGTGGCTGTTTCTTGTATGAGACTGGAAGAAAATACCTCATGGCATTTAACAATTCCTTAAGAATGTCAATGTGCCATAAACGACAACGCTAGGAAATGGGAGGTCAGGATATCAATACTATATGTCATTATCAGAAATGTCTCTGATTCAAAAGAAACCCCTCTTTGTCACAAAATCTTTGTATCATCACTGGTGATTGCGATGAACCCCCTTACACATACCCAGCTATGGATTACAGTCCATGGTAACATGTAGGAAAAAGTTCCAAATAAGGCACTGTATGGGTAGCAGAGCTAAACGTGGGTCATGCTCCACTGAAAAGAAAGTGGAGGTGGAAAATATATAAATTGAGGTCAGTGCTGCCTTACGTGTCCATCAGGTTTCTGCAACAAAGTCCACGGAACAGGTCTTGCTGTGCAACAGGGAACAAAATTTAATGCAAATCATGCTGGTTTTCATCTTTACAGCAGAGATTGCCAGCAAGATGATTTCCAGATGAATGTGTCCTCTTCCAGTCTCACTGACTTTTAACAAATGAGAATAAAGTACCCTAAAAACAAGTACCTGTCTTTTTTTTAATTTTTATTTTTTAAATGGAAGCTGTCTGAGTCTTTGTGTACATACAGATTTATTCCAATCCATGAAAGACTGTGAACTGTTTTGCATATGAAGAGCTCCACCAGGTTCAGGTTTCTGCATGCGAAGTCAGGTATGAACTTATGTGCACACAAGGAATAGTTTTTATTCAGTGGCCAAAATCATTTATCTAGAGCACCATAAAACAGGCAAAGCATTAGTTCTCAATTTTCATAATAAGTGAACAGGGTCAGACACCATTGTAACTCAGAGAAAGACTCTTGCCAGATACTTTTCTATCAAACAGAATTGTTGGAACATAGTCAATGACTTCAACATTTACAAACGAATGTATATCATAGACCAAGGTCTTTGGTTTTGTTTGTCTGTTTTGTTTTTTGCCCTAATTGTTGCCTTTCCACGCAATTTGCGAACCTACCAGGACAGTCATTCTTTTCAATATATATTCTTGTATGTGTGTGTGTACGTGGAGGATAAGAAAATAATTGTTTGCCATTAAAAACGTCTCTGGACTAGTTACACTAGAATGTGGGTAACTACTAAGAGCTCAAAAACGTGCAGTGCAGATGTCTGATTCAGGAAAAAAGGGTAAATCCAAGGAAAAGCTGCTGCAGAGGAGAGGACAGACTCAAAACTTTAATTCAAGTGCTTTTCACTATTTGTATGCAAATAATAAAAACTAGCAAATGAATCAGGATAAACCTGGTCAAGGTATAAGATCATTATCACTACAATCAGAAATGGATGTTCCCACTTACTAAAACAAGGGAAGACTGGATGCATTGCAGCTGTTGCACATATTCTCAGCAGCTCAACTAAATGAGCAGCCATTTATTCTGGGCAAATTCTTGTTTAAAAGTAGAGATGAAAGTTAATCTATTCTCTTGTTTTCTCTGGTGGTGTCTATGCTGTGCACAGCTGCTTTGTTGTGTGCTGACCTCCTGGTTGTCTGTCAAATACACACAGCTCTTCTGGGGGCACATGTGAAGGTGGAGGAATACAAGACCAGACAGATGTGTAGTAAGGATGATTGATGCTGTGTAACAATTGCCAAAAAATGTACACGAAAAGGACTTTTTGCAGATCATACTGTGAAAGAACAGTAAAGGAGGAGCAGCTTGCATAATATGATCTTCAACAGATATTTATATCCAAGAATCTTGAAAATTAAAGAAGATAATGCAATATTATTTCATCCACAAAAGAAACTATGCAGGACTGTACCAGCATGGCTTTACTTTTGATGGTTTGAGAGACTTCCCATGCACTCCAAGTCAGAGGGGTGGGTCCAGGGCAAGAAGGAGATGGCTCACTCTGACCATGGGGCCAGATCCCTTGGGACTATCCCTGCTACAAGATCACATCCAAGACTGGGCTATGACACTGCATTCCCATTAAACCTCTGAGCTGGTGACTTCCACCTTTGAGTATCAGTGCCACAGATTTGTACAAAGCAGCAGCCTTGGCAAGCCACAAACTCACCTGATAGATATCATGGAATAAAATGGATCATGCAAAGCCCTTACACCATGTCAGACAGACGGCTTGAATACACAGAGCTGGCCGCACAGTGACCTCCAAGATGATTTGGAGCCAGTTGCTTCCCTTCAAAGCATAAAGTTTACCTAAACGTGTTTGGATTGAGGATTTAGAAAATGTGAGCGGGAGAAGGAAGGAGAAGTACTCCAGGAAAACAGCCAAGTTTATAACTGAAAGAAAGGCAGAGATAATTGAATATAATTCTTGGGAGAATCATAGGCTGGTGTGCCTCAGTTCTTGAGAGGGCACTTGAGCAAATCTCCCCTTGATAACAAAGCCGAAAGCCTCAGAGGTTGGACGGTCCTGGTTTTTTGACAGATTCTACTGTAACAAACACCTCTCTTGGAAAAAAAATTGTTAACAATTACTCCCTGTAAAGGATGTGCTTTCATCCACAGATCAGACATATTGCAAGTTGCAACTCATTAAAAAGATTCTCTCTGGGCTCCTGTCCAAAATTAGCGCCAGCTTTCTCCAAGCATTTGAGCAAACACAACTGCCACCATCAATGCTGCCTTCCTTTGGAAAAATCCTTTGATGATCAGTGGCTGTGGGAGTCAGCCAGCCACTAACACGTGTCTGCAGTTTCCTCCTGCTGTTCACAAGGTTCTTCCAGGCTGAACAAACTGCACGGCTGTGAGCTGAGGTCCCATAGCATGAGGTCTTCTAAGCCTGCTCACCTCTGAGGCATTGTGTGGCTCCAGAGGTGAGTTATCCAGCTGGGCTGTAGGTGTGATGCAGGCTAGCGGTGTAAATGCCAGCACAGAAGCAGAAAATGTTCTCGCTCAATCACAAGCATGTCTTACAGCAGCAGTGTCATTTCACTTTTTCCCTATGCAGGTGTCCAGGGTTTTGATGAAATTCAGTGGGAGAACAAAGCTGCTCATACTGGGATGGAGAGAGGCCAGCCTGCTCAGAGCAGGAGCCAAAGGTAATAAGTAGGAAACGTGTAAGGAGGAGGAAAGTCTGAACTCCTGTTCCTTTTGAGGGTGTAATTCCCTTACAGCAGCCTGCGGTGCTCTAGCAAGCTCTAATAAAGACATAGTCTTCCAAACACCCATGGATTTGGATGCTGACACCAATGACAAGGAATGGAGCTAGTGTGGAGCTTCCTATCTCTTTGCCAGAGCCAAGCAGCCATTAAATAAGGGTGAAGTAATTTTGGTGTCAACTCCAGAAGTGCTTGGGGGAACAGGTAAACATCAATATTGCATTTGCAGATGTCAGATGCCTACAGGATTAGATGGCTGCTGAGCAGGGAGCTGAAGTCAGGTACCTGCAGAAACAGGCATCAGGAAAATGAAGGTGTTGTGAGCTGGCTCTAACATGAGGAATACAAGATTTCTCTGCTGTGGAGGTTAGTGTAAGGATTGCAGGGGAGTGTAGTTTGGCAGGTCTCCTTGGGGCAGCTGCTTGGGCTGCAGGGTACATCCCAGGCAGGCCTCAGCTCAATCCTCAGTGTGTTTCACATACAGCACTTGCTCCAGGCAAGAGTTTCAGGCCCAGCTCCTGGGGTGTTGAGTCCACTGTGCCACCACACAACATGGGGATGGGTTTGAGAAGCACTTACTCCACTTCCCCTACCATCTTGCTGTGAGCGGAAGGATAAAGGGGATTTTTATTGCTAGCTGGTTTTCTCCTAGGAAAAGCAGGAATTTTAAGAGGGCACTTCAGTTCACCAGATGAAAGAGAGACTTAATGTTTCGTATCTGGAAAAGATCTAACCGATGTTTACTTTGTGCCTCACCAGGGCTGGAATCCTCACTATTTAATACTACTTGGCACTTACAGTGTGCTAGTTAAGGACAAAGAATTGTGCAAATATTAATTAACCTTCAAAGAATAGGAGAGAATCCTTTTTCAGAGGGGAAAACCCAGAGGGCAGAAATCTTAAACAAGGTCACACACAGCATCACTGTTGTTTCAATATCCTCTGCTCTGAGGGAAGATTCTCAGGAGGAGAGGAATGGCCTGAGGAATAGGGACCTAGTGAGGACCGCTGAAATGACTGATGGGAGAAGAAGAGGACAAGCCTTTTGCTGAGCCAAGCAAAGAAGAAACGCCTGAAGGATATTGGAGAACAGGGGTGGGCAGCAGAGTATATTCAAGGACAGAAATAGCAGGTTTGCCGATGAGATCAAAACAGAACAAGCTGCTTCCAAAGAAGCCTCAATAAACAGGGATTAAAATAATTGAAAGGTTCCTGAACTATAGCACCAAGTACAAGGTGTTATGTTTCACCTCTGTTGGTCAAATAAGTGTTCCAGCAGTGGCACTTTAAATGTCAGCACTTGCCAATATTTACTGCTGAGTGACTAGCTCAGCTGAGGGTCTGTCCCTGAGAAGCAAAGGGTTCCTTTGTGATCAAAAAAGGAAATACGATGGCAAACATGCTGGCAAATATAAGTAAGAAATAATTTTAAATGGTGGCAAATGCATATCATTTTTGCTTTCAAACCAGATACAGCAGAACCTAGTTTTAATTTCACTGGCACTCTCTGTTTTGGAACTACCATGCAGAGACTTGCAGTACATTGCACGGTAATACTGAACCCACAGGCTTCTAAAAGAGACACGAAAATGCATCTTAAAAGAATGGCAGAATGTATTCCACAAAATGAACTCTTTCTTCTTTTTTTCTCCCTTTTTTTTGTCAGGAGAAATGTTCTCTCCTGAGACGCTGCTTACCTTTGCATATCTGGCAAGAGACTTGAAAAGAATTTACTACATGTGCCAGTTGAAAAAGTCACCTGCAGTCCTGGGATTGCTTCTGACTTCCTACTTTCCCTTTAAAGCAAAAGAACTTGACAGCATTACCAAGCTGCCCAGAAAGGCAGTTTTAAAACATTCAGTGCCTAAGTAAGATTTTCAAATAATTTTTACTGTTTTTCTTACACCACGGCCCTGCAAGCTAGTGTTCGGGTAGGAGGCTTATTGAACAGAATTTTTGCTGGGTAACAGCAATATCAAAAGTATCCAACTATGGTTAATTCTGGTTTTATGGATCTGCCATTTATCTTTAAAGAGTTTTGCCATTCTGCAGGAATTTGTTTGTTTCTTTCTAATGTCTCTGAATAGCCAACAAGTATGCACGCAGAGATCAAGATGAGTATACTCATGGAATAAGGCTGGCAGCCTTTCTTTGGAGGAGGAGGAAAGGTGGCCACTTAGAAAGAGTATTCGTGAGAAGTAAAAGGAGTTTTCCTCTCAAAAACCGTTGCGGAGTTAGCAGCACAACTTGGGCCTTCTGGCTCTGAGACCAGTTCAAAACTAACAAAACAGAATTTCCTTGGAGAACAATATTGCAAAACACAGTGCTGTCAAATAAGCAGTGTAATTCTGCCATATTTTGTTACCTTTCCCAAGAGCCACTTTAAACACACCAGTAAACTATACAGAACTTAGCAGACTATTTTTCTTATGTTGTGGATAATATTAATGTATCGCCCCAACGTGTTAATGTTGTGGTTTATCAGTATACCTGATTCAGTAGTCAATTTGGCCAATTCTGGAGCATGATTTCATTGGCTTACTGTATCTTAGTTACTTACAAGTTCAGTACAGCAAGCTCCCTCCTTAAATTAAGGTTCTTTGGTAAATCTTTCTATAAATGGAAATGTAAATTTCAATGTCTATGCTCAATAAGGTATTGTTAACTCCATAAAAAAAAATCAATCATAATACCATTTGGGAAAACTAAGCCTATTACCAGAAAATTCAGCTCTTTTCAATTTTCATTTTTGTATTTGAAAAGTAGGCCATTAAAATTACAGGTGAGTGCTGCAGAGCACAGATTCTGACTCCTACCTATAGATACATGGGATAACTTAAAAACTGGAATTAAATTCTTTGTAAAGAAATGGCTAAAAGACAAGAAGGCTTTTCCAAAATGCTGTTGGTGAGGAATTTCTAAGACTGAGGGAATTTTAAATTCCTCTTTGTTAGCTATAAATAACTTCTTGGTCAAGATGAAAATCGGGAACAAACATGATTTTGTTGTACCCTGGTCTTGTCCACTGAAGTCACCAAAGTGTTACAGAGAACATAATTTGGCACATTATGTCTTTGTTACTTGACACTTGCCTGTATTTCTTCCATGACAATAAGTGAAATGATTGCAGCTGTACACTCACAGAATTTTGTTCCTCTTCCCTTGATGGCAATCTGGGGTGATTACACTGATACCTGTTGGGGGATCCTAATTCCACAATAACATCAGAGCCAAATTTGCCACCCCATTGCTTAGTTCTTAACCATAGTCTTAAACTTCTCAGTGCATTGGAAAATGTTATGAGGCAACTGCTGGCTTACTGTAAGTTTGGCACACAGTGTTCGCCAAAAAACAGGGCTGTAAAAGAGGCTTTAAAGGACCTTACAAGAACAGGTATCCCCAGTGAAATGGCATTGTTCATACTCATTATAAGCTTTGGAGTCTTTCCAGAAACCTAAAGATAACCATGTCGATTCTGGACTGTAGAACTCCCTCCAGTTCCCAGAGCACATGGATATCTGTAGCACAAGTGACAACATGGCATCTGATGGATCAGGTATGGAGACTGAGTACACTGCTGACATCTAAAATGCTTGCAGTTTGCAACAATCTTTTAATTTTCAGGCTGCATTTCTTTGGGATCAGATTGTACTTGCTCTTTCACCTAGACAGCCCTTCTGCCTCCTTGATGTTTGCAACCAGGTATTTATATGCCGCAGATGCCTGTTCTCTCAGCCTTCATTCTTCGTGTGTAAGCAAGGCAAGCAGTTTTAGGGTCTTCTCCTGTGAAGACTTTCCACAGTTCCTTACCCTGCAGTAGCTGATATATACCTTTTACAGGTTGAGATTCTCTTCCTGGGGCAGAAATTACCAGCACTGTTTGCTACATTCCCTGTCAGTCATTGCTTGCTCTTTTCAGGTGCATTAATATTTCATGTTGTGCTTGGTGCATCAATATATCTGTTCCATATTACAGATGTATTGTGAGACTGACTGTACCAAACTAGAAGCTTTCAGCCATCCTTTGCTCAACTGTTATGCCCTCTCACCTTTTGTATACTTTGGTTTAAGGTTGAAGCAATGTTGATTATCCCACCTAATTCCATGACCCCTGGGGGTTCACTGGGGACTCAAAAGGAGCAAGAAGTGAGATAAGAGCAGAGGATGTCACATATTCCCCGCTAAAGTAAGCCATGATGGAGATCATCTATTACAGTAGGTAATCCTCTTCAAGCAGGGGTAGAAGGGTACACACACTTGGAGCCTCAGGTGTCCTGCTTCATCTGGCACCTCAGCCAGAATATCTAAAGCAAGAGTGCATTCTAAACTGTGAGGCTGTAAGCTCTGGTAACTGAACTGAGGATGTCTACCCTGTTCCCCAGTTGCAGTGGAGCAGGAAGGTATGCTGGAAGGAGGGGAGAACAGCTGGGTGCAGTGTCAACTTCAATTGCCCCAGCCAGAACCAGCAATGAATTTCTCATAGAGCCTTTAGTGTGCCTGCTGTCATCATCATTGATAAGTGAAGAAGTTAGTTCTTCAGCTCAAGCGATAGAGGTGTCCTTTATGGGACTGAGAGCTCAGTATCCAATCCTAGCCAAAAGCCCTGCCAGAGGGAATGTTAGCCTTGGCTGCAGAAAGAAAGAAACTCAGTTGCCTTTGAAAATTCAATATAACCCTCTCTTGGTGTTACATAGACAGCAGTGTGTGAGTGAGTGATGTGTGTGAGTTATTGATTTATCCTTCAACTTCTGTCCTTCATTTTATTCACGTAACTTTATATCACAGGTTTTATGGCTGATAGAAAAATTTGATTCTATTTCCATGTGCAGTAAATGTTTCTTGTGCCAATTTCTCTAAAGGAGATGAGTGATTAGTAACACAATTTCTGTCCTGCCTATCATCTCTGATCACCTGTATCATCCAGAACCTGCTTTTGCCCCCCAATCAGAGAATCAGAGCAGTCTCAACAGAAGTGCAGATGCTGAGTAACAAATAAACATTACTGTTGTTCACGGGTGAAGAAGAGTATTTACGAAGACCAGCCACACTCCAAATATCTGTTCAGACAGACATTGGCTTTTAGGAATGGTTGTAAGTAAGAATGCTGGTCAAACTGAACAACAGCTGCTTCAAATATGAACAAATACCATATTAGGTCAGTTCTGTTACTCACATGAGTTTCTATCACACTTGATCTGAAACACTGAGAATATATTCCCTAGCTGTTATTTCCAGTCTCCTGTTTGCTGATGGATTCCTCTTCTGCATGACGATTTGCTACGGTGTGTCACTGAAATGTAATGACACATTTCTTAAGCATATTCCATTCTCATAAGAAAACAAAATAAAAAAAATTGTTTTTACCTATATCCTACTTCTTCTGTCAGTCACTAAAATTTATTGACTCTCTTCTGCTTCTTTCTTTTCATTCATGATTTTGTTTTTTTCAAATAATTGATTTATCATGTATCTAATGATTCTTTTCTGGTTTTCAACTTGAAAAATATCCATGCCCTGGCTCATTGCTGTAGTATTTGTCATCAGAATAACACCATAAATCATTTTGAGCTTAAGATCAGACTAGGAAGGTGGAGAAAGGTCTGGATAATTTAAAGACATGCGCAGAAGAGATCTGAAAAATTTTCTGCTTTTGAGTAAGATTTTAATTAGCCAATAATAATAAGGCTTTGCTGGAATTAGGGTTTCTGTAGAAGGTGGATACTGCAAAATATGGGGTTGTTAGAACAACAGTGTGCATGGGTTTATGTGTAGAGAACTTTGAAGGTATCTTGTGATGGATTTGAGTATTGTATTGCCAAGAGAATCTTATATCAGTGTTAGCTTTGGTGTTAATATAAAAGTTCAATGGCTACAAGTGTTGTTAAGTGAAGCATTCAATCAAAGACCTCCTGGAAAGATGCCTTTGGTGATGTGGAATTAAAAATATGGCTTATCTCAGCACAGGGAGAAGGGAGAGGAGTCACAGCTTCTGAGAGTCACAGGGAAATGCCACAAGAGACAGCTTGGACATGGGACCAACCAGGTAGAGACAAATTGGTTAATAGGGTTTCTGTCTGGCCAGGGGTCCAAGGTTTCTGCTCTGACAACCAGGAGCTGGAGATGTGGACATGGAGTGAAGCAGAGAGATCAAAGATACAGTTTGTCTGTAGTTATATACCTGTCCAGGGTATATTTGCAATCCTCCTGCTCTGGCTGTTGACACAATCCCAGCTCTGCTCCGTGGAGGTACCTTTACAAGATATGAACATACAAAAGTAGATTAAGGAAAGTGAGCAATGATTCTCACTTTCCAGGGAAGTTTGGGCACTTTGGTATGTAGTAGGAAGTTCATGGCCATGAAAAATAATGTACACATTAATTTCAAAACAGGTTTTGATGTATCTATATCTAGATATATCTACCATCTATATCTATATCAAAATGATCCTTCAATTCTTTTTTTTTTATGCCTAAGGGACACAATAAATAAAACAACACAAAAGCCATATTGTTTTTTGCATGATTAATAATTTCAGCAATTTCAGACTCTCCCATTTTAAAAAGAGTGATATATGGCAAAAATACTTAGGCCCAAATTAATCTTTGTTATAGAATAGTATTTACCAGTTCTATTTTTGTAAGGAGTACTTGCTTGGTTTATAAGATCAGGTGATCATCTGGTCTCCTTCGTATCTGTACTGATGCAAAATGTTCTTGGTGATAAAGATATCACTGCAAACAAAATCTTACCCAGTCTTGGAATGCCCTACTTAGCTGGTCTCCAACATACCAGAAAATGTCATTTACTAGGTTTGGACTTTTATCCATATTCTCTGATACAGTTAGAGAATTTCTTGAAATACATTTTAAAATCTATTTTACTGACATAATCATAAGAAGAGAAAACATTAATGTTGTCTTTTTAAATAAAGTTACAATTAAAGATGCTCAAGTTTCCAAGTTAGCTAATGCTGCCAAATTTTGCTAGATCAACACAGGCTTTTAAAATCTGATCTTAAAAAAAACAACTTGAGGGAAGAATGTTGTTGATGGAGTGAAATCTAGAAATGTATGCTGACACACAGCAAGGAATTGGTGGTAACTGCTGTGTGCAGTCTTCATGCCTGCAATATGCCCACAATTCACTTAATATGAGAGAAAATGGCCAGCTGGTCCTGTTGAACTGAAGGCAGCAAGCTGTGCTCCCTTGCCATTAAACTCAGGAAAAACACTCTTCTTGACAATGTAACTTTTCAAAATGACTTGAACTATTCTGTACTTTTCCACAGATATTTCCATAAATGATTGGCTTTTCTAACTCTGACTGAGACATTTGAAAGAAGAAGTTTCAAGCTGTAGTTAATAAACGTACCTGCTCTCAGAATTTATTTTGCAAAGAAGAAAACGTAACTGATCTTTTAATGTACTGTAAGGTGAAAATAAGACAGAAGTTTAATAATTATAATATCAAGCTTTTCTTAGAGGATAAGCTCTACATACTTGCTTCATATCTGTTGGGTAGAGCTCCAGGATTGTACTAACCAAGTTCTCATAGTTGGCTACAATAATGTCATTTACCACTATCTTCAAATAAGAATGGTACGTGAAGACAAAGCCATAATTAGGATTTCTGTATCTAAATATATGGAGCAGTTAGGTAGAAAAAGTGGTGTAAAATTATTTTTTGATCCTTCAAGACTCTTAATTGTTCCTGTCTCACCCTTCTTTTTAATTTAATTTACGAAACATAAAATCACAGTACCATTTGGGAAAATATTAAAAAAACAACACCAAAAAGTCTCATCAATCCTCTCAGTTCACATTTACTTTATATAATTCTTATGCAACAAAACAGAAAAGAAACACAGGTATTTATGGACAGCATGTGGATTAAAACAAGTTGCCTTTTCAGAGGCATTTGTCCTCTATACAACTATTATTTTCTTCCAGTATTGAATCTGTACAAAGGTTTCCTGCACAGGGAATAAATTAATGGATCAATTTAAAAAGGACAAATATTATACTGCAGGCCATATCTATACTGTCATGGCCAAACAGATGCTAGAGAAGCGGCATTTAGACATTGTTTTTGCAGAAACAAAAGGTTTATCACTGGAGTGGTATAACATTAACAGGAGTGCTGACCTACTTACACACCATAACAGTCTGAGGAGCCTCTGGGGAGATTGGAGACCCTGGAGCAGGGCATGTTTTACAAGCCAAGTCATGAAATTACGACCAAGAGCACAACTTTTTTTGTAGCAGCTGTTTATTTTTGACAGAAAAATATTGGGCATATTTATTACGGTCCTAGTACAGATATTTAAGGTTTGCTTGTCTTATTCTCTACTGATTGCTCTAGCCTTCTACTACATTCATTGGAGAGCAACCTACAGATGCAATCTCTCTGACCTACTTTAACTAACTACCTCCAGATGAGATGAATTTCTCCCTGGATGTGCCTGCTCCTCCCAGCTGCCTATAATGGGAAGCAGTGTAAATAGCTGAGAGGCTGGAAACTAACTTTCTGAGAGGTGAGATAGATCCCACTTGTGGTCTAAGAAGAGTTCCTCCATGACTTACAAATACCTGAGCTAAGTTTTGTTAAAAAGGAGTGTGTTCTCATGAGCTTCTTATGAGTGTTGGTAGTGAAATTGCCATTGACTGAGTTGATATGGGTTATGTCCACAGTGCACCAAATGCTCCCTGGTGAGTGAATAGGTAAACTATCCAGCTTTTACACTTAGATATTGTCATCGTTTACTTCATGGTGAAAGCTCGAGATAGCTGAAGTGTTTTACACTGTTTGGGGGTTAGCTCTTCAGAGGTTCTATCTGTTTGACACGCTCTGCTTATTATAAGACACTTATTATTTCTGCAACACTAGATAAATATTTATGATTGCTCTTGGTATGTCTTAGTTGCTCTCATGCCTGAACCTCTCCTGTAGGGTGACACATGGCTATGTGACTTTGATTTCACACTCTTTCCTGAATTTTTAATCTGGATTAGATTCTATTCACCTGCTGAAACAATGAATCCCCAGAGAATATCCAGTAAGTTGTGTGATTTTTATAGTTCAATGTACTATATAGCATACATAAATGGCATGTGCTTTTTTTTACAGTAAAGCATCAAGCCCAACTACCCAGTGAAGAAACCAGAGCTGTTAGCACAGCTTTCAAGTACACCTACCACTTGCCAAATATTTGTTCTACAGCAGCACACAACTGCTCAGCCAAGACTGAGGTCTCCAGTGTGGTGCTTCACTGGCGCTCAAGCAAACTCTAGTTTTTGCCCATCCCGAGAGGCGGGAAGAGAAGGGAGATCGTGTGAGATGCACATACTTTCCTTTTTAGAGACTGTGTTGGCACATCAGCTCTGATTCGAAAGTAAAGGGGCTTTGTCACCATCAGTGCTGAGGGAGCGGTGCCATGGCTCTTAGCTGAGATGCATCCTTAGAGGTCAGAGCCAAGGAAGAGCAACATGTGTTGGGGCCAAGGCACTGGGAGGCCATCCAAGAAGGCATTGCAGAGGCACTGAATACATGGCATTGCTGTTCGCAGTTTGGCAGACCAGAAGAAAGAAGGAAAAAAAAAAGAAAAGCACCAGGTAGGATGCTTTTAATTTTAAATTTGTCATAATGCCATGGAATCCTGATGCTCTAATTCCCTTGGTGTTTGGATTACTTTGTAAGCATGCAGTTATGAATTTAGCGAGAATAAAGGCAAACAAGATATGGTACACAGATACACACAGAGAAAATCTGACGTCATGATTTTGCTGGAGAAACTTTGGGTTTTTCAGCATGTTTTTGTTTGTGCTGTTAGTTTGTCACTGCTTGCATAAACCTACACTATTTCTGCAATTAAGTTTACAGGCTCATACCTTTGACAGACAGATGGAATTATTTCTGTTACACGTTCTGAGTTTTACTCTATTAGTCAGCCATAATATATCCGAATATGTGAGATTAAAAACCCCAAAACAAATACATATATATACACATGCTTGTCTCTGTCTATGTGTGTATACGTTTTCCTTTTTTCTAAGTTAGTTTTAGTTAAAAGATTCATATAGCTGTTTATTTTGCAATTGGAAAAGGATATTCCAGTGAGAATAGTAGAAAGCTTGAGTAATGCTTCTCTGCAGAGCTTTTTATTCCTCCCAGTGCAGATAGCACTGAAAAAAGCTAGCAGAGGTGAGATTTGCTGCTGAAAAACAGGCTCTGAGTAGCACAACCTGAGAACGTTGCCCATGGCTGATAATAGATTGCCAGCGTTTGGACACGTTAGATACTGCAAAATATACTTCAAACCACACTGCAGAGAGCCTTCTTGTCAATTTATAATTTTGAGGACTTTTTTCTCTTTTTACTGGTAGACAGAACTTTCCCTTTACTCTTCTTACCCTGGCTCTGTTTCAAGGCTGAGCCTTAGGTGTGGTGTGTTTAGTGCAGCCCGTGCAGGACAATCATAGAGGGAAATGGCATGTAAGGTTTTCTTGTTTTTCTTTTCCTTCTGTCCTTCATGTGGCTGCAACACACAGGGCTCAGAGGTCTTCGGGCTTTTCCAGTTCTTAGGGCTCTGCTGAGTTAATGTGCCTGCAGGAGCAGTCCTTGCTCCTTGTGTCAGCTCTCACAATGTGCACACCATTATGCAGTGCCACCCTAGTGCAGCGGTACTTAGTTTGCTTGTGGTATTAGCTCCAAAACTGTTAGACTGATTTTGTTCTAGTGCATTGCAGGGGAATTCATACCGGCTTTCTATCCAGTTGTTCCCAAGCCCTTGCTTAATCTAGCAAGGACAAGAGCTGCTAAAGGTGGACTTGGATTATGCCTGTGGAGACTCCTTATTTGAGAGTCACTTGTCTCTTCATAATTTAAAGCACTAATCTTCCAGGGTTTCACTGGGCACCTCTTCCAGCCTCTCTTTTCCCATTCCTGTCAATAAATTCATTTTCCTTTTGACTTCACCTGGTTCTGTACATTCCTTCAGATGATGCACACAATAGTTGATATAAAATTTTTTTCCAAATTCAGCCTGTTAATTTTCTGCTTATCTCTTGCTTTCTACATGCTCCTAAACTTTGCTGCTTCTACTTTAGAGTGAAACCCAAAGTACTTAGCAGTAAAATTTTTAGTCAGCAGATTTGGAGAACCTTGGAGAGGAGAGGGAAAAAAACACTTTGCTGTTCCTACCACTCACCTGGTTCTGGCTGAGCTCAATATTAAAATGCTGCTCAAAACAGAAGGAATAAGTTAGCACAGGAAACTCATGGAGGCTTCACATTAGTCAGGAAGTCCCAGGCTAGCTTCTGGTTTGGCTGGAAGCTAATCTTACAGGGTGAGATGTCCATGTTTACAGTCCTGCTAGAAAAAGTTTCTCTTCAGAGGTTTTTCCTGGGAGCAGTGTAGGGAAATATTCCAAAATATGGCGCCGCCAAATTCTAGCACATCTCTTTTGTTAAACACAAAATTGTAACAAGTTCAAACTTAACAGGCAAACATTTATGACCTTAGAGAAGGCAGAGGCACGAACAAGAACTCTGGTGCTTCTCATTCTGCTCCATTTTGGGGTCTGCTGTTAGGGGGTTAATTTTGAGGACAGTGTACTGTCTCTAGCCTTTTTCTCTTCAGTGTGCATGAATCATCCAGCCTCAGAACAACCTGTATGTGGCTGCCTCACAGCTCTGGGCAGAAACTCTGTCGCTCTCTTGCCTAATCTGTCTGCAAAAGTGAATGAAAAGTAAAAAGCGATAAAATGTTTAGCAGGCAGACACTGAGCATGGAAGCACAAGTGATCTTCAGCTCTCACCAAAATGAAGTCTTCCCATCCTGTAAAAGGACAGCAAACCTAAAAACTTGGACCTACAGTCAAATCAACAGTGGATGGTGTTATACAGTGCTTCAGGCCACACTTATTTAGGGATTTCCATGTGAATCTAGGTACCTAACCTCAGGCATCAAGGCAAAGCTCAGATCGCAAGCAAGCATCAACTCTTTTTTTTATAAAGGTAGCAGGCTTATGATAAAGGCTATGCTTGGCTCTACATTTATAAATAAAATCTCAGTAAAACAGTAACTCTGATGCCGCTGAACAGTTCAATACAGCAGGCTAAAAATATTCCCAAATCAATCTAGGGTAGAAAGGTTTATGAAGATACTGAACTTTCTTTTTTTTTTTCCCAAAGGTTTACATGCTGTTGTCATTCAGAAACCCAGTGTGTATCAGAAAGCCAGATATTTATTAAAATAATGAGATATTGGGGCAAGTGAAAAACAGAATGAGACAGTTTAAGTATGATGGGTTGTACTGTAGCTGTATAGAACAAAATTTTTAAACAAAAAAGCAATACTGTATCTTGGATTTGAAAATATATCATATATGATGAAGTTTGAGTATCTACTGGTTTTATCAATGAATTAAACAGGAAAAGAAAATCATGTGGCAATGAAACTGCTGCTAATGAAAAAGTTAGCAGTGCCAGGACTGCAAACAAGGATTTGAATATCAAATAAAAACTTGGCTGAACCTTTAAATTGGAATTGCAGAAATGGGAGAAAATTTAATAGGAACTTACAGCAATAAGTATCACTATAAACCTGAGATTTGCCACTAGGGAGGAAAGAAGAAGAAACATGTGATGGTCAATCATACTCAATGAGATGCTCTAATGAAGAAAGGATAAACAAGGCTGAAACCTATTGCATTAAATATTTCTGTGGCAGATTAGCAAGTATGAAGCCACTGTACATGCTGCTGTTACAGCCCCCCTGGAAAACTGATTGCAACCTTGCACACACAGTTTAAAAAAAACCAAAACAAATAAAAAACCCAAACAAAACAACAAAAAAGTGGATTCCAGATGCCATAGGTGCAGAGGAGGGTCACTCAGAGGGGCAGAGAATTTCTGTCATGCTGGGGGAGGTTGGAAAAAGCTTGGCTTGCTCCCTCTGGCAAAGCAAAATTTGTATGGAGCTGGAAAGGCTGTTTTCATGCTGACCGCAGTTGTGGGTTAGTGCTGTACAGAGTGAAGAGCTAAGAAAATTGTTCCCTGCCATGAAACCAAAGGGTACAGCTCTCTCTGAATAAATGTTAAATTCAAGTTCAAAGAAAGTTTCCATTCTTCAGACAGAGCTTAAAAAGTCTTAGAAATTGGGCAACCATCCACAGAATTTTTAATATGGACCAAGATAGATTTATGAATTGGTTTATGTGGTGTGATTGCTGGAGATAGCAGGGGTCTGGGTCCGATGACTCAGAGGTGCAGTGTACTGAATGTTCCACCTATATGCTGGGCTCAAGGGGGGTCAATTAATTTCATTATTTGCTACAAAAATAAAGATTTCAAGCTATGCAGCAGACCACCCAGGAGGAACAGGAAAAAAAATTATACAATCATCATTTTTTTTCTCTCAGGTGACTTAGACCAAATGGTGTGGGATTACAAGGGAATAGACTGAGGCTTTACAGCGGGTGAGGTCCTTCAAGCATTCCTCAAAGTTAACTTCCACCTCAGAAACAGGTTTGAATACCTAGATTTATTTTAAAGCTACCTCACTTCAGGTATCTCAAATTCCCTCCTCTTTATTTTTAAACTGTATTTTGGGTTCAGAAAGCACATTTTACTGAACTGCCTTTATTCTCCTGCTACTGATAGATTTCAAGAATTTTGGGCTCTTCATCATCTCTTTTTACCTCCACTAAAGCCAGTGGTTTCATCTGTACTTTTGCATCAGTAAAACTAGATAACTGAAAGTACCTAAAGTGAGCCTGTCTATGAATATGGAAAGGAGCAGGGGCAAGAAATTCAGAGCAGGGAAATATGTGCTTTCCAGAAGATTTCCCCATTTTGATGGGCTGGCCCATGCCACTTGGCATTTTGCTCCTTTTCTCATAGCAAGGTGAAGATTTTTTTGCTCCTTATTAGTGGACAAATTCATAACATTATCTTCCACTTTCTAGGCCACCCAGTGCCACCGACCAGACACTGGAGTGACTATATAGTCTCATTCTTTTAACTGCAACCCCCCCCCCCCCCCCAAAAAAATAGGATGCCAAGATGTGACGGCAGAAATGAAGTGAGACTTCAGTGTGTGAGGGAAGAGTGGTGACAGCGAGGAGTATATCCTGATAAAACCTTGACTTCATGCTGAAATATTTCCCAGTATATGTATAAAAAGTGCTTCTTGATGCTGAGCCCTGTAGGAATCACAGGGACTGTCTCCAGTGGCTCAGCTGGCCAACGGAAATGCCTCTTTTGCTGTTTCTACACTGGAGTTGCAGCAAAGACCTCTCTGAGCCAGGATTAGATTAAGTGCCCCCACAACAGCAGGGATCCATCTAGGGCAACAATGTGCTTATGCAGACGGAGCCCACACTGAGCTCCTTGCTATGGCAGCTAAGCTGCCATCAATCACAGCACAGTTGGAGCAGTGACTGTGTTATAGGCATTGTCTTTGTTTGTAAAGCGTGATAAGGTTGGGCCCATAGCTGGTGCTGAGAGGCTGTTTGAGAGATGTGATGCAGTGTGGAGCCTCTATCCCCCTCTGAATTCCAAAATGATGGAAGGGCAATATCCTTGCATCGTTAGGTATTGCTTGTTCCTGTGATGCCATATAACAATAAATCTAGTTCTGCATCTTCTGGTTGATAAAAGTTGTTTATCTCCAGCTGAGATGTTGGACTTGATTTATATTAGACTGATTTTTCTTTTGTATGAAGGTCAGCCTCATTACCTCTTTATAAGGATTCTGGAGAATGGATCTAATGGGGATTGTACTGTAGCCCAAAGTTTTCTGTATTTTCCAACGAAGGTCAATAGTAAATAGAGGTCACTGGCAAACAGAATTGCACATATATAGGACTAGATAAGATATTAGAATATATCCTAACCCCCTCTCTGTGGAGGTGGGTTTGCCTTCTTATGGACTTCTACTGTTTGACTGCAGCACTAAAACATTAAATGTGCCTGACACTGTTCTCTGGCCCTGAGACCAAATAGCTCAGGGAAATGTGCTTTGAAGCTCTCCTATCTTGATGTTAAGAATGCTCCCATTAAGCCTGTCTGTTAGGAATAGTCCCTGGCCCATGTGACTGCCAGGCCTGTACAGGGAGGGCTTATGGATGCAGAATAACTGACGGTTTCGCAGGGAGGATGACTAAGAGCCCAGGTCTATGTTTTAGTACTGCTAATTGCTAATCTTGACATAACCTGTGACTCCTGCACTGATGCAGAGTTCATAATCTTGTGGTCACCATGCTGCCCTCTCTCTACCCTTCTAAGAAGTTTTCCCTAGTATCTGCCCTGAATACAGTAAAGTTAGCAAGAAGAATTTGTGACAGTCTTTCTAATGATGCAAGATTTCCATTTCTTTCTCTGTCCTCACTCTCCAAACTGAACTATCATAGTATTTTTTTTTCCTGTGTAGATTTTCTCTTTCAGACCTCTTGCTGCTCTTACTGCTCATATTTCCTTGCATTTTCTGTCTTATGTTCAAGAATCCAGGCCAGGATGCAGTGCTCGAGGAAACCTTTCACTGGCACTCTGCATGACAGAAGAAATGTCTTTGTCTTATTGGACACCCCATTTCCGCAATGCTTTCCAAAATGAATGTTGTCTTCCTTCTGCAGAGCTAGATTGCTGCATCTATACCAGTTTTGTCACCCCTATAAACCTGGCTCTTTCACCAACACACAGCTGTCTAGCTGATTGTTATCCCCATTGATTTGTTCTGTAATAGCTTGCCAGGAATAAACCCTTCCCAATCCATTTGAGGCAAAGACAGGCTAAATTAATCTTGTTGATTCTGGACAGCTACATCACCAGTTCATTTCAAAATTTGTCCTGGTCTTCCACAACTTTTGTCACCTCTATAACTTCTCATTAACCATTTAGCCCTATATAAAAGAAAATAGTGAATAGAATGAGCGGAGGAGAGACTCGTAAGGCAACTCACTTGAAATACCTTCCCATTCTGTTTCTTCTGGGGCATTTTAACAATCATTTGTGGGCTACGTTTTTTTATATTTTTAGCTAGGCCTGATGTCCTTAGGTAACTGTGGGAATAGTGTGTGAGACATTGCTGAGATTCTCCACTGAGCTCAGACATATTTTCAAGACAAAGTATGTCCTTCCTTTCTCACTAGGCATGTATCCAATCCTGGTAGGGAAATAATTTTCCTACACAAGAATCAGAAAGAGTTGACCTGGGCATGCAATATTGGTTCAAAAAGTTTATCCTGGGGAAACCCTAGAAAATGTGTTCTTGAGAGTTTCAGTTAATGCATGTTGAGCTGATCTGCCATAGTGTACAGCTTCTTATTGCAGAAAATAGCTGGGTTGTGTTTCTCCGCATGTAGTAATGTTGTGGTTGGAGCTGTGACCCTCTGGAGATCAATCATTTCTGAATTACAGATCTTGCTTGCCCAATATAGGTAACATTTGTAAACAGGGGTAATATCTTACACGAAATTGGCTGATGTAAGTCCTATTTTATACAAATTATTACTGTAACAGTAAAATGAAAGGAAGAAAAGGAATGGTTTTGTTGTTATTATGGTAATGAATGCATTAGAAATGCATACAAAAGCATCTGAGTGACTTAAGCAATTGCTCATATAAACTGCTGGCTCTCAGGTTTTTACAATGGATGTTTTGTTTTCTCCACTGTTCTTGAACAGCTGTAGCCTCCATTTGTTGAAAGGACAGAACCTCGGGCCTGTGAACAGCACTGCATGCAGCCCTCTCAGAACAGAAAAGACAGGGTGCTTGTGACTGCTAGGTGCTCCTTCCAGGTAGAAACCTGTTACCTGAGCAATGACTCACAGTGGAATACACTTCCAGTTTTGCCATCTTTCCTCCAGCTGGCTGACTGCATTTGGGAAGCCCACAAAGGACAAACCAAGAAAGAGGTTAATTTGTAGCTTGGTGCTAGTTGGTTTGCAAGTCAGTTAAGACATGTAGGATGAGATGGTTTTTTGATTGTCTGGATACATAACTCAGAATGAAAATCAGAGACAGACTAGGATTTGAAACAGTGTAGGAGGTGAGTGGACATGGAAGCATTAGCCTATCATGCAGCAAAAGTTTGTGCTGCATTATCTTAAGTAAAAAATTTCCATTGCTTGTTGCTCATGGGATCTGCCTAAAACACTAATTTTTAAATGCATGAGTACTCCTGGGATCTCTTTACTGCACAATTTAGATCAAGAGGGGATATTTTTATTTAGCTGCTCCTCAGTGTGTAAATCCCCTTGACTATCAACTTGGCAGAAGTGTAAGGGCCTGATTCTGAGAGGCACTGGTGGCTGGGTTGACCTTCTTCAAACAAGATTTTAATCCATTTTGCTTTGACAAGACTAAATGACGGTAAATATTTCTTTGCCTATTTCTATTCTTTTGCCAGTATGCAGAGCTCACTATGCAGCATACGCTGTTTTTATTCATGAAATTGGTACAAACTTAACATAAATACTTATAACTAGAGTTTGTGAAATTAATTTCCATACCATCACCTAGAAGGTGATACAGTATGTCTTTTCTTAATTAAACCAGAAATATAGATTTCAGAGCTGCTACAAAGCAATCTTAAATAAAAAGAAGGCAAATTAGAAACAAAACTTGCACTTTAACTCATCTGTTGCTTAAGTCCCAAAGCTACAACATCTGAGATGCAATTATGAGATGTTACGATGTAAGATAATCAACCTTTTATTGTTCAACCACTATGTCATAACAAAAATTACACTTTACAGTCTCTTTATAATTAATTTTTTTCCTACATCTCTTTTGTTTTTCAAGGGGATGATCTGTCTCTCTTGTTGGCGATTCTGGCTTGTTTAGAGTTCTTTGTGCGACTACACATGAAAATATAATACAATTTGGAACTGTGCGCAAGTAAGAGTCTTCTGACATGGGCGAACTTCCCTTCCTGTCTAGGCAAGGTCTCTTCATCATGATGAGAATTCTGTGCAGGTTGTCTCTTTTACAGATACATATCAAGAATTTGTATGTGTAGATGCTCACACCAGTGGTCTCGATCTTGTGCCTGTCTCGCAACCCAGACAGGAGCAATTTACATATTTGGAAGAATAATGTTTGTACTCACTGAATTTTTAGCCAGAAGAGTCTGCTTACAGAGGTCTTTGTTAATCAAATATAATTTCTAGTACCTTGTTCCTCATTCTTGGAAATGAAAGTGGTTTTCTCAATAAGTTGGGAAAGCAGATGATGAACATTTAAAACCCACCATGTGCATCCCCTTGAAAGCTCATGTACAGCTACTTACTGTCCAGTGCGTAGTGGTATGACATTCATCATGTTGGTTTTTATGGTCCTGCACTGTGCTGGGGTAGACTGCACGTTGTTCTGTTGGTGGAATTTCCGAGCCTTTCAGAAACGTGCCCATTAACGGTGTGACTTGAGCAGAACTCTTCCACTCCTCTCCATCTTCTTCCATGAGCCACGAACCTTACATGAGTGGGGCTTTACAACCTGGAAAAAAAAGCCAGCCACGAGGTCATGCTGAAGCATGCAGTGGCGCGGAGAAGGCTGGAAACTGTGTATAGTTCCATCTAATAAAAGAATGACGGGAGTTAGGTAGAGCCAGAAAATTGCAGGTTGAAATGGATTAGAAAGGAGTCACACACACAGTGCAGAAGGACATGGAAATCCCTGCCAATGTGCGTTGCAGGTCCTAAAATATTGTGTGGGTCTATAATGCACGGGAAACGTTCATGTTAGAAAATTCCAACAAGAACTCCTAATTGCAAATATTTTACTTGAGAATTTCTGGATCAGGAAAGTTCCTAAATCACAAGTTACTTGGTCTAGGAAGGTATTCTGGGTTACTGTGGACTTATCTGTTGTAACACTCTTCTCTTGGCATTCACTCTACGTCTGCTATTGAAGACAGATAGTGGGAGAAATAGCTCCACAGAGGATGCTGAGACTGGTCCACATGCACAATGATTGATTAGGAGCATCTGAATCTGATGGAATATGTTGATTTTAAAGGTACAAATCAAGTCGTGGGAAAAATAAAAAAAAAAAAAAACAACAAACAAAACAAGAAAAGAAAGGAACAGAAAAAAAAATCTTCCTAAGACCCAACCATGGAGAGCAGCAGTAAGGTTTTAGCTGATTGTCCCCTGTGGGACAATCTAATGCGGCAAGTATCAAGGCTGAGGATGACGAGGAGGAGGAGGAGGACTTTTGCCATGCTATATCCATAGAACTACACGTCTTTCATCGTAACATGCCCAAGATCCCTACCAGTTGTTACTGTGAGTGAGGTTGTAAGTGCTGACTGGAGTGAGTTTGTCAGATGCAAATGTTGCACATTGGTTAAGTTGTTAAGCTTCTGCACATTTGCTGTTGCCTCTGCCAGGGCCTCAGCATTACTAGGGCTAGGGCTAAAGGGCACTTTGAGCACTGGGCAGCAACAGCGGATGGAGCAGGAGTGGAGATGAACACCTAGAGGAGAACTGCCAGGAGAGCTGCCAGCAGGTAAGGAGATGCCACTTTGAAATCACCTAGTGTTCAAGTTTTTCAGATACCAAATTATAGCTCAAGGAGAGAGAGAAAAAAACCCATGTTGTTTTAAGGCATTTAAGAATATTAAATGAAAGAGGAGAACTGCACAGTCAAAAGCAGTATGTATCACAGGATTCATCTAAGCTACAGCACAGTGGTTATTAAATATATTTTTTAAACATAATTAGACATTGTGAGGATTAGTTTGCCTGTCATAATGAAAGAAATTACATGTCCCCATTCTTCTCTTATAGAAAGACAACTGCTTTTGGAGCAACTCAGGAAAAAAAAAACAAAGCAAACCAAAAAACAACTAGCCAGGCTTGTCATCTTGACACTATGTACACTATGTGAGCTCCTATATCTTATCAAGTGTTTATAGTTTCATGTTGAAAAGGCTGGCAGGCTTTCTATTACACAAGTGTTACCAGGTGCTTAAAAATACTTCAAAATACAATCTTATTTCAAGCCTGATGAATTCGTAGCTTTTTCAAATATCAGTAAGGATGAAATTTCACCTTCCCAGATCTCATGTGCACATTTACTCTCACTGAGGCTTCTTCTGAAGCAGAGTACATTTACTTATGTATGCTGAAGTAAGTGAGATACCTCTTAGAAGTGTCCCAGGTATAAGCAGGTGCCTGCCTGTGTTTACCACCTGTGTTTGGCTAAGCCCAGAGTGGACGTGAACAGTTACTTCCACCTGGTATCCAGTCACAAGTGGTGTTCCCCAGGGCTCAGTACTGGGCCAAGCCCTGTTCAATATCTTTACCAATGATCTGGATGAGGTGATCAAGGGCACTCTCAATCAGTTTGCAGCTGAAACCAAGGTGGGCATGAGTATTGATCTGCTGGAGCACAGGAAGTCCCTGCAGAAGGATCTGGACAGGCTGGATTGATGGGGCCAATTACATGAGGTTGAACAAGGCCAAGTGCTGGGTCCTGCCCTTGGGTCACAACATCTCCCTGCAGCACTACAGGCTGGGGCAAGAGTGTCTGGAAAGCTGCCCAGAGGAAAAGGACCTGGGGGAGCTGGTGACAGCAGCTGAACATGAGCCTGCTGTGCCAAGTTGGCCAAGGCAGCCAATGGCACCCGGCGTATCAGTAACAGTGTGGCCAGCAGGACCAGGGCAGGGACTGTCCCCCTGTACTCAGCACTGGTGAGGCCACATCTTGAGTTGTGTGTCCAGTTCTGGGCCCCTCACTACAAGAAAGATACTGGGGGGCTGATACTGGAGTGAGTCCAGAGAAGGGCAACAAAGCTGCTGGAGGGTCTGGAGCACAAGTCCTGTGAGGAGTGGCTGAGGTAGCTGGGGTTTGTTCAGCCTGGAGAAAAGGAGGCTCAGGGAAGACCTTAATGCTCTCAAGAAATGCTTGAAAGGAGGGTGAGGCCAGGTGAAGACTTGTCTCTTCTGCCAGGTAAAAAGTGATAGAACAAGAGGAAATGACTTAAATTGTGCCAGGGAAGGTTTAGATTACACATTAAGAAAAATTTCTTCTCTGAAAGGGTGGTCAGGCATTGGAAGACACTGACCAGGGAAGTGGTGTCACCATCCCCCATAAAACAGATGTGTAGATATGACACTTAAGGACAGGGTTTAGTGGTGGACTTGTCAATTTTGGGTTAACAGTTGGACCTCATGATCTTGAAGGTCTTTCCGGTCTAAATGATTCTGTGATTCTATGATTCTGTGGTAAAAAGAACTAATGGCTGTAAGCTCAAGCTTGTTAAAAACAAATGAAAAATGAAGAACATTCATTATTTGTAATCAATGAGAAACAAATTACCAGTGTTGGTAGCAGATTCTTAATTTTTAGATAACTTCACATTATGCCTGGATGGAAGATATACTTTAACAGAACACAAGCTATTTGGCTTCATATACTCAATCACTCTTTATTTACTGTTTTTAATAGGAGTATTAAATCTTTTCATTCACTGAGGTTCCAGAGTGATGCACTATCTACAGACCTTATTCCCATTTCTTTTTCTATATAATACTAAATGAAATTTTATTGTTTGGAGGTTTTTTTGTTTTGCTTTTGTTTTGTTGGGTTTTTTTAACAGTAGCTGTGGGAGAAAATACTGAGAAACTACAATATAATAAATAAATAATTAGAACATATTAAATACATTTTTAAACATGGCTCTACTTCCCCTCAAGAGGCTTGAATCTAATATTGACTCCAATCTCAGCATTTCAAGTCCTTCAAGTCCTTCAGCAAAATTCATGCTAATAGATCTAATATTGAGTTTTGCATTCTGCCTCTATTGCAGTGAAATGCTCAAGAATGTCATATTAAAACAGCAAACATAAAAGTAATTTCCATTATTATTCTAAGCAAACAAATTGCAAACAAATTCATTGGAACAAATGAAACTAACACGAACACCATCATAGAGATTTGTTTTCTCCATTGCCTCACTTCCTCCCATCAGTAACCCAGAGCCTTCCATACCCCTTGCCACAGTAAACCACCAGCTGTCCCCTCATATCATTGTCCAACTTCTCCTGTATATTCTCCGTTTTACCTCTTCCTTTGGGCTTGAATGGCCCATCATTCCATGCCCATGATATGCCTATGTCTTGGTTGCATCCCTCTTTCTCCACGGCTGGGCCAGGGGCTTTGTGTGGGTCACAGTAGCCCGTGTGCTGACCCCTGAGCCAGCCAGTGCACATGAGGAAATTGTTCTGACCAGGTTAGGCTCTCTCTGCAACTTTTCTCTCAGCACAGGACATTATTTAGATCTCTCTCATCTGCCTGGCCACAGACTACCACAAAATTTGCAGGAAATGATTTGTCATTGATATTTTGCCTTTCTGTCAGATGATCTTGTAGTCACCACATGATAGATGGATGGACAGAGAACAAGACCATGTAAGCTGCATTCCCCTGAGAAACAAGACTGAAAGGTATGTATTACAAAACACACTGGATTGAAGAGTTTTCTGGCCTGCAAATGTGTTTAAACCATAAATTTTTGATCAGAGATACACAAGTTAGTGAGAAACAGAACAAAGTGAACTGCAGATGAGGATGATACACGGAGTGTTTTTATTTCCAGGAAAAAATTCTATTTCTTTCCACAGAAAAGTACTTTCTTGATATTTTCTGTAAGTAATAGATTACTATTAGAGTTTTCTAGAAATATTCAAATGGATTTCAGAACTTCATTCTTCTATCAATTATAAACTGGAAAATATTGACAAGTTTTCCTTCAAAAGGCTGAAAAGTCTAAGCTAAGTGTAGAGTTACATGAAATCTATTTTTTCTTTACATGCATTTTTCCTGCACATCCATGTCTATGTTATTGTCATCAGTAGGTCCTAAGGTAACATCACGGAACAATTTATAAGACCAAGTGTTAGATATGCAGTGCTGCTAGCTCCTACTTTAATAAAAAAGAGTGGAGGCAACAGTAATCTATGATTCCCTTTATAAACTCATTTAAATCAACCCTAAATTAATTGCTACAATTGCACACAGTTAATAATTGCTTCTATATTATTTAAAGTATTAGGAATGCAAAAATGACAAAGAAGTCAAAGATAGAAAGGTCTGAGGTTACATGAAGAACAAATTTACATGGTGAACATCCTTTCTGGCAGGCCAGTGTTTGCAGATTTCCATGTAAAATGATAGCTAAAGGTATTAAAGTAAACATAATGAACATCACTCTGAAGTCTACTTCTAAAACACTCTTAATTAAGCCCACTATTCCCTGAGGCTCTTGGAGGAAGGTATTATAAAGTAGATCCTAGAAAAATCCATATTTAAACATAACTTGGATTTGAACTGATAAGGAATAATTATCACTGTGTATAAATATCCCAGCTTTTCAGTTTCCTATACAGGACTAACAGGCATACAACACCACATGGGGCCAACTAATTTATTTTTGGTATTTTACATTCACTTCCACATTTTTACATGGTTGTATTTTTTAAAGAACTATTGACCTGGAAATAAAAATTTATTCCCCCTTTTTATTTGGTTTTTTTCACAGGCAATATTTTAAACTAGAATTGGTTTCTTCATTAACCGCTTCTCTTGTCTGCCAGACTCAATGTCAGGCAGGACGACAAAAGTATTGCATACTAGTGATGATAGGTAACATACCTGAACAAGCTGGCATGTTAGATGATGTTTTCCTGAGAAAATGACATCCTCTGAGGACAAAATCAGATTTTTTTTTTTTAATTGGACAGATGCCTTCCATCTTGCACACAGTGAGGAGTTTTGGCTTTTTCAGTGCTTATCTGATCCTCCTTATTTAAAGCATTTAAAGGAAAAAAAGTTACCTTGATTACAGCTGAGTTTGGGGCTAAAATAAGGAGTAAAGAGCAGGTATAGCTGAACTTTGAGATGCTTTACTCCTAAGTGAATAGAAACTAATTAGTTCTGTCTCATTTCTAAATAGATACAAAACACAAATGTTGGAACAATCACCTGCCAAGAACCTTCTACAAAGTCAGACAGAACCTAAAGTGTGTAAATGGGCATGCTCATGGCTCTTCCAAGAAGAATAATGGGAGTTTAAAGAATCTTGATAGAACTGTAGAAGAATTAGTGAAAACAGAATGATGGATTTGTTCATTTGGAATACAGGAGACCTGTGACAATAGCCTGCATGAATACAAACAACTCCAACAGGAGCTTAAAGTCATTCCTTACAAGTGAAGCAGAGTAAGTTCTTGGGCCTGGAAGTTCTTGGCTCACATCCCAGGAGTACCTTCAAATGACAGGAATGGTTTTCCCTCTTGTCAACCTGTTTGGGAAGAAGCATTTCCAATAGTGAGACACATCTGGACAGCTGGGTCCAGTTCTGGGCTCCCCAGTACTGTGCATGGACATGCTGGAGATAGGACAAAGAAGGGCCATGAAGACGGGGAAGGGCCTGCAGCATCTGACATGCAAAGAGGCTAAGAAAGCTGAGCTTGTTCGGTCTGGAGAAGAAAAGGCTCAAGGGGATCTTAACACTGTGCATAAATACCCCATGGGAGGCATTAAGAATGATGGTTTTTTTCAGCGGTGCCCAGAGACAGGACAGACAACGGGCACAAACTCAAATATGGGCAATTCTATTAAAGTGTAAGAAAAAAGGGTTTTTTTACTGTGAGGATGGTCAGACACTGAAATGGTTTGTCTAGGTGGATTATGGAGTCTCTGTCCTTGGACGTACCCAAAACCTGACTGCACATGGCCCTGTGCAAACTTGTTCTAGGTGACCCTGCTTGAGCAGGGGGGTTGGATGACCCTCTGATTCCTACTCTGGAGGCTTACGTACAGACTGGCAACAAGGATCATTGTTTTGCCTCCTGGCACATTTTTAATATTCCATAATAAAAAATGTGAAATATAGTTTAAGAAATTTCCTGTTTGTTTTTAAAATAATTTCCCTCTAATTTTTTCACCACGGTTTTTTATGCAGAACTTTCTAGTCAACACCAATTACACGTTTCAGGAAAGGAAGATGCATTAGGCTTAATGCAACACTTTTAATGTCAAAAGTACCAATGAGTAGGAGCTGACAGCTCACCCTTGGGAAAATATGGAAATTGGGCTTAGAGCTGCAGTTTAAGCTTGGAGTTTGCTAGTTAAATTCCCAGCAGGTCAGTTATTCAGTGTATGCATTCAGCTAACCAGAGACAAGATATCCTAAAAATGACACCTTATTACAGAATGGGAAACATGGGATAAGCTATTAGCTTTTCTTCCTCTTCCCCTTCTTAGCTTATCTATCCCATTTTTAACTCCTATACCTATCAAGGAAAGAAGAAAAAGAAACAGCCATTAGACATACGCTTTTCATTATCATGGCTGTGACGTTACAAGCACATGCACAGACTGGATCATCTCATTAAATTCTGATGACAGGCTGTGCTCAGATGCCTCTTGCTTCTTCACAATGCACAAATGACTTTTTCCAGCCACTCACCAGAAACGTATACAAACTGGTACAAAACCAATAACAAATAGTTTTAAAAGGATTAGCAAGCCTGCATAGTTCAGCGTGTCCTGCTCTGTCGGAGAGGCACACAAAACTCCCTTTCATGGAGAAAAGTTACTTTCTAGTGGTCCTAGTTACTTTCCTGCGAGCGCTCTCCATCATTCCTTTCCACTGCAAACTTGGTATTTGTTCACAGAGAAATTCGTGTCATTCCCCTTTCAGATAGCAAAACATAAAATTGTGGGAATTTTTTCTTTAGTTCCATATTATGTCAGTTATATCACCACTTTCTATCTACTGCTTAAACACTTGTTTTTGATGAACTGCCCTTATGAAAAATAAAATGAAAGAGTTTAATGAATAATGAAATGAAATAAATTGCAATTTTTTTTTTAACTTTTGGGGAAAAATTTGCCTCCTATAAGATGTGAAAATAATGAAAAATGAATAATGTATGGAAAAAATATCATTAAATGCATTGAGTGAGGTATTTGAGGAATATTATTCAATAATCCTTTGGGAAACTAAATGTCCTACATGTCTTGGTTCGAACTTGACATATGCCGGTTTCCCACATACCAATCAAATCTTTAGATAGCATTTGCAATTGTTATTGCAGAATACCCCAAAGAACAAAAAGATAGGTTGGTAACAGATATTACAGGGAATGATTTTAGAAAAAACAGCCCATTCTCCTTGAAGGAGATTTTTTCTTTGCACTTTGCATACTGGCAGTGCATTATACTGAATGGTCACTCCTACCTCTGTTCCCAGGATACTTGTGAAATGACCTTGGTTCCAAAACCCAGAAAATACTGATTCTTTCCAGTTCAGTATATGGGCTATTGGCAGACTGAGGACATATTTTCTGAAGCTAGAAAGAGCAGGAATACTCCTTTAAGTGCACTTGCAGGTTCTGTATCTGGAAGTCTTATCTCCCTCTGTCAAAGTTTTTACCAGTAAAACATGCTCTACAGCCCTTCCTTTCTGCAGTCCTTTTCTCTTGTCTATTCAAACTGCAACAATTCAAGGCAAAGGATTGTTTCTTTTTGATATATTTGTGTATCACCTAGTGCAATGGAGCCCTAGGGACCAGGAGGGGGCAAACAGGGAATGACATGCCAGTTTGGGCAGCAGTTTGTGTGGAAGAGCATGCAGGAAGGGCGCTGAAGCCCTGCCAGCCTGACCAGAGAGCAATGGCATTCACCCAGCAGAAAGCCATGGCTTGTCTAAGTTCCACACTCACCACGACTGATACAGCTGCCCTGACAGAGATCTGGGGTGAACTTGCTGCTACTCAAGCGTCAGCTGCTGGGTGTGCCCTGCTCTTAGGCGCCCTTATGGCACTTAGGGACATGGTTTAGTGCTGGACTTGGCAGCGCTGGGTTAACAGCGGGACTCGATGATCCTAAGGTCTTTTCCAAACTAAATGTTTCAATGATGATACGAAACTAGTTAATCCCCCAATATTCTCTTTGTTTTCTCATGCTTCTTTTCAAACTCAGTGTCCTGACTTAGAGCCTGAATGCACCTTTCTGACAGCAGAGTGCTCTCCAGGGCATCAGCACACAGGATCTACAATTAAAGCAAAAGAACCCAAAAGGGTGAGCCGTAAGAACTTAATTTGTGCCTTAGGATAGAAGCATATACCTCACTATTTCTGATGTCTGTGTCTACATTTCCTTTTCTCTCTCTTTATTTTTTTTTCTTCTTTTTTAACTTTTCTTGCTTTAAAATAGACAGATATTTTCTTGGTGTACCCTTGGAGACCCTGAAAGAGGCAAAGAAGGCTGTGGTTACTGCTGTCAGCTACAATCCCATCTTCATGTCCAACCTACTTTTGAAGCAAGAGTCCCATTTTCTGGGGAAAACCTAAAATCTTCAAGGGTTATATTGTACACCATTAAGTAATAAAAATAGTGCCAAACTTCTTAATGGTTTGAGTTTTTTTTTTTAAATTGATGCTGAAAGCTATTATGACACTGTCTTGCTATAGCAGTGTGGTGTAATGTGTGCTGCTCCACAGGCAGGTCACTGTAGCTAATTTTCTCTAGTGTTTTTCTTTGGCCCTGACAGCATCCCTCATTACCTTCTTTATTAGTACATTTAAATACCCTTGTAGCACCATTAAGTTTGAAACGGCTTTATTCTTTGTTCAGCAATATTTGTGTTTAACATATTTTCTCAGCCCACTCTACAAGATTCCTTACAACAGATGTTATGGTGCAGTTGAAGGAACGTGAACCAAATTGTAGGTAATGGTCCATGCTTACTTGTTTTGTGTAAGCTGTGGTTTCTATAGCTACTGTACATCTGCTTCGTGCCATTTGCTGATCACTTTCTGTAGCTGTCTCAGTCTAGATATTTAAAGCACGCTGTACTGATTCTGCTCAGCACAGCAATCTGACAATGGCTCGACATGTGAACCAAGCTACAAATTTGGAAACATGTTTGAAAACAGCTGTTAAGTCTGTTATTCATTCTCTATCTACTACTGGCACAATGGCCACCTAACCAAAACTTGAAACAGACAGTGGTCCAGTCTCAGCAAAAGACTTGAATGCACAACTGACATTGGGGGCAATTAAGCATGGCTTTAAACTGGCGGATAAATTTGCCTCCAGAGTGGGAACCCAAAGGCAAAGCAAATCCCTCTGTATTCTGTACTTTCACCAAAAATAGAAAACATTCCTGGGTGATAGATATCATTCTGTTAAGGTTGATGAAATTACCTGAGAGCTGCACCAAAGATAAATTTAACTTACTGTTTTTCTGCTGAAGTTTTTCCTTCTAACATAGAAGCAGAGTAGCAGCATCTTGGCCTTTCAAACTTTGTCTTCATTGAAGGATTTCCTCTTCTGTCCTGAAATCTGTTTCTGTCATTGAAAATAATGCCATTTGGCTAAAACCCTGTGGTTAAAGAGTGACAGTAAGGGATAATATTTTGCAAATTTTTTTATCATTTGTGTATGTTCTTTCCCCCTGACACCCTCTATCAGATATACCAGTTGTTTTTCGTGGATTTATTTGTTAGTGTGAGTTTGCTTTTCTAAGCGCGCAAGAGAGGCAAAGAACTGCATTGGTCCATTCTGCCCCCGTAGCCTACTTTCCAAAAGAAGTTGGGCTTACATGATCTGTTTTTCAGGTCTTGCTTTACAATTGTTCATTTGTCAGCTAATTTCATCTATATTTGACCAAAAGGGTAGAGATCTCAAAGGTATTATGTGCCTATAAACTAATTCTCCCTGGCTCCGTTTTCCCCCATGAAATACCCAGATTAGTTCCCCCAGTGATGAAAAGGCTGCAATGCTTGGCTGCATTGTTAGACAGCAGAGAGTCCACCTGGGAGACAGCCTCTGGAAACAGGACCTCTGAAGTGCTGCAACACATGGATATGCCACTTTCTAGAACCAGATAGAACTAAGTGTTGCTTCATCTTACCTGGTTATAACTTAGAATTTGTATTCATTTTCAGCATTTTTTTTCACTGAATTTTAAGGTATTTTTGGTCTTGATGGCAAAACAATGACAAATCAGTCACAGTGCTCACAAATTTCTTTATATTTAATTAATAAGCTCAATTATTTAAAATATAAGAAGGTATCCAGCACATTAACTGCCTTCAGCAACAGTCATGTAGTAACGGGCTGGGTTTTATTAGTTCATAATACTGGACATTCTGTCATAATCTGACATTATGGGCTTTCCACAAGAAATTAATAAGAAAAAATGTTCCCTTTCTCTCTTTTCAGTTCTTCTTGAATATAAAGTACTACCCATACTTTCTTTCAGCTCCAGCAGAGCTCCCAGATTCTGTATTTTTTAAGGAAGAAACAAATGCTTATAGTATATGAGAAGTTGTAGCTGTAAGATAAATGCAAATTGAATCTATTGGAAAAAGAGAAATCAGATTCTTTACTCTGGGAAGAGTGTGAAAACTGGCAAGAAGAAAAACTTACTGAGATCTTACTTCCGGGTAGAAGAGATTTTCTAGGACTAAGTATGAATATTTTGATAATTAAATGGATGAGTTTAAGCTACGTATAACCTAAGCAAGAAAAGCCCAGCCTCTTTGAGCCTGGGCTAGAGGCATTCAGGCTTGTTCTACTCGCACAGTGCATCACTGAGGGCTACAGTTTGCTCTACACACACTGCTGCAGCAAAGTACATAACTAGGTTTTCCCAGTTTGCTCAAAAGAAAAGTTTAATTTTCCATTTAGAAGAAGTTTCCGTGGCTCTGTTCCAGCAGTTCATGACATTGATGTGGCAATAAAACGGCTGTTGTGCTGCTGGCAGGAACTTCTTGCCCTCCAGGGAGCAGGGAGCCAGTGGCTGCAAAGGGAAGATAAAGCCATGCTGTGGCAGAAGGTGTTGGGAGATGGCTCCACAGGGCACAGCAGGGCAGGACCACCTGGGCAGGAGATGTGTGACAGTCTCCTCCTCCTGGCTGGGGTGTTGGACATGGAGAGCTTGGGCACTGGGTCAGGAACAATGCTGCTGCTGCCAAGCTGTTTGCTCCCCTCAGGAGCATGGGCAGCTTGAAGGAGTCATTGGCCAAGCATAGGCAGTAAAGGGGCTTCCCTCCAAACACAGCCCGACCCAATTATTGTCCTGTTTGCTATTCCAGGAATGTTAAATGAGACTAATGTACACTTGTCAACCAGTGTGTGGTTTGATATGGCAGATCAGAGAAAGAGGTGGGTAATGCCAATAAAAGAGTATTTGCTACGTGAGGCAGCAACGCTGACCTGGACAGGTGGATCAGATTTAATATTCAGTCTTTCACTTTTCTCCTCCTTTAGTATTATTGCTTCTAATCATAATACATTACCAGTTAGCCCAATATGACAAGGTGTTAAGTTAAGGAAAAAACAGTGTTGGTGAGTTGGGTTTTTTTATTTCCTTGGATGCACAGAAATCAGGGACATCATAGCTGTTATATGAATAAAATGCATCCTGATGCTATAGCAGCACAATCTGATTTTATGGCACTCTCTAAACCAGAAAACAAGTGGAATGTTTTTATATAAGCAAATATGATTCAAGGATCTTATGGAAGTTTTTTCTTTCTTGTACATAACTAAAGGATTTAAAATAATTGCTGAGAGGTGTCTGCTTACTGAATTCTTAACCTCACTGAAAGATTCAGTCAGTCTGATTTTTTTTTTTTTACTTCTAGTTTTTACAATATTTTACAGAGTATACAATTACAGTTTTATAGACAAATGATACAGATTGTATCTGTTATATGATGTATCAAAAAAAGATATATTACATTTATATAAATTTCTTCTTCCAGTGCTGAGCTAACCCTTATACTTTCCCTGCAGCCAGAGAGGTAATGATCCAAAGCATGAACAGACTTAAATGCATTTACTTTAAGCAAAGGGTTATGACCTGGTTTAACTATGTCCTGGAGACTAGTTTGACTGGCAAGCATGTCAGAATTTTCAGGGTTGGTGCCTTAATCCTCCAGGCCTTTCAATGGTATCTGACACTATATTCACTCTGTCAGGGCTAATAAATGGCCCAGTGGATGATTATCTTTAAATACTATAGCCACTGAAAGTGAATTATTGATGGATATTACCTCACTTCTTTGAAGGTAGCTTTTACATCTATTATATTACAAAATAAACAAAATAACAGACGGATACCATCTTTTTTTGTCAAATAAAAAAAGGTAATTGAATATTGCATATATTTAAATGTGAATGCTAGTCTGAATTAGAACATTATTTTTGTCATTTTTTTATTATTGCATTTGATTTTGCAATTAAATCAATTTATTTTTTGTTCCTAAAAATATGGGAAAAAAGACCGTACACTTTTTGGTTTTTCGAATCATTTGATGAACTAAACTTAAGAAGATGCTGCATAGCTTAATGTTAAAATATTGTCTTTCTGGTGCAAAGTGGAAAATTTCTTTAAGAGGGTGATTTTTTTCCCCCTTATGTGTTTGGAAGAGTGTAACCTGAGACTTAAGCAGCCACAAACCCAGAGGAACACTGGAGAAGGGAAAAAAATCTTTCTTACTGGCTGTAAGAAAGAAGAAAATGGTTTGAAGCAGTCAAAATCTCTACCTTTACCTAATTTAGGAATACAGAGAAGGATCCAAAACCCCTTGTCCTAGAAGCAGAACTAAATAACTGCCTCCTTGCTTGACTGCAGAAGGAAAGTGAAGAGCTTCACAGTTATTTTCAAAAACAGCTTACCTACTGAGCACGAAACCTGCCTGATAAGAAAACAGGGAAGGAGAGCACCTCCACTTTTTGGAGCTTACATGCCTGACTCAGAAAAAGGCCTGTGGAGAATAATGTAGCTTCAAACCACGGACCTTTCTTCCTAGCAGGTGGCTGCAGGCACAGCACTCAGCACCAGCCCTGGTTAAGTCCCACCTCTTCAGCAGCAGGCAGAGGTTGGAGCATGGGTGAGGCTCTGAGCTCTGTACAGAAGTGGTGAACACCCAGCATGATGGGGTTTGCACACAATCAGTGGGAAAGCCTAAGGAGAGTACCCAGCTCTCTATCAGCCATGGCACCAGGCCAGCTCACATCTATGCTTTCATGGCCCCAGGGACTTTGTATCCCTTCCCAAGTGTCTCTGAACCTCTTGAGCACTTTGTGCTCTCTACTGTACACTGGGACTCAGAGCCAGTATGTCCTGGGACATGGTACGGATGTCTGCTGCTCTGGGACAGTGCACTTCATGATTTTTGTACCAGAAGTACTGCTCCTTAGCACAGCATAGAGAATTGAGAATTATTCTTCTGTATTTTGGATACCTACTCAGGAGGAGTTGTCTTACCAGGAACAGCAGGAGCGCCATTAGAAACTTCCCCTTCCTCCCCTGCCAGAAGCAGAGCAAACCTGTGCTGCTTTTACGCATTGAAGGACTCAAGGCTTGCCTTTCAGGCTTCCCTGCCTCACTGAGACCATCAATCATTTTTAGTGTATGTCACATGTATGTCATTTGTGAAGTATTGAAACAAACTCTGGCATTCAGATTCGGAAGCTGCTGTAGCTGGGGTTTCTGCTGCCAAAACCTGCCCTCCTCAGTTACTCTGAGCGACCCCCTCTCTGCTTCAAAGTGGACTGAAGATGGAGAGGCATTTGAGGAATGCTGAGCTGTCAAATCACTTAGCTCCTCAGTTAATTTCTGGGTGCCTGCAGCGACACTACATCTAAACTAGGATTTCGGGGTTTGCATTTTTCTTTTAATTTTGAGCTAATTTCTGAATCAACAAAGTTAGTTTTAGCTAAAAGAAAATCTATGAACAGACCATTTAATCCCACAGTCTACTCCAGACCAGAGCATTTGGGTGTAAATCACACCAGGTTTGTCTCCATTCACGGTAGTCTTGTAACATCATCCCAGTAAGCACTGGGAATGCTGGTCAACTCTCTTTCCACAGCTGGGAAGTGTAACACATACCACTGGCACCATGTTTACACTTACCTTTCCCATGCACTGCAGCAGTTGCTGCGGATGTGGAAATCATCATAGTATGGGACCAAACGACAACCAGACAGGACAGAAGCATGGAAAGTTTAATTCCAGAGATGTATAACTATATCTGTAGATACAGAGATATAGAGAGTTCTATGTGTGTGTATATATATAGCCACAGGCATAAGCAGCTTCTTTTTATGAGGGGGCTGTACATCAAGCACTATTTTCCATTTACATGATGAAGAGATCCATGTTTGCAGTAAGGCTGTATTAAAAAAGCTGGGCACTGTGGTGCTGTTCCAAAACAGGGGTCTAAGACATGGGCAGCAGCTGCTTCCTCCTCAGCTCTTCTCCTGCTACTGCATTATATACAGAGAGCTATTGCTTGTCACTCCATCTGTCTGCTTCCCTGATTAATAAACAGATGGTCAGGACTTGAACCTACTGCTCATGCTTGGACCAGTGATCACAGAACTTGGTGTTGCCATATTTCAGGTGTTTTCCATTGAAAAGCAGCTGTTAGGACTCAGTGCTAGTGGGCACCCAGGGAAAACTTGGTGAAATATGTGAGCAGAGCGGGCGCTGTCACTGTTCTAGCAGCAGCCAGTCCCAGTCAGGACACCAGCCACCCTCCACCCTGGTCTGAGAACAAGCACTGCTCTCTTGGACAAAAATCTTGTGGACATATAGCCACAGAGAAAAATAGTTCAGGTGCTCAGAGCTGTCTTCTGAATGTGTCCAACCCTGTTGATATGATGGGAAGTATGGGATAGCCAGAGGATAACACCCTTCTCTTACCTCCCTTCTCTGTCTGCATAGAAAGGCAGGCAAAATAATTTCAAAAAGAGTGATAAAAACAAAGTAGAAGTTGCCTTTTCATTTTTTGACTGAAAATGGGAAATTTCTAGGCAGTTGTGCTGGATTTTCAGAATAATCTACTTAAGGTTGTTTATTATTAAAAGAATTAATCAGGCAACTAACTAAACAGCTCTTCACCATTCCTTCCTGTGATACATTTCTTCTAGTATCATAGTCAATTATTTTCTAGAAAGAATAATCAAGGCATTTCTGCCTCTGGTCATCTCTTTCCCACCACTTACTTGCTGTAAGAGAGCAGTTACGCACATCTCCAACGATGTGTGCAGTTCCTCATAAGGATACCGTATGTATCCTTGGCATGTCTGTTCTGATCTCTCCACTCTGCTTCTTTAGATGTCAGAAGCAACAGCTTATCCCTCTGCACAGTCATATGTCAAGTAAAAATCACTGCTTCTCTACCTTCTGGAGACTGATCTGGTTTCTATTATCCCACATTTCTTCAATTTTTTTGCATATCAGTACAAGCCCCAGTTCTCCTATTCCTATCTTTGAAACACAAGTAAAACACTGAAATGTTTATCAGGACCACAGTAATGATTTCAGGCATTTCCCAATATCTGCAGAAAGAGGGACTACATTCAGGATTTGATGTCTTTCCTTTACATGGCAGACAGGCCCCCATCTCTCTAGGCAGCAATTTCTTGATAGCAATTTCTCAGTTACAGATGGAGAGTGCTCAAAGGAGAGAAAAAGTAAGTGAAGAACCACAATCAAGGTTGGAAGCTGTTGCTTCCCTTTGGATAACATCCTACCCATCAACAGATCTGGGCAAAGCAGCGGTTCTTGGCTCTTGCTGCTTTCCTGCAGGTGCTCTGGCAAGGCCCCACAGGAGCTGGCCTTTCTGGGCTGATGGCTCACACCCCAGCCATCTGCACCAGCACTGGGGGAACCTGCTGGGAAGCACTGCCCTGCTTGGCATGGCCTGTTAGCTGTGCCTTGCCTCAGTGCAGTGCTTCCCGATGTTGTGGAGCAGGCTGCTTGTTCCAAATGTCACTCTTCGGCTAAAAAAATAAGACAGGGTGGTATTTGCTACCCTCCATCCATCTCTGAGCATGAATATAGAGGATATAGCCTATCTGAGTGCAGGAAAGTACCTGGAGTTGAGTAAATTGTCCTAAGGCTACTGAATCAGAGCAGCTCTATCTATCTCAGTGCAAACAATGAAATCCTGAGCATCACTCTCCTGGTGTCCTAGGAAATAGTCTTCCGGTCACTTCCTCAGCTGTTGCTTATAATTTATGAGAGTATATGGTCTTTTGATTAATAATTCAGGTATTACATTTATTACAGAGCATTAGGCTCCCAGAGGAGTTCAGAAGCTCTCTCTCAAATTCCCAGAGAAATCCAAAGAACTCTCTCAGGTCTACTCTCCTTTAACATCTCCACCCTAAAAGTTAACACATTAATGATTTAAAGATTGTAGGAAAATTATTGCATGCGCAATAATATCTTCAAATTTAGAAGGATCAAGTTTTTTAATCCATATTATTGAATTCCCAGCAATGGCTTTTTTTTTTTTTACTATGGCTTTTTCAGACTTGTGTTAGTTATATTGCAAATTTTACCCTACGGCTGCTTTACCTTTGCTTTGATATTTTATTTAGTTAGTCTTTGAATTGATAGGCTGTTCACAAAACCAAAGGAACAGGGTAACTAGATTGTCCTCAGACTAAGTGAGGAGAGAGTGAACAATCACCAGGTAGCAATAAATTTCTCATTATGAATCTGAGCTTGTGATTCCTCTCACACCAGTATCAAACAAAACTAGCTTTGCTACTTTTATGGATTCTTTTGAGTAATATAGTATTTTACCTTACGTAAAATGGATTAATATCAAAATATGTTCAAAATAACCAGTGGAAGGGAACTCATCACCCAGCAGAAAAACGGTGCAGTAAGCAAGGCCCAGGGCTGCCCTGAGATGCTCTCAATTTCCTCTATTGCCATGACACTTTTTATTGAAAATGACTGAGTTCAGAGACACGTAAGCTCTCCAAAGTCCATTTCTTCAGTTAGAAGCATGGGCAAGATAAAACCATGTTTGTTTGCATCTCTGCTAGATTTATTTAGTCTGAGATAGAGGAGAAGCACTACCTAATATAAGCCTTTCCTGTATCATGTCCTGCTCAGTCACCATAGCAAAACTTTCCTTGAACACTTCTGTCACTGGGGGGAAATGAGCAATGTCATCAGGAAGGGAGGTTTATCCTTTAATTTGAAGACTCCTGCATTGGCCTAACTGTACGTGGTGATAGTAAAACATTACTTCACAGGAAAGATGAAATTTTTTTTTTTCATTGTTTTTTCTGACAAACACAGTGTATGGGCTTTATGCTGCAGCAGCAGACTCACCTCACTCCTGTGATGAGTATAGGAGAGTTAGAGGACATAAAGGGAAAATCCATGCTACAGGGTTAATTGGCTCCGTGTGGTTCCAAAGGAGTGAGACTAATATTGCACAGGAAATCTCCCGCCGTTGCACCAGCACCAGTCCGTCTCCACTGCGTCACTGGCAGCAGGGCTCCCCTGGAATGGGATCAAGGATTCCCACTGTTCTGCTGTCTGAACCAACCCTCTGCTGGGTTCTACAAACTTGTGGAGGAAATTAAAGGCAGGTTTCTGGGTATAAAAGGACATAGAAATGAAGAGTGGATGGGGAACTGCAGGTGTCCAGCCTACGTTATAGGGAGAGCAGAGTTAAATCTTCCTAAATCTTTGTTGAGTTTTCTCAACAAAACTACTTAAATTTTTCTAACTTAAATTCTTTTCTAACTTAAATTCTCTGCAGCACCCAGTACCATAGTTTATGTTCATGCATATAAGAGATACCCTCTAAGCCATTTTTTAAGCCGAAGCAGTTCACTCTGCAGTGCACCGGCCAATGTTGCTGCCTTGTTAGAAATGTGTAGGGGAACAGTGACAGGTCACACTAAATAAAACTCTGTGGGTTTCTGTACTTGGGAGGACTATATGCTCTTACTGTCCATCACCATCTGCATCAGGAAACACATGTACTCACTATTTTTGTCCACATTCAAACTGGTCATAAATTTTTATAGCCTAGTTTACTGAACTTTCCCATACAAATGCTGCAAGAAGAATAATGAAGCACACCAGCTCATGTTTCAAATGCAACTCAATTCAGCTAGCAATTTATCATAGGATCTTTTGCAGGCCTCTTTTTGCAGGCCTCTTTTTGGTCTGCTCAGAAGGTACACACCCTTACTAAAGATTCCCATGTGTTCTGGCTCAGAGGGATGTGAATTGGTGGGCATTGCCCTGAAATGAGGGAATGTGCTCATTAAAAATGATTTCTGGTATGAAATGGAGACAAGTGGCACTTAAAACATCTCCTTGTTGTGACCCTTCTTCTCCCTGAGGAGGTAGGATGTGCAAACATGGCTCAGAGTAATGATAACTTGTTAGAAAGAATGAGCACAGGGTGGAGGCAGGGAAAGGATTTTTGGATTTTGCTCTATTCAGTGTATGTTTCTACATAGTTGACTTGCATAAGTGAAATTGCCTGATGATACTCAAAAATTTGCATTTCTGAGTACACAAGAAGAATGGCCTTCAGCTAATCAAATCAACAAAATGCAGCATCTCTGTGGGTGGATTAAAATGCAATTAAAATGAGGTTTCTCTTTTAAAAATGTTCCTTTTAAATACGTGTCTTCTGACGGCAAAATTCACCATAAATTTGGACAGGTTATAAAATTCTTTCCTCAGGAGGCTGGATTACGATGTGGAACTAAATGTAAATAATTTGATTTTCTATTAGGCTATTTTTTTACTTTTACACTATGTTACTAGATTTGATTCACTTTTCCTAACAAAATTAAATAAGGTGAACATCCTGTCACGTCACAGACCACACCATACCAAGTGAGGAAAATCATGCACTGTATATGTTATTTAACTGTTTAAGCACAGAGCTTACTGGCAAATAAATGAAATCATGTTTTCATGTCCACTAAGGTATATCAGATATTCTAACTGCTTGTTAGAATAAGTCAGTAGGCTCTACACTTGAAACACGAGGCTTTGTCTGTCTCATAGTTGCACTTCTCAGTTTGAAACTCAGAGATGGCTGCGTATGATGAAGTTTGAAAAACATTTTTTACATATCATCTATTCCTGTTTTAAATGGGAATGACTGTTTCTACATATGTTATTGCTTTGAAATATTTTAGTTTGTAGAAATGACCAAGGAAGTTGCTAACAAAAAGCCCTAAAGCGTGATAATTACTGCTAACTTTCACTGCTTGCCCCTTTCTTCACAGTGTATTTCTTCCAGCAAAACACTCTGCAACAAAATGGAAAAGATGAAACTTCCCCTCTGGAAGCCTTTTAAAAGGGAGACTATAAATGTTTTATATTGCATCTCAGGGTATTATGCTGCTTCCCCAGGAGGCCAAGTGTTCAATAGGCAACCACCAAAGTGCTGTAGGTTAGTTACCTGCTTCCTCATTTACCTGCACGATCATGACGTCTCTTACACTAACCACCAGTAATGAGTGGCAACGGGAGTAATGTCTTTGGCTGTATGAACACCTCTCTTGGAGACTACTAAATCTGCAAATGAAGTGATCTTTCTGTCACTGGTATTTTTCTACCTCTCGTCGCTGCTGATCGGCATGAAGAGCCTTTACAGAAGATTTCCATCTTAAGGGGTCTTTTTTCATGGTTATTGTATTTTAAAAAGAAATAATTTTATAAACTTGTGAGCCATCTCTTCTCCTTGAATGTCCATTGTTCACCCTCTCTCTTTACAGTCATAAAAATTCTAGTAGATTTTTATCAAAATGTCCAAGCACGTTAGGCATTGGCTAGGCATTAGAAGAAAATTATTTTTAAAAACCTTAATTTTTGTTTTTTTTTTTTAAAGTTTTACCTCTGGGTACACTGAGTGTGACACTGCAGCTCTTCCTTGAGCAAAAAGAGAATTCTAAGTGAGCCTATGGATTTTATGAGTGATGCCTACCATGCAACTGGAGGCATGTGAAGCAGAGGAGTCAACTCCCGTGTATGCCTAAAAATTCCGTCTGGAGAACCCAGGACTGCTGTGTCTCCATGTGATCCCAATAGGCAGTTCTCCACCTCATGTGAGACCTAATTGTGTAGCACAACCTCCAGACCCCACTCCCTCTCACTTTTGCCACATTAGGCTCAGCGCTGATATTTTTATTGTCAAGAAACCTACAAACAATTACATTGTAGAGGGCTAGCACAGATTTTGGCCATGACATTTGCAAACCACGGCAGTCCATAAGGAACTGAATGGCTTAAATGCATCATGGATATAGCTGTGATCATGGTAAGAAGAACCTCCACTGCTTGTAAAGTGACAGGTAAAAAGTAATTTGATATTACTGTTCAAATTTTAATAGTATTTGTTAAACTTCAGAATTAGCATCTACAGCTATTAATGAGGACAGTTCCCATGTTTTAGAATTACCACCAGGAACTCCTCTGTCTGAATCTGAAGGTGACCTCTGTAACTGTAGAGGTGAGGTATTAATGAAATCTAATTCATTAACTAATTAATGGAAGCTAATTATGCCAGAGCTTAAAAGGAGTTGTGGAACTACATATTGTGGTTGTATTACTGCATTAAACATTGAGCTGTGACTCATGTAAACAAGCTTGGGTCACCAGAGCTTGGGTCGCCAGCAGCTCTTGTTGATGAAAAGTGAAATGTGATAAATTTCTCCATCCCAGTATAATTTCTTTAATAAGGTTAGGTTTAATGAACAAACCTTGTATAAAACAAAACATATAGATGATTAGTAACAGTTTCATATTACATAAATAAAAATATAGCTTTTACAGTTTCCTTTAATAATTACTTTGCAAATACTACCAGTGAAAAACTCAATGAAAATGCAATCTAATGAACTATATTTTACAGCATGAAGTACTGTTTCATGTGGCTTTGCAAAAGCATCTTTTCATTGGATAATAAACAACGTAGAACTGTTGTGATCATTTTAATAAAGGACAACTTTAGTGTTACTAAATAACTATACTGAAAATTGTGCTGATTGCCAAAGCTCAACTGGAGTTGAAGCTGGCCAGAACTGTAGAGGACAATAAAACAGATTTTTCAAATATATTAATGGCAATAGGCAGTGTAAAAATAACGTCAGCTCATTACAGGGTGAGATGTCCACAAACAGGGGCACAGACAAGGCACGGGTGTTTAGCACATTCTTTGCCTCTGTCCTCAACATGGATGATGGACCAAGAGGCTCTCAGTGCACTGAGCTGGAGAATCACGACTGTGAGAATGATCAGCTTACAGTTGACCCTGAAACTGTGCTGGGTCTGCTGCTTCAGCTGGATGAGTACAAGTCTATAGGTCCTCATAGGATTCACCCAAGAATCCTCAAAGAGCTGGCTGATGTCATCCCAAAGGCTTCATCCCAAAGGTTTTCTTGATGATTTGTGAGCAGTCTTGGAAATTTGGAGAGGTCCCAGCTGACAGGAAGCTGGTGAAAGTTGTCCCAGTTTTCAAGAAGGGGAAGAAGGAGGACCCTGAAAACTCAGGCCTGTCAGTCTCACTTGAGTGCCTGGTAAAGTTATGGAGAAGATTATTCTGGGAGGTACTGAAAAACACCTGAAAGACAATGCAGTCATTGGTCATAGCCAGCACAGCTTCATGAGGGGAAAGTCCTGCTTATCAAACCTGATTTCCTTTGGTGACAAGGTAACCTGCCTAGATGACCAAGGGAAGCCAGTTGATGTAATCTTCTTGGATTTCAGCACAGCTTTTGATACTATCTCTCACAGGATCCTTCTGGACAAAATGTCCAGCACACAGCTGAATAAACACATCATGGGATGAGTGAGCAACTGGCCCATGAGTTGGACACAAAGGGTTAGAGTGAATGGGGTGACATCAGACTGGTGACCTGTCCCTACTGGGGTTCCACAGGGTTCCTCAGCCCTGTGCTCTTCAACATCTTCATAAATGACTTGGAGGCAGGACTGGAAGAGACTTTAAGCAAGTTCGCAGATGACACAAAACTGGGAGGAGCTGCTGACTCCCTCCAGGGCAGGGAGGCCCTGCAAGAGACCTCTACAAATCAGAGGGCTGGGCAACCACCAACCACATGAAGGTTAACAAAGACAAGTGCCAGATTCTGCACCTGGAACAGGCCAACCCTGAATGTACGGACAGTCTGGGGAATGAGATCCTGGAAAGCAGCACCATGTAAAGGGACCTGGGGGTCCTGGTTGACAGAAAGTTGAATATGAGTCAGCAGTGCCCTGGCAGCCAGGAGGGCCAACTGTGTCCTGGGGGGCATCAGGCACAGCATCGCCAGCCGGGCAACAGAGGGGATTGTCCCACTCTGCTCTGCACTGGGGCAGCCTCACCTCGAGTGCTGGGGGCAATTTTGGGTGCCACAACATAAGAAAGACATTAAACTATTAGAGAGTGTCCAAAGGAGGGCCATGAGGATGGTGAAGGGACTGGAGAGGAAGCCGTGCGAGGAGCAGCTGAGGGCACTTGGTCTGTTCAGCCTGGAGACTGAGGGGAGACCTCATTGCAGTTACAACTTCCTCGTGAGGGGAAGAAGAGGGGCAGGCACTGATCTCTTCTCTGTCGTGACCAGTGACAAGACCCAAGGGAATGGCATGAAGTGTCAGGAAAGGTTTAAGTTGGATATTAGAGAAAAGTTCTTCTTGAGTATCGAACAGGATTCCCAGGGAAGGGGTCACAGCACCAGCCTGACAGAGTTCAAGAAGCATTTGGACAGTGCTTTTGGGTACATGGTGTGACTCTTGGGGATGGTCCTGTTTAGGGCCAGGATTCAGACTTGATGATCCTTGTGGGTCCCTTCCAACTCAGCATATTCTGTGATTCGTGATACCTAGGTGGTCACTGGTTTAACAGCATCTGTACCACTACTCATAAAGTAAAATTTTTCCACAGGGTAGTATGACCAGAAGAAAGTGAACTGATGACTTCTCTCCATCACCTATTTCACCACTTAAGAAAGGTTTTTGTATGGTATTTTGGAACTGAAATTACTATTTGTTCCAGACTTCTGCTCTGGAAATGCCATGAGAGGCTGCTCCAACACTGAAGAGAAATTAAATACAAATATGGGCTACAGGAGTATATTGGGACAGTCCTCAGTGAGACTTCCTGTTACCGAAATCCACATACTGTTGAGTGTATGATCTAGCAGCTCACTGGAGCTATTGGACTGAGCCAAATGCTTCCCTCTCTGCATAAGGAAGAAGGAAAATTTTTACCTGAAGATACTTTCCATAAGGGACAAGTCTTGTCTTTCCAAGCCATGGAGGGCACATGAAGCCACTCTGTGATTACACACCATCACAATGCAATCACTATCTCCCTTCATGGTTTTAACTGGCAGATCTGCACATGGACCAGGCAAAGTCATTTGGCTTCAGGCATTTAGGAAGCTGATGTCTTCATGACCTTAAAAACCTGTGAGCATTCTCCAACCATTCCTCTTTTCGCCCCTGCTCTACAAGGTCCTGTGCCACAGCCCTCCTGCTTAAGTGTTCAGCCACTTCCTTCAAAAGACAGCAAAAAGATGTGTCTATAGGAGCAAATCTAGGGAAAGATTCAAGCCACAGGAAGGAATTGTCCAAGGGAACAACTTGGCAAGCAGAGGCTCGTAGCTGCTTGAATTAGTTTGCCCATTTCCTGAGCCAACAGATAAAATAACTGTGAACTGCATTAGATGTTCCCTAAGTCACAATGTCCTAGAATTGTTTCAGTCTTTCCTAAACAAGTGTGTGTGTATGTATAATTACATATATCTGGCATATAAATTTAAAATATATATGGAAAGCATATTCACTTTGGTGATGGAATTTTTAAAGATGTTTACCTGCGGTACAAGACAAGCCTTAGGACCTACTGGGGCCTTTGGATGATATAAAAGTCTAAACCCTGACATGAATCACACCATAAGAGGAGTGTACTAGTCTCATTTTACTAATAAAGTACCAACAACTAGGTTCAGCAGCTCATTGTGTTAAACATCTTTTCTAGTGATGAGTTAGAAAAATTATGAGATAAATCATGATCTGCTCTCACAGAACAGATGTAAGTCAATCACCTGTCTCTCCAAGCCTTTCTCCCCACACACGAATTAAAAAGTATCATTGATGCAACATGATCAGAAGCAGAATGTAGCTGAGCTATTTCAAGGAACCAGAGGCAGAGTTTCCAAAGAAAGCATATCTACTTGTTTTCCTTCAGAGTGGAGTCAAAATTTACAAGACACAAACATTTGGGAAAACTATTCTCTACTTCCTGCTGCATCATGTTAAGGCTCTTCTGCTTGTAAAAACAATGCATTACTTTGTGAATGAGTTGCTCAGAAGTTCAGAACAGGCTTATTTTGCTGGCCAGGAATAGAAACAGTTAGCTCAGAGAAATCACCTGCTTGAAGTATTGGATACAGATTTGTGAGCTCTCAGCTACTTTCAGATACTACACATGCAGCTCCCACTGAAGCTGATTAATTACAACTCCATACACAGACAGACCTTGGGAAGTTCAGCTCTTTTGAGAAGGGTAATGTAAGGTGGCCAGCTGGAAAAAAAAGAGAGGAATGGAGCTGCTGCACACCTGCCTTCCTCAAATGCCTGCTTACAAGTTCTGCTGTGTACTCAGAAGAGCTCAGTTCCAGCAGAGGATAAATATTTGTTACAGCTAACAGACATCTTTGCATAAAATTAGCACTTTTGGAAGCATGTGAAAGAAAATAAATGAAAGAGAAGCAGTGCAGTGTTTACGTTACTTTGATACAAATACTTCAAAGCAAACTAGCCACAGTCCTTACAACCGACTGGGCCAGAGCATCCCTCAGAGGTTTCTGCAAAGTCTCTTGCACAGACTTTTTTTATCAATTTATTTATTAAAAGAAAGCTCATGATAGGGTTCACTGCTGTCCTCCTCCACAGGGAATTTGCTATGAGCACAGGTGCTGTGCTGAGGGACTGGGCACACCTAGCTGTCCCCAGAAAAGATGGCACGGCTGGGCTGGGCTTTGACAAGGAGCCCTGGGCAGGCAGGCACTGACAATATTCACAGCAGCATGGATTCCAGCAGAAAACCTGCTTCTGGTAAAATCTAAATCATCTGGCATGATTTCATCCTCTTTCACTGCAGTCTTTTCACAACCTAATTCTTGTTCACTAAACAGGATGTCCTTTTTGAAGGCCAATTGTATAAGAAATCCTTCCTGTGTTAGTTTTTTAATTTTTTTTTTAAGAATTATTATGGCAAAAAATAAGGTATCTTTCTGCTGTTGTTGCTGTAGCCTTGAAAGAGGCAGTCTCTCTGGCAGAATAAATTCTCTTGCAAAGAGTTCTGTATTGCCACAGCTAGAATTCTCATACACAAAACAATGCATTTAAAGCCAACTTGGGAATCTCTGCACTAAATTGGAGGCTTTCCCCCAGTTTAGCATGCAGTTTAGCTGTTTTAAGAAGAATTCTTAGGCCTGTCTCAACTTTCCTCATATAAAAATCTCTTTCCTGGCAAAGCCCTCTTATAATGCTAAGTACTTTTTACCTAGAAGGTGATATTTAGTCCATGGTAAGTATTGAAGGAGGAGGCTCAGTCATTTGGGGGATTTCTTACACTCTTCCAAAAGAACTGGTGGTGTTAAATCAGTAAGTGTTATTGGAGAACTAAGAAAGACAGTGCAGTGTATTAGTCTGCACAGCATTACCATTATTTATTTGTAGTAGCATTTGGCTGCTCCTGACAGAGAATAGTGACCCAGTGTGCCAGGCAATGCAGAAATACAGAACAGAGCTACTCCCTCCAAAAAGTTCATAAAAACAGATGTGCCCAGGTGGCCAAGAAGGCCAACGGCATTCTGGCCTGTATCAGCAATAGTGTGGCCAGCAGGACGAGGGCAGTTATTGTCCCCCTGTACGTGGCACTGGTGATGCGACACGTCGAGTGCTGTGTCCAGTTCTGGGCCCCTTTACTACAAGAAGCCCACTGAGGTGCTGGAGTGAGTCCAGAGAAGGGCAACAGAGCTGGAGAAGGGTCTGGAGTGCATATCCTATGAAGAGTGGCTGAGGGAGCTGGGCATGTTTAGCCTGGAGAAAAGAAGGCTCATGGGTGACCTTATCATTCTGTGTAACCATCTGAAAGGAGGGTGTAGCCAGGTGGAGGTCGGCCTCTTCTCCCAGGCAATCAGCAACAGCGTAAGAGGAAATGGCCTCAAGCTGCAGTAAGACAGATTCAGTTTGGACATGAGGAAGAATTTCTTCACTGTAAGGGTTGTCAAGCATCAGAATGGACTGCCCAGGGAAGTGGTAGAGTCACCATCCCTGAAGTATTCACGATGTAACTGGACATGGCACTCAGTGCTATGGTTTAGTTGGCATGGTGGTGTTTGGTCAAAAGCTGGACTCGATGACCTTGGAGGTCTTTTCCAACCTTAATGATTCTATGATTCTCTGATGGTGTGTTTCTAAAAATATTGTTCCTAATGTAGGCAGAACACTTATCTATTCCTCCTTTACAATAATTAATTGTTGATTCATGAAGTCATGATTTGACCTCCACAAACTCCTCATTTTTGCACTATTCACAAGTTCTGCTTTGTATTATCTACTGGTAAAAAGAAAGTTTCGAATGAAATCAGGGTAAGTACCCTGCCTTTTCCCTCCCTTTTTCAAAGGCAACCCTCTCTGTTAGTACTTTGTGCTAATAGGAAACTGGCAGCTGATGGGCTAAAGAGAGCTCCCTGAGTACCTAGTACAAATTACACCCTAGAACATTTCTCCTGTCACTGCTAGAGCTCTGCCTCCCCAAACAATTCTAAACTATCTCTGCCAAGAACAATTTATCCCCAGAGCTTGAGGAAATACCTCTGAAGCTCCTTTTCTCCTTGTTGGAGTGCCCCAGGTCACACTGCGGAACACACATTTTTGTGATTTTGGAATAAGGATGGAGGTCTAGTCCTCCCCTGTAATCAGCCTGGTTTATGTCTCTTTGCCAGTACAAAACAGCCACCAAGCCAGGATAACTGGCCACAAAAGGATTACTGGCAGTGTAGAGAGACCAAATGCAGGAAGGCCCAAGAGCCATTGCATGATGTTCCACATGACCTTCTTCACTGCAATGGCTCTTGAGACCTGTGAGGTGTTGGTGTAATGTGGAGGCCTCTCTCCTTTAGAGCCCAGCAAATGGACAATCCAGTACAAAAGCAACACTGGATCTCACACCACCTTTCACGAAAGTGCCCTTGTTCCCCTATTGCATTTGAAGAGGGACAGCCTTTCACATTAGAGAAGCAGGATGTGACACCTGCATAAAGTACTTTCCATACTGACACTCTCTCACAATGCATGAACACCCACTCTCCCGTTGACAAATTTTATCATCTCTTGGTAATTATCCTGTCGGTATTTTGACAAGAAAATTCAAGAATATCCCAGTCCCTTGCTCTTTTTCTCTGAAGGCATACCATCAGAGACATGCAAATTTTAAGGAGAAAAAAAGTGTCAAAATATTGGCAGCATCCTCATGCTGAAGGAGCAATAAAAACAAAGTGGAGTATTTTGTGCTAAACTATTAACCCAGGATAGGCTTCTGTCTGATTGTTTTAAAAGTTACAGAATTCTAAAGCTACTCAGAAGACTTAATAGATGCTAAAAATTGCCATGCTAACCTGAACTATCATTCCTGTTATCAAAAGTGTTTATTGCAAAGCTTACTGCAATAATTAATTCTAAACTAGTAGACTCTATTTATCTGAAAAAGAGAACAAAATATAAATAGTTTTCATTTAGCATTATTTGCAAAAGCCTGCATATGAGATAAAACTGAAATACTAGTTTCCAGTGAGAATAGCATGGCCTGTATATAGGAAACGTGTTTTCATACATATCAAATATGCAAGAATTTTAAAATGTACTATATACATGTGCATGTATACATATATATATGTACATATAAATATTGAAAATGCATAAAACGTATTTCATTATTTGTGTCATTATGAGGTGAAAATATGAAGAGCCAAAGGGTATGGACAGGTTTCCCCCCATCTTTTAAAGCTAGGGAGAGCAATTCACAAGGTGACCAAGCTGCATGTGCATCTCCAGTTTACCTTGCAGTCCTCATGCTCAGCTCAGATTATGTTAAATTTTGGCTGATGTAGACAAGACATTAAAAACCAACTCTAAGGTGAAAATATTGTTTATCAGGAAGGTAAGACAATGACATTCATGTCCTTTTAGCTGGATGGTGGGACACTGCTCAGTCAGAACAACACAGGCTACAGGAGAGGAGAGAAGAGAGGAGAAAAAAGAGAAAGAAGAGGGGAGAGAGGAAGGGAGGAGAGATCACAAGGTATTATGATACCCACATCTGAGAGCTTTGCAGTATCCTTAGGGAGGGAGTTTATTTACCATGATGTTCTTTAAAAACTTATTTAATTGGTAGGATCTTTACTCATTTTTTCACTGTTTCTAAGCAATGATTTTCCTGTGGGTTCCATCACGGTACCAAATTTATGCACAGCTAACCCTCTATTTCCTGATGCAAAAGAGAATTTTAAGAGTATTTATCTTATTCCTTTGGAAAGATGAACATCTAGGACTCAATTACAGACGAAAGAAGGTACCTAACATTTTCTTCTAAAGCAGACAAAAGGTGAGACAAAACTTTCTCCAAGCAGCAGGCTTTCCAAAGGAACTTACTCATCTGGGAATTAGGGAATATCATAAAGCAAATACACCTTTAAGTGCAAGATGCTTTACTTTGCTTATGCCTTCTCTCAGAAACATAAGGCAAGACAGTGCATATAGTATCCCTCAGCCAGTGTACACACTTCCCTCGGGAGGGAAGGAGAGAACAACAAGCGCTTCATGCATTACTGGAAGGCACAGAGTGCTGTGTAAAAACTACGGGAAGAAAATGTATAGCACATTCTGGCATTGGTACTTTCTGGTGACCTAGATTAAATGTTAATGCATGAATTAGCTCTGGCTCCAACACCACAAAACCCTGAATAAACCTAAATAACCTTAAACTTCTGAAAGAAACCATACTATCTTCTACTTCTGCATCACTATTGCTGCCACATCCTTCTTCAGTACGTGCAAAAAGAACAGTCATTACAGGAGATTTTTGGCTCTACCACCTTCTTTTCCTAAACAGTTTATTCTGTCAAAGGTTTTCCCTCTTCTACTTCTCCCTTTCACATGGCAGAATAACGGAAAATAAAACTGGGAGGATCCTTAGTAGCACTGAAGTACTATCCATTGATCTCCTTGTACTGAATATCCCCTCTGCAAATTTATGTGTTTTCACTGTCGAATGTATAACAATAAATAAATACGTGAGGCAAATATATTTCTGTGACCAAAATTTCTTGAATTCTCATCAATAATAAGATCACTACTATTATTTTGAGAGATGAGATTTTTGCCTATTAATTTGATTTACATTAACCAGTTCTTGTTTACTTCAATTTTCCTTCTAAACCACAGGACAGACATACAGGTTTCTGTGAATTAGTACATAACTTGTATACAAAACTCCCTAGAATTGGACGTGGTGCTTCACACCTATATACGAAACCTTTTGGATAGACTATATTCTGCATCAACTGCTAAATGCTAAGCATAATTTGTATAGCTCTCTGCAGTGACTTATACTCAGTTTTGAGTCTTTTCCTGCCAGCTAAAATGATTCTAGCTAATGAAAGCACTAGTACCATCTACCCTAAGCTAGTGCACCACTGCATCATCTGTGTGTGTTTGAAATAGGTCACTTCAATTCACGTTACTCAGTGTCATTTACCAAATCCTATCTGCTATCTCTGTGATTTTGATCAGAAAAATTGCTAAAACTACAAAATCTAGAGAGCTTTATTAAGAACAACAGTAACCCCTACTGGATTGTGATTGTCTCCCTGGAAACCTAGGAGATAAAAAACATCTTGCACTGCTTCATGGAAAAGGCATAGTCCGCATAACTGTGATGAAGAATGAGTTATTTCTCTGCTTGCAATAAATTTCCCTGTCATCATTTCCTGGATTAAATTGGAAATCCTGCTGAATTTACACTCGAGCTTGCTGAAAGACATCTGTTCCTTGCAAACTCAAATTCAGAGCTTTTTTTTTTTTGTATTTACAGATAAGTTACGAAACCAGGCGTATGTCAGTTATTTTTTTCTATGTTAAATATTACAAGTACTAGAATATATTTCTTTCTATGCTTGAAAATAAGGGACTTCACATATGATGAATAATATAAACAAATTATCACAATCTGCTGAATGCATGTCCTAAACTCATCCGAGTCCTGCTCAAGCACACTGGAGTGTGTGTGGAGCTGTAGGGAGGAGAAATCGGAGCAGAGGTACCACAAGCTATCGTAACAGAAACCTCCCGGGCTCGTTAAACATCATCTATAGCAGTATCACAGATTCAGCATTCCGGCTCTTTCTGCACATGTAGCGTTTCTGACAAATGAAGAGTATGTTAGCAGAGCTATTTTCAGCGACATTTTACTATCCTGTCAGAAAAGTTCAAGCACTGCTTCTGCAAGTTTTTTTCAAGACTGTCGTTTCAAAATAAGATCTCCTTGTTCATTACTAAGAATTGGAATCAGAGAGTTCCTCTGGGCTACTGCAGAACCTTTTTAGTGTGTTGAAAAGCTACACATAAAGGGACAAACAGCAAAAGGGAAAACTTGAATGAAAGACTGTCAAAAAATATAATCTTAATTATTAATCTGCTTGGTGATAAATATTGAGTATATGATTTTATGTGCGACTTGTTTCCAAGGAATTCTACTTTTTCTTACAATTGTGCAGCAATCAAGCTTGGTCACAATACAAAGGTGATGGATAAAAGTGACTTAGATTAGGGATGATTAAATAAGCTGGAGAAAAGGAAGGATATTCTGGATAAATGGTGTTACAGAGATCTCAGTTTGAGAAATAGAGAGAGCAAAGACTGGGGAATTTCAGAAGTACTTACAAGTATTTATATTTTCTCTCAAGTGTATACCAGACATACACCTTTTCACATTGAAAATTGGTTTTTTCCACATTTCGTTCAATTTACCTTAAAAAGAAAACAAGTGTAATTTTCCAAAAGGTGTTCAAGAACTTTTGAAAATGAAGCCCCTTTAAGCTACTTTGAGAGCAGAACACCAGACTGTGGCCACTTTGGAAAATCTTGACCACTCAGCACCAGTTTTTGTTGCTGCTAATGGTCACACTAGGTGTGCAGCAACATGAATCATGTCTTACATGCTTCTTAGAGTAATATTCACCCCCTTTAGGCACTTAAGTCCCCTTTCCAATGTGTGGAAAAAAATAGGCCCCTAAGCTAGCCCATAGAATGTACAGGAGAGATAGTGTGCCTTGGATTCTACTCCTCTTCTGTCTCCTACTGTTTCACATTATATAAATGTATTTATATATGTATGTGTGTTTAGGCAAAATGCTTATATGTATATATAAAATAAAAATTCTTGTTTTCTGATGTTTAAGAGTTCTTAGTCCCCTCCAGGCTAAAGCACCCACCTCTGAAATGATGGAACTAGAAAATCAGTGGAGTAAAACTCCTGATTTAAATGGATTTAAATGTGTAACTATCTGTAGGATTTGGTTACTGCTTGTTCATGAGCTTTTAAGGAGAATGAAGACACCTACCTGAAGAAGAAAACTGTCAGTGCAATAGCTTCTTCTTTTTATTTTCCATCTTCAGAAGAAGCTTAAATTACTCAAATGCCCCAAAGTGGTGCCAGTTCACGACTGCTTACAGCATTCTCGCAATCAATGTTATTTTTTCTTATTTTGCTATTTCACTACCATTACTTGATGAAATATATACTGAATTCTGTTGAAAAGTCTATTTGACTTTTGATAATGTCAATTTGACAAATGAGTTTTTTATTGTATACATGCCCATGACATTACACAAAGCTACCTTGGGCTATGGCACAGAAGAGAATTTCTACTAGAACTAATGGAATACCTGAGGTGGACTGTGGACAGATGCTAAGACAGTTCAGTTCTGTGATAAAACTTAAGACAGATCAGTCTGCCATGTGTAAAGCCAAACAGCCTTCTGTGTTAGCTGCCCTAAGAATGAGAAAAAAACAATAATAGCAAACAATTTAGATACAAAACTAAATTATCAGCTATGCTCCTGGGACAACCCCAAAAAATTGTTCCTACCTAACAAAATTTTGGACATCTGTATTAGCTATCTATGAGGAGATAAACCGTCATACTTTCCTTTGATTTCCATGAGGTTACAATATAAATAATTTCATTAAGAGAAGTTGCAGGAATGAAAGTTTGTCAACTGAATGCTTTTTTGTACCCCTCTGGTTTTCACCCTTCATTCTCTGTTTCAGCAGCATATTTCCTGAATAGTTACATCAGTAATAACAATGCCTCTATATTTCACTATGCAAATATGTATTTGAAGACTTTAAAACACAGTCTGATCTGGTAATTAAAAAGCTGAAAATACATTACTGTTAAATTTAGAATTGGCACCTAACTTGAAAATTAACACCACATGTATTATAATCAAAAAACTATCAAATTTTGCCCAAAATAACAATTAAAACACAATCCCTTATATTCACTGGCCAAATATCTTTCCAAATAAATCAGTCAGGCTAACTATATGGACTTCGCTTTTTCATTATTCTATCCTGCAAATTCATAGCCCAACCATCAATTTGGGCTAAAAAGAATACAACTATACAGTTAGTAAAGAACTCAGTATCAGTAAGGATTTATAGTAATAAAATCAACATAGTGAACATATAACATTTATAAGCAATCTGGTAAATATTTTATTGGGGTTTTCCTCAAGAATATTTTTTAAATTAGGAGACCAATCAGAAAAAGTTACAGCTGTCTCTTGCACATCTAACATTTCTTTAACAGTGAAACATTCTAGAACACAAGATTTCTATCATTTTCATCACTGTATGCACTGAAATATTGCTAATTTATTCAGATGCTTTCATGCATAATTACTGGAAACATAAATCTGTTATTCTGCTAGTCTATCATCAGATAGGAAAAGCTATCTAGTGAATACTTTGAAAAATATAAGTAATTGCAAATATTAAATTATTAACTGTACCACAAATATGCTGTCTAAAGTACTGGTTTAATTTCCTTAATAGTTTGCTTTTTCTATTTAGGCTAACATTGGGAATGCAAAGCCTATTTCAAGCTTTGCCTACGCAACAGATGACTTCTGGCATAGCAAGGTTTTCCATGGATGTGACAACACATAAATTGTAACACAGTTGAGAAAGTTAAAGTCCTTTTTAAGGACATACTTATACTGCAAACCCATATTCTTCCTTCTAAAGGCTTCGTGGGGTTTTTTTCAACATGGGACAGAAGTGCTGTTAGGTTTATTGTGTTGGTACAAAGCATCACTTTTCTGCTACTGCTGTATTGACTTAGGAAGCTAACAGAGTACACTTACTTCTGTATCAACAAAGGACCCTCAGCTCCCACGTGGTTTGTCTCTTTTCTGCGTGAAGTATCTGATAAATGCTGCACTCCCCAAATGTTCTGCTTTCTATCTTCCCTGTTTTTGTATTAGACTTTTATTGTTTGATTTCAAGCCAAGGTCTTTGTCCTTTGTAAGCAGCATATTTGCAAAAAGAAAGGATTATTAAGTTACGGGCCTGATCTGGCCATTATTAAATCAGCAGGCACTGAATTAAATTCAATCTTCTATTATATTCCACAAGAAACTTGCAGTGGAAACACCTGCATTGCAAATATTGTAGGATAGGACGCCACGTAACAAAATGTTAACAGTGTTTCTATTTATAGCAACAGGAAAAATTTAGAGCTGTACCTATAAAAATGACCAGAACGTAATAGACAGATTCAATCAGGAATTGCTCCTATTCATACCACTGTGGCTTCCAGTGCTGACCCATTACGAAGAGATACCTCCGTTTCCTTTACAAGCTTCTCCCTTCCACTTTCTCTCATAGAATATAAATGTCATTTGGAAGCTTGAAACAAAAACATTTTTCTTACCAACTGCTATTTTCCTTCATCATATGCTGAGAATGAATGGTTCTTCTTGAACATGCAGCTGCTAAAGAGAAAGAAAAAGTGCATATCAAATTTTCATTCTGTCCACTTTGACAAACGCTCTTTTCCACATTAAGGCTTAAAGAGAGATAGAGATGCTAAACCTCAAAATATTGGTGCAGTCAGACTGATTTCTCTACCTGTGCAGATTCATGATACTCTTTTTAACAGATTTCTTGAGAAAATGAGGCAAAAAGGAAATTATGCAGATGCAGGAAGACTGGAGTATGCCACAGGGAAAACGCTAGAAGAATAATGAGAGTTGGGATCCTAGTGCAGTCATATTTTGAATAATTTGCCGTGCCTGTTTTCAGTGACATCTCAGTCAACAACAGAATATGGGTCTGAACAGACTGCTCCGCTTGCTGCCATGTCACTGGGGACTGTCACCAGTGCTTAAAAGGTAAATTACCCTGAATGAAAAGATTTAAAGCAGTTGTTGCAAAACTTGCAAACCACTTTTTGGATGTCAAAATTATTGGTAATATTATGGCTTGGTGAAATAAAAATTATCTAATGAAATAAAAATGATCTAATATAAAGCTACCTTGGTTAAAGGAGGATTTGGGGAATTTTCTCACCTGGCAGCAACACTTATCCAAAGTGTTTTAAGAAAATATATTAAAACTACGTCAATTCCTTGTGCTATTTTTCCAAGAAAATTTTAAGCTTGTTACAACCAAAACTAGCTTTAAGGAAGCAGCTAAACCTTGGAAAAATGACCCTTTCTGCTTCTGAGCTGTGCAGCCTTTCATGAAGATTTGTCCACTACTTTAGTCTGGATGCTTTTCAATGATGACTATGTCATGCAGAACTTTGGGGATTTATGTATACAAAACACATTTTAGAGGCACTTAGTACTGCACGTGTTTTATTGAAGAATGAATGAATAAGCTGCTCTGGAAATAGTAGTCAATTGGAATCTCAGGTGTCCAAGCAGAGCAGAATTATAAAATGTGCTTCAGAAGAACCTTGAAACTAATGACATTTTAAATGTTTAGTTTTTAACCACGTTCCAAAGTAGTGTGGGAGCTACTTTTATGTGCCTTCTGAGTACCACTGTTAAGTACTTCGTGAAAGAAAAGCAGAACAAATTTCAAGCACTGTTTATGGAAGGGAATTTAAGATCAAATAATGCATTGTACAAAACACCAAGGCATTCACTGTTGGTCAAACACTGTAGGGGAACATCATCCAACACAACACTGACACATGCTAAATGTTACATCCTAATAAATACACACGTAAGCAAATGACAAAAATTTTAAAGCAGCTGTCACCAGATCTCAAATAAATTTCTATTACATTGACTAAGATACAAAAATAATAGTAATAATAATCTTTAGAATAATATGTGTAGTAACAGTAACAACAGTTACACTTGCCCACTATACAAATACTCACTCCACTGGTGAGAGACTGCAATTAAAGTCATTGCCTGTCCTTACACAGCTCTACAAATGCACGGCCGTTACACTAACACATCACGGATAATTGCTTTTACTGTAGTTACTTTAAAGGATCTGTTAACAAAATTCAGGAAATTGCCCAAGAAATGGCTTGGTTTGCACACGTTTTATCTATTATATTACAGAAGCATCTTAAGCAAGGATGATGCTCTACTCCTCTTGGCACTGTACAGGTAAGTGCAAGTTGATAATCTCCAGAATAACCGACACAACAAAGCACACTGCATAGCTACTGCAAATTCTAGCTTCTTACATAAACTATCTGATGTATACCAAGTATGAACGATTTGCATAGTGGCAACAGTAATAGTTCTTCACACGGGGGTTTTCACACTATCCTTAAAATATGGGCAGCTAATATTCAGACGGGCAGTCTGCTTTATAAGAATCCACAAACTTAATTCATATGCCGTTAACCAGATATTGCTCAAACATTTAAATTACAGCAGGAGAAATATGCTATCACTTAATTCACATTAATTGCAAAGTATACTGATTTACAAAACATTAATTGTACTTAATAGCCATTATTTTTTTACTTTTAAGGGTAAATGCACATTACATAAAAAAATCACTACTATTAAATCCAATTTAAAGCAATAGAAAATTAGTCTAAAGCAAGTTGTGCTACTTGCTCTGTCTGGAGTCGCAAGGAGATGAAAAATGCTTTTGAATAATACTGATGCCCAAAATAGATTATATTTCTTCTGATACTTTAAAGACTATTTTATATTTATGAGCTCTTGCCAAATGTATACATCTATCAGAGAACTGTCACTTTTGAAAGCAAAAGGAATTAGCCAGTAATTCATAAAATTTGAGAGATGATCAAGAGCTTCAAGTAATAGTGACCATGGAAAAAGCTCCACAGATAAACTGATATATATCAAGTCACATCACATTTTTACAGCTGGTGTATTTTTTTTTTCATTAAGAAACCATAAATAGATTAGAAAAAGTGCACTAATTATTGGCAACCACTGGAAGGTTCTTGCTAACCTTTCTATACGTAGTCAGAGTTGCATCTTAAAGCAGGCATTCTGAAGGGTTTTTTGCATGCTTTATCTATTTACAAGAAAATGCATTCCCAAGCAAGTAGTAAGCAACATACCATATTGAAGTGCACCTGTTAAATGCATTAAGATAAATGTAAAGTTCCATCAAGTTACTGGATGTAGATCGCTACAGAACTTCACAAGTACCAAGACCTTAAAAAGGAAACAGCAATCTAATAAATGTTGTAGAGAGGTACAAGCCTAGAGCTTGCTGACTGCACGACTGAGCTGCATTTAATTTAGTTCAGGACACATAGGTATGGTTTTTTATAATAAGCAATTCCGTTCAGGTAAAATTTTCTTTAGCTTACCAACTCCACAATTTAATTTGATTTTTTTTTTAATTTGGTAGAGAAGACCTTATGAAAATTCTATTAGCTTGTACCTTCCCAGGAAAGTGGACCCCAGCATCTGTCTTGACATTATGCAGGTGCTCTCAGAGAGCAGTCTGAGGGGTTTGGGCCAAGAGAAACTGCTCTCGTCATTTAATTCTCACGGTAATTAAGCTTAAGTGTAATTCTCCTAGCATATATCACAAAATTGTCAAACATTTATGCCTCTAAGCTACACATTTGTATAAAATTTTATTCATATTATTACTGCAGGGCTATTACTTCAGAGACCATAGCGCTATTCACATTCTGAGATGTCCATACTTTTCTCATTGAACAGCAAACACAACAGTTCTTGTAAGACTGTTTATTGAATTTAACAGTTCAGACTGAGTTTAGACGGAGTTTAGATGCAGTTTGTATAAAAAATTCTGTCAAGTCACGTAAACTGCAATCAAAAATAACTACAAAACAGTAAGAGACTTACTGAGATCATAAATTGTCTAATATGTAAAACTATACAGTATTTGTGCATGCTTGCTATTTGATTTCCTTCTGAAGAGCTGTTAAAAGGAGTTTGTTTGGTTTTTAAAATCTCAAGGTAGCTATGAAATGTAATCATCGCATCTCAATTCAGATATACAAGATCAAAACTGGCACAGGAGAACATAACATTATTTTCCCAAAAAGTTGAGGCAGCTTTTGTTGAATGGCGTCTGCATCAGTAAACATTTTATAAACTCTGGTGGCTCTGGATCATCAGAGAGAATCCATTTTTTCTTTTGACATCTTGAAAAAAAATTTCCCACAAGTTCAGACAAGTAAGGAGGAAAATAAGTAGCAGCTTGTTTCCTACATACAGCTGAACGCTATGCTCAGCTGTCCAGTGTCTCAAAACAAAAATTAACTTGACATCACAGGGAAGCATATACCCCTCAAGTAACAAGCACGTCTGAGACTTTTCAGGGGAGATGGAAGCAAGCACGAGGGTAAAGCATAAGTCTACTTTTCATGCATAGGTACTTTGCACTGCCCTGCATCTGGGGCATTTTGTCAGACATCCGAGTTGGAGCTGAGGTTTGTTAACCTGGGGTCTGCATTGATCTCGTATCTGTAGTGGTAGCCCTCCATGTGATCCCTACAGGCATCTCTGATGTTGTGCATCCACTTTTTGATTCCTTTTCTGTTCAAGTACAAAACTAGGAGGAATATGGCCCCAATGAGAGCCAAGACTATCCCCAGGAAGACATATGAAGTCTGTAGCTGGGAAGGCAGATCTATGGGCACAGAGCAGTTCAGGTCTGAGCCGCTGATCTTCAGCAGGGCTTTGCCCAACATCTTGTCAGGGGAGGCACAGGTCAAGGCTTCTTTGCCCTCCACCTGGTCGCTCTCCTTGAGCCAGGCCACCAGGTCCTCGATGGCGCAGTCACAGACCCAGGTGTTGTGGCCCAGGACGATGTGCCGGAGCGCGGGCAGGCTGCGGAACTGGGCCAGGGTGCTGTTCCACAGCACACCCAGGGAGTTGTCGCTGAGGTTGAGGCTCTGCAGCTGGCCCAGCCCTTGGAAAGAGACATTTCGCAGGCCCACCAGGGAGTTGTTGCTGAGGTCCAGCTGCCGGAGGGCCGGCAGGGCAGTGAACATGCCGGCGGGCAGCAGCAGCAGCCCGTTGTCGGCCAGCTCCAGGCGGCTGAGGTTGCGCAGGGTCCCGGACTGCAGCAGGGCGGCCAGGCTGAGCAGGACGCCGTGGTCGCGCAGGGCCTCGCGGAGGACCAGCTCCTCCAGCGGGCTGCCGCCGTCCCCGAAGGCCTGCGGGCTGAAGGAGGCCAGAGCGTTGCCGCTGAGGTCCAGCTGCCGCAGGGCGGGCAGGGCGAGGGCGCCGGCCTCCACGGTCCGCAGGTGGTTGCCACTGAGGTTGAGGGAAGCGAGGTCGGGCAGGCGCTGGGCGGAAAAGGCGCCGGCCGGCAGGTGGGTCAGGGTGTTGCCGGTGATGAAGAGGCTGCGCACGTAGGGCGGCAGGTCGGGGGGTACCGCCGTCAGGTTCCTGTTCACGCACTTCACCGTCCTGGCCGGCTCCGAGCACTCGCAGAGGG
>VZTE01002104.1:2464712-2556508 GCA_013397775.1 Eulacestoma nigropectus
GCCGCCCGGCCAGGGGGAGCCACCGCCCGCGCCCCGCCCGGCTCCCGCTCTCCGCCCCCGCACTCCAGCTCAGCCGATGCTGCCGGGCTGCCTTGCCCGGGAGCCCGCGGGAGGCTTCGCTTGTCCCGTTCCCTTCTTCCCCCGGCCCAGGTGGTGCTGCCGGAGACTCACCTTGCCGCCGAGCGGGGCCGCGCCATGCGGAGCCGCGCCATGCGGGGATTCAGTGCGGCTCGCTCGGCGCGGAGCCGCTCCCGCCCGCCTGTCGAAGGGAGAGCCCCGCGCTCCGCTCCCCGCCTCGCAGCGCCGTGCTTGTGCCTGCCCCGCCGCGCCTGCTGGGCGCCGTTCCTCGCGGTTTCCACGATGGGCGCGCTCAGGCCGGCGGCAGGATGGGGAATCCCGGGGGCTTTCGAGAGCGGGGGGTGCCGTGCCGGCTGCTGGCGGCCACTGCCCCCGCCCGTCTACCCAGGGATCGCGGTTCGGGAGAGGAGGGAACAACAGCAGCCACAAAATACACCGAGTGAGCTCCAAAGCTGAAGCAAAAAGAAAAAAAAAAGCCCAAACCAAAAACCCGCCAAAACTACACTTAAACCCGCCGGGAATTTTAGAGATCCTAAAATAAATAATAATAATGATCTTTAGGAAAAGAAAAGACCCTGCAAATTGACAGCTCAAGGTGGAGATTTAAACTTTATTATGGTGAGGAAAAGCCTGTAAGTACCCGTCTGTATGTAAATATTTACCGGCTTCAGTCGCTATGGCTGTCCCAGAACCGTCCTGGCAGGGCTGAACAATCCGGGTGTAAGAAATGCGGGTTTGCAACTGAGTAAGCTCCCTTACTTTACCCCACAGAGGAGTATTTGAGGAAGTCGTGAATAGTGTAAGCTGTCGTGTGGGCTGTATTTGGCCACTGGTCCCTAGAAAGTGATTGAGATCATTAAATAACACCTAATTAACACAAAAGATCTACCAGCGTATACAAATAAGCAGTTTCAGCAATGTGAAACAACGTTTTGAGGCGATGACTCCTTTGGGCTTTCCTTATCCTTCTGTTGACTACCTACACAAGATTTCCTTCTCCCCGTATGTCAGTTACACTCCTGCTTTCTTGATAAACTATGTTCCTTTTTTTGGTAAAGTCAGCAGGAATCTCGGAGCTGCCAAAAGCCATAGGGGAAATGAACAGATGAATCCAGTATGAAGCCTTGATAAAATCAGCCCCAGAATCTGAAGGATAATGAACTAAAACGCCAGTTTCTGAAGGATTGTTCTCCTCTCTCTAGCCTGATGGTGTTACGGTGCAGAAAAGTCTGGGGTTGGGGTGACAGGCAAGGGCTGTCCAGCTGATAGAGCAGTGTGCTCTTTACAGGAAGATTACGGAGAAAAGAAAAATGGAGTGACTGAAGTAATAGTGATATAAATAAGATCTTGGACTCACAAGCAGTTCCAGAAGTTTGGGAAGTTATTGATTTGATGCTGAGTTAGAAAAACAGTGGCACTACATTGCAGGAGATTTTAGTTGGTTGAAAGGTTGTTGACATGCCTCTTAGTATAATGCTTAGAAAAGTAGATAGGTAAAGATATCCTGCATTTTGTAAGAAAAAGACTTATTTTCCTAATCTATGAAAATGCTTTGAAAAAGTCAAAGAAACACCCCCCCCACCCAAATTGTCCTACAAGACAACAGCACAATTCAGTGACCAATAAGTAGTTGCCAAAAGGAGATGGCTTTTTAAAATAGTTAACTAAATATATTAACAAAAATAAATCATAGGAAAAATACTGAATCAGCATAACCATAACCGCCTTTCATAAAATGTTTAGATACAATGTCATTTTGAATTAAATAGTACAATTAAGAGCAATTACACTGATCTGCTCATTGTGCTGACCATAGTTTTCCTAGTAGTTCCCAGCTCTTCATGACTGTCTAGGTGGGACTGTGCCTCTTGTCCTCCACAACAGGTTAGCTCTTTGGGCAGGGGACATGGTTTTTTTCCATCTCTGTGGAGTGCTCGCTGACAGGTGCTTGAGTCTGCTTCAGTAATGCGAATAATAGATAACAAGTATTTTCCTATTCTTTCCTATTATTCCAGTAGTAAATTGTACCTGCTAAGCATGCTTAAGCTTGCAAGAGGAAGAAAATTGTAATCTGATTTCTTTTCTTCTTGTTTAAAAAAACAACTTTTCTGAGAGGCATACTCTGAAAAAAAAGGTATTTTCTGGTGAATTCACCTACACTGAGTGGATTTCCTGAATGTGTTTGTAATCTATACTAGGAAAATGAAAAAAAAAAGAACCTTGATGTGTTTTCAGGTCAGTTTTGTCTATTACGATTGACTGATTTATGAATTTGCGTTGCACAGCCCACAGAATCTCATCTCATAGGTTTTTGCATAAAGGTTATGCAAAACTTCTGCCTGAGTTAAAGTATAGGATTGAGAAACATATTGTCTTGGCCAAAGGACTCAAACTGGAAGTTAATTTACCATTATGAAACTGTTCCTGTGGCTGATATTCCCAGCGGTTGACTGAGAAGCTCATGTTAAAGGGTGCAGGGGTTGAGATAATGCTTCAGTCTCTTTGCTGCTCCAGGCTGAGGCTGGATGACGTGCTGGCCATCTGGAATCATGAAGGAAACCTCTGACCATCCGTCTCCAAAAGGTTAAAGCTTGCTTCATGTGACAGTGATGAGATCTGCTCGCTTTTGAAAATCAGTACTCTGGTACTTCAGCTCCCACAATGTGAAAGTGTGAAGGGCTGCAGAGAGTCATGGGGACAACCTGTGATAACTGTATTGCTTGACCATTTTGGCGTTGCTATTCCCTTTTCAAGGCTCTCAGCCTAGAAAGGAAAAGTGTCATTTGTAGATGCTCATGTCTTAGGAAAATCTGTCCTTAGGAAAATCTAGAAGATTATTTTAGATACTGAAATTTAAGGCTGTTAATTAAGTTCATTGAGATGGATCCCATCCAAAATAATCTTCTCAATTCCCCCTTGGACAGATAGTAAACAGTGCTGCATACCACCTTTTGAGTGGCCTGACTGCAGCTGATGTCCAAGGAGTTGGAATAACTTGGGGTAGAACTCCATGCAATATTTTTTTCATATTTTTTTATTTTTTCGTATTTTTTTATTTTTTATTTTCTTTATCAACAGGGAGATTTTTGTTTCTTCTGTGAAATGTTGCTACATTGCCTCAACATTGCATGATGATACTCAGCACTTCATAGGAAGTGACCTTGGAAGGGTATTTATGATGTGCTAAAGATAATAAACCAAGTGAGCAATTGCAGAGAGACCAGAATTCTTTTCTTCTACAAAAAATATCTTCTCACAAAAGTGGAAGAACAAGCTGCAAGTTCCGTCTGCTTCCTCACATAGAGAGATCCAGCAGGTCCTCCAAGGGACACCTGTTTCCCTTGAGGCTTGGCTTCCTTTGAATAAACACCATCAGAATCCTTAAGATGGTGTTATAAAACTACTTAGGCAACCAAATGTTGCTTTGAATTCTTGTTTGAATTTTATTCATCATTCGCATGTTCATACCCATAACATTCAGGCTCCAGTTTTCTTTTTTGGTGCACTTAAATTTATGTGATAGTTTTTGACTGAAGCTGTGCAGAAGACAATCTTCAAGGAATCTATGTTTGCCTTTTCTTGAATGCTTCCCATTTTTATATTGAAATAATGAAAGTTAATTGAATATAGAGAATGTTGATTTTTAATACTGTGAAAACATATTAAACTTTGCCAGAACTAACAGAAGAAAAGATTTTAGCCAAAAGTAACCTTTTTTTGGGATCTTTAAAATGTGTTAATTGGATGTCTCTCATAGTGCACTGTTTTAACTTCTGGAGACTCCTGCATGCTTAGCTGGGAATAGAAGGGACCATAGGAGACAAAGTGCCCTCATCTGAATGTAAGCTGAGAACGCTGAGAACTGGTGAAACTGTGAAGACTCTTTACATGCTCCCCAGGCTTCCCAGTAGTGTTCTATTGTTAAAACCTGTTACTCAAATGAGACAGAAGCAATGGTGTCTTCCTCCAGCAAAACAGGCTACCAGAGCTGGAATCAGGAATATGCTAGGAAAAAAGTTTTGGGAAGAGGACTTGCTGTATTCCAGATGCTGCCACTGTGTGCTTATCCCTCTGCCCATACTCCAGCTCAGCATGTTCTGACATATAGAGTATCTGCAATGGAAGCCACGCTGAATAACCACATACAGGTTCATCACAATATAACTGAGAATTTAACATGCCTAAACAGGTCAGGCTAAATTTTCAATCATGCTTTCATTCTTTCTTTTCTCAGGAAGAATGCATGTCTTACTTTTAAGCTATCTTTGATAGAATACTATATGGATTTTAAAATGATAATTTCTTTTTCATTATTTTAAGTATGCAAGTTTAGTTCCAAGACCTAGGCTACTTTCCATGTAAATTCTACTTAGAGTAAATCACTACAGCCAGTAAAACCCTTCCTTCTACAAAATAAGCCTTCTGATTTTAGTCCTTCTTGAAGGACCAAAATGACTTGCTTCCTGATTACTTATTACTCTGATTCGCAGTGCAGGGTGGATAATATAAGTAGGCTTCAGCTGGAAAGCTTGTATATTGTTCGTGTCCACTTGGGATGTCAATCTAGATGTCTGAAGGCAAACCTGAGAAACTGGCTGAGCAGATTATTTGTTGGATTAGGATTGCTCTGTGTCATGGTGACCTGCCTTGCTGCGCACAGTCACTCCCAGCTGATGCTGAACTCAAAATCATGTTTTTTTGGCCATCTGTCAATGTTGTCTTCGTTACAGTGAGTAAAGAAGGCACCACGTTGGATTGAGGGGCTGGGGTCCAGTTCACACCTGCTGATGCTTTCTAGGGGACTCTTAAAAGATGGCATAGGTTGGGGCAGTCACTGAGCTGTAGTGGGGAAGGGAAGGAAGAGCTAAAATATACTGCTTTCTTCTTTGTCTCCGAAAAGCAGAAACCCAGATCTGCAGGGAATTTGGGCCAATGTGTTCCTCACACTTCTCTCGACAGTCCCACTCGTTCCTCACTCTGCAGGCAGTGCTGTGCCAAGGTTTTGCAGCTGCTCGCGGTGCCAAGGGTGTTTCCTGGTTTGCTCTTGCTTCCTTAGCAAGTAAGGGTGGCTGACTCCAGCACTCAGGGCTGCGGGAGCTCTAACCACAGAGGACTGCAAGTCGGGAGTATTTCCATGGAAAGCCTTTGTCATGAAAACATTTTCATCTGTTGAAACTGGAAGTCTTTGTAGGAAAGAATTAAATTTTATGAATTCCCCATTAAAAAAAAAAGGCATATAAAAGGCTCAGCAGATTTGAGATGAGAACATATGGGGTTTGATTCTCCCCTGTCTTACACATTGTGTCGTTGTTTACGATCTGACAAAGCAGACGTAAAATGCAACCTCTGCCTGGGTAGAATTCTCCTCCACAAGTATGATTTAATACACAACACTAAAAAGCTTGGTGAATCAGTCCCCTGCTTATTTTCCTTCATGATCATTGATCATTTATTACCTGCATTTGACCACCATGACATATATGGGTTTATACAGTCCTCTTCTACTGAACTCTTCCTGTTTTGCTTTGCCTTCCCATCCTTCTCCAGCTTTAGCTCAAGTCTTTGTATCTTTCTGGGTTACTACATCTGAAGTGTTTTGAAAGGAATACATTCGTAGAGATTGGAAGAGGGTGGGAGGAACAAGGGATACAGTGATTTTTTTGTGGAGGTGGCATATTCTGTCAGCAAAGGAGGAAGATGATACCTTCTTTCCCCTTTGGCATCCATGACTACACCTGAAATACTGCATTCCATTCTGGCATCCTGTGACTGGAAAAAATGACAAGAAAGAGACAAGAAAGAAAGGAAAGAGCAATAAAAGTGATTTGGAGGCTAGCTGTATGCTGACTTACATGGAAAGACTAAAATAACTTTAAAAAGTTTAGGCAAAGACTTGCCCAAGCAAAAAGGCTACAGAAGATACCTCTGTTTCAAAACAGGCTAAAATTGAGTGAAGAGGGGAGCTAGTTGTAGTACTTCAGCATGGGTAGGGATGATTGGATGACATTCAGAAAACAAAAGTGCATGCTTAGGATAAACAATAAACTTGACTACACTAATTAAAAGTCAGGATCAAAAGACCTCAGCTTTCTTTGTCCAAATTTGCATGCTTAAAAGTATGCTAGCTTCAATCATTTAGGGCAATAGTGATGTGTGTCATCACCAGCTAGCCATGGAAAGTTACTGCCACTGCGCTGAACTATTTTAGTATCTTTTATGGGTAATACAATGTATTTCACACTATAAAGCCTGTTATAATTATCAGCTCAATGTTGTATAAGGCTTGAGGTCTGCCCCATTAAGTTCATTATTTCTGAGTGTAAACTGGAAAGAACTTCTGTGCCAGAAAAAGAGCCAAACTCTTGCTACGGCATTGGAGCAAAAGTCTGCCTAGTCCAGCATATTGTTTCTTATTGTATCCAACACAGCTTGATGAAGAAAGACATTAAATTCTGTTCAAACATGAACTCTTCAATATTTTTTCCCAAACTCCATTGATTTGTGGCTGAGGTGCTTCTGAATCAGAGCTTAAATCCTTCAGTACTATGAACGTGAGTACTGTTACCCAATTTTTTTCACTTGAAAGATTTTACAATGAAAAGATTCTCTGTTGAAATATGCTTCTCTTTCAACCTGAAGTTTTAAAACAAAGTCATGCAACCTTAGTATTTTGAACATTTTAAAACCAAGGTAAAACAATTAGAAGTTTACACCATCCCTTTTCATTTTCTAGCTCTGAAAGATTTCAATCATAGGATGTCAAAAAAATGGGAAAAAATGGAAGTGAAGTAGTGGTCTTAATTAGTCAGTTTACATTCTGTAGCCAAACAGAGACAGATATGAATAAAGGGGACAAAATTCTAAAATGTCTAAATTTGTAGGTATTGAACATAAACAAAAAAACAGAAAACAATTTGATTTTTTACATCTATTTTTGATCTATATTCCCTACAATATTACTGACAAGTGACAAGAAAAAGTACTTGAACATTTTTCCAGGAGAAATTCTATTTTTAACCAACTGTAGTTATGACTTTCTCTGGACATCTGAGTATATTTATTAAAATATTTATTAAGAAATTCAAAATTTCCTGCCTTTAAAATTGAGTAGATGATCTAATGCTAAACACATTGATTTTAGATTTCCATATATTTGTACTACACTTCAGAACCACTGCATATGCTTGATGTTATTGAATAAACTGTTAGAAATGCACTTGCACAATATACATCCTGCAAAGTCCCACGGAAAAAGTTGTTGGATTGTTTCTATGTTTCTTTAGGGCCTCCCTGTGCCATATTCAGAGCAAAAATTCCTTGTAGGGGGTAAAATGACTTTCTGAAGCTCTTTCCCTTCTCTGGGTGCAGATGGCCTCTACAAGAAATGGGGCATGGACATGGAACATTTTGAAGGGAATACTAGTTTGAGAGTGAACCATATATACCTGCAGTTTATTTCATGGGTATTGAGGGTAGCAGAAACTAACTGAGACTGCTCTGACTCACATTTGGGACAGAACAGTCACAGCCTGCAGCACAGACTGAGACTCTCAGTCCCCATATCCTTTTTCCTATAATTCATACCCACAAAAGGGCAAAAGGAAGAGCAAGGTAAAAGAAGTAATTGGAAAAAAACAGCTTCCAGTTGTGTATAACCTCAAGGCATTATGGACACACAGATATAGAGGTTCCCCTAAGTGGAAGAAATGTATTGCTGGAAACACGGAAGAGTGGGGAAAAGATGGCAGCATCACAGCCTGCAATGGAGGCCATGCAAGATAACATATCAAAGGTGTTCTTGCAGGGGATTTCCTGCTTGAAGAGATTTATGGCATGAAATTAGATCCAAGCTGGCAGGAATTGTTTCTTTTATGACTAGGTTAAAATATTCTGAAGTTCGGGATGCTAATACCAACTAAATAAACATGACACTTGAAAATTGACGTGCTGCTGGGGAAAATGGCCGGGAAGCAATTGTTAAGATAGTTGAATCATCTTTAGGTCACACTGAAAAAAAAAAAAAATTCCACTGACGTTTTCAGTACTGTATGTGCTTTATTGTTTCTCATATAGATGTTGCTGATAGTAGCTGTTTCCCATAACTGACAACTGATCACACTAGGCATGGAGGCCTTGGCTGCATTTAAGCTGGACTGAATGATACTAAGTGATGAGTGCTTTCTTGAATGGAAATCAGTTTCAGTATATAATAGTAATTTTAGTGTGAAAAAGAAAGTTTTTAGTAGTTGCACAAATACAGGGGTATGACTTGTTACATTTATATATTCCTATTAACATGAATAGGAGCTGCATAATACCTTGGCATTTTTGAGGCTGCAAGTAAAACTTTCTTTTTTTTAATTTACCATTCTACAGTGACAGAAAATAAGTTTTCTCTCCTTTTTGTAATTTCAGTATTTTATTTATTCCTTTCAGTCAACACGTTCTTTCCGACATGCTTAGACAAACTGCTTACTCATGTACCTCTACAGAACTGCTGCAATCCAGGAAACAGAACCAGGCAAGATGATAGGGGAGCCAAAAAATGGCAGGATAAATTCATTTGTTCTTCATTGTGTTTTCAACTGAAACTCAAAAGTATTAAAGGGATCATAATTTATTGCTTGCAGAGGTATATTTTCTATACACCATGACAGCTAAATTAGTTGGCATTTTGTCTATCATTTAGTATCAGTTTGAAAAATGCCTTCACTTTGCCAATCTCATGTTGCCAAGTCACAGTTCAGAGATGCATAAGAACAAAGGCAAGCTGAATTGCTGGAAAAATACAAGAGAAAAAATACTAGCCTTGGATAAGATTTCATTTAATGCTGCTAGGAGATCTACTGCTGGCTAAATCTGTTTCAGAATCCTGTATTCTTACTCTTCCTTCAGGAAATAATATTTTAGCATACCCTGAATCCAGTGGAGCCACCCAATGGAAAACTAACTATATAATGCACACACTGCCAGTAGCTGTGGCTAGAGCTACAAGTGTCTTTTGTGGTAACCTGCTCTGAGATAATTCAGGTAGCTCTAGCCTCAGAGTGAAATCTGCAGTAAAGATAAAAGCTCTTCTAAGTTTTATCTTCAGAAATGACTGCTATTAAGCAGCCCAAGTTTCCCAATTTCTAACCCTTTTTGATGTTTTTGAAAGCTGCACCTATGTTCTAGCAAACCTGCCAAAAAGCATTCCCTTTAGTTCATATATGATCTGTACAGAGGCTATTGGCACTTGGGACTAGTATGCGTACATTACATTAACAGACATTCTTAAATGCTCTGTCCCCTCTCTCTGCCCCTTACTTCTTGAGGGCAAACGTTTGAAAGTTGATGTGACTCTCATGGGATATGTCGTTCTAAGACTCTTCTTCATGCATATATCTCTATGATTTTGCAGATACTTAGTATCATTAAAAAAATTAATTCTTCTGCCTAAAGTTAACAAAGGGCTTCAGAGGCAGACAGGGAATCAAACTTGGGTCTTCTGGAATCAGTGAAGAACTTAAAATGTTGCTAACATCACACATGATCAACAGAACTAAATTACTTTTCTTCTTTACGGCAAAGAGAAAAAAATGTTGACCATGTCATCATGGACCTTTCTGGACAAGTCTTGTCTGTTTTAGTGAATTTGTGACAGTGATCAAGTAGAGCTTGCCATGCTTTGTCAGCCCTGTTTAGTAACTCTGAGGTTTCACAGATTGCCTGAGAAATATGCAGCTCCTTGGGCAATTTGACAACCATAATGTGGCATCACTTGCATCTTCTGAAAGGTCTGAGTGTCTCTCAGCTCTGTACCAGGGTGTTCGGCTTTTTCTTCTGCTCCTTCCCATACAGAGACCTGCATGGCCACAACTCACTCCTTGCCTTGTGTATGTGCCATCTGCCCCATGAATGTTTCTCAGATCACAGCTTGACCTGTATTTTATGTTCATGTGGAGGTATCCTTAACATGTTTCAGGCAGAACAAAGGGTTTGTTATTTTCAAGAATGCTTTTAAAAATCATGCTTCTTTTCAGTGACAGAACGTCACTGCCTTCCAGGAGCACAGGATGAGTGCCAGGGCTATTGGCCACAATTTCATGAGCTAAACAATTTACTGGCTTGGTGAGCAGTAACAGTTCCCCAAAATCACATGGATCACTGTGATTCTTTGCCTTAATTCTCAGCACTTCATTATGGGCCTCCTACATCTCTGTGAAAAACCCAAATAAACTCTGGCTGTATGGTGACTGCTGATGGGACATTGTTTATTTATATATTTGTCCTGGATGGTGTGTGATTATTTCAGAAAGTGTTGGCCAGTGTAGAAAATGAGCCTGTGTAAGTAGAGAGGGAAAACATATTTGAAAAGCTGTCAAAAAAGACTAGGACCAGCGTTTTAACCAAGATGTGGATGAGACAGATGATGCTGTAAAATCTTGAAAGCCACAGGTAATGTGACACTCTGCAGATGTTTTTAATGGGAGCAGAAGCTCTGTAGAAATGTTTTTATCCGATTACAGAATTAGTTATGTTGCCGGCTCAGAATTAAATTGTTTCCCAGTTCAGATAGGACGAAGTAATTCCCAGGTTTTATTGTTGTCAATTACACTGGCACTACTAAGTGTGAAAGCTAGAACAATCATTTTGTTATCTCAAATCTTCTTCAGGTTTCTCAAAAGAATTTTAACTCATTTGTTCCTCAGTGTAAGTCCTCTGTTTGTTTTCTTCAGGTTAATTGATAATAGGCTAATGAATAATCCATCAGCATGTGAATTCAGATTGTGTGTGAAGATGAATTGTTTCATTCAGAAAAAACCCAACACTTTAGCAAATTCTAACCTTGTTGTGGTTCCAGGCATTTCATTCATTGTAAGTAACTAAATTCTCAAGTCAGGGCACTTTGTAGGGCTTCTAACTATTTCCTTGTTACAGAAATATTCTTGTCCCCTGTATTCACAGTTGGTGTCTCTACAAGGTAAATATATATTGTTTGCAGACTCCTGATTAGAACAGCACTACTTGAAAAATGAAGGTTCTAGATACAATATCAAAACATCTCCCTTGGGAATAGGGAAAAAATACAATTAGCATTTCTTGTTATTGACTAACTTTTTCTACTCATTCTTTAAGGTAAAAATGACATATAAATTCAGTTATGCTTGTTAAATCTCAAGTCTTACCTTGCCAAATGTAATCTTTAAGACAGTTTATTAGTTGTTCAGGCAATGCCTTTAATAGTGAAACATGAATAGGGAGAATATCCCATAATTACTTTTTGATGGCAGCTTCTTCTTGGAAAAAAAAAAGTACTGTAATTTTTTAATCTAAAAATAAAGTTAATTTGTAGAAAGCAATACTGAGTGTGTAAAAAGGTCAAATGTTGAGCTTCAAAATAAAAGAGAGCTAAATTTTTCAAGGCATATATTAATTGTATATAACAGAGGTCTTTAGTTGGATGGGGAAGAGAACTAGTTTTTCATTCAATTAATTAAAAAAATAACCTTATGTCAAAGCTTGGAGTAGATTTGAACAAATCATATTTTTTTCATTTAAATTATATTTGCTAAAGGCTGGGATTTTTTTAAGCTGAGATGTCAAGTGAATTTTGATAGGAGTATTTTTAGTTTGTTAAGCCTAACTGACTTTCTGTGTCTCAGTGGTTGTCTTGTTTACCTGCAATAATAAAACATTACTGTTTCTGGAAATCTAACTTGTCTGATATTTATACATTCAGGCTCGTTTATATTTTTGGGTTAGTACAAAACCACTTTCTCATGCATCTATGCTGCCCCTCTGTAAATGAGCATGGGTCCATGTATATAACTCCATCCTGCGGGGAAGAGAGGAGATTCATAGGAGAAAGCCTTTGCCTGTGGCTTTCTTAGGCTGCAACCTCAGCCATTACACAGATTCCTTTTTTTTGTACTAACCATTTCCTCTCTGGCAGTGACATTTGCCTACCTGAAACTGGTTGTGATGTGTAATATGGAAATGTTTTTTGCTGTCCATAATTTATGTTGGACTGTTGCACACGCTGTCAGATAGCATTGGCAATCAATGAGGCATTCACACTCTGTAAATTTTAAGTTAATCAGAACTTCTCATTTTATTCAGAATTCAAAATTCATCCCTTATGTTGGCTTCTTTTGTTTCCTATACTGGTTGTTCCTTATTGACCTGCTGTAGCTATTTTCATTTCTTTTGCATATGAGATTGCTTTGACTGTGTTAATATGATGAGACCTGCTATTTTTATAGGAAAGGAGTATATTTTTTTTTTCTTTTTTCTCCATAAGAATGTTATATAAAACACCTGGCAGCCTAAGAATGCCAGAAATGCATTACGTGGAGCTGAAGTAAAAAGTCTGCCTTTGTTGCAATGGGCAGAAATTATTTTAGGTGCAATGCTAAGTGTAAATTATAGAATATATTATTTTGCTTATGAGATAGTCTTTGTAAAATTACGATAATGTGGAAATAGGTGAAAGCGTTATTTTTCAACAGCTTAGATGACATGTTTACTGTTTCTTTTTGAAAAGTTAACATCTTTGAGCATTTTCCACTTTTGATGAGGCAGTTTTTATCATGTTCATTTTTGCTAAAGTAACATTTCTCCAACCTCAGATACGGTTCCTATTACAGAAACTATAAACTTAATTATAGAAAGGGAATAACTCGGCTGGGTCAGAACGGATTTAAAATTACAGAAGCTGCTTGACTAAATTTCAATGCTGATTCTACAAACAGCTCCATATGCTACATTCCTGTTCCTAGCTGAGTCCCAGGAAGGGAGCTGCACTCCAAACTGGGCACTGTCTATACAGATACAGAAAGAAAATCAGCCCTGTACTAGCATTTGTATCAACTGAAATATTTCTACTTGCCTGTTATTCAGTGTAAGAGTAACAAAAATCTAGATCCTTGGGATAATGTGGTGCTTATTTCTCAACACCTTGAGATAATTTTAATTTATCAAAACAGGTAACGAATAAAAAAGGATTACAGGTTCTGTTTTTTTTAAAGAAACTATCCTGCGTTTTTCCTCTAGAAGGCACTGATTGCATTCAAGCAGAGTTAGTGCTGAGCTCTTTTAACCCATTCGTCTTCCTTACTAGTTTCTTACTTCCATTTCTGGACTTTTCTGGGATCCTGGTTAAAGTTATTCACTAGATTGCATTGCTTAGGTCACACCATTTTATTAATGATGATGTTCCTTTTTGGTACTTTGGTATCCGAAATGCATCTACAACTTCCATGGCTCTCTGATACTCCCCTTCTGAACAAAGTAGCCCTACAGCTGTTAAAAAGCTTCCATGATAATATGTAGAGCATCCCGGAGATGTCTAATGCTTTTCTTTAACTCACCATAAACAGCAGCCTCTAGACAGTGTAGCAGATGTATTTAGTGTTATCGTTTCACACTACTCATCAGATTTATGAACTCAGCTGAATCAGGTTTTTTTTTAGTATCATCATTTCTCACAGGATAGCTTCAAAACTTACATTTTGAACAAGCTGACTGCTATAAACTTGTGCAGTCTTTTTTCCCCCTTCTTTCATTTTTATCTAAATCCTTCATAAGGAGTATTGGGATTTATGTGTTTATCTTGCTTTAGAGAATTAAAATGGTGATATCATTTCACAGGGGTGATAGATCTAATGGGAAACAAAAAAGTATTCTGAGGTAAAATGGCTGGTGAGAGGGGTGATAGCTGTTGTGCTTTGAGTCGGCCCCATTTACATAGCAGCATGTAGAAAGTCTGACTAGCACTGGTATATAAGATTATTTTATGAGCTGCATATATGTAAGTCTGAACTATGCACAAACACTATAAATGCCTACTGCTGCATGTATAGCAGTACAAATGTGGTAAAAAAAAGACCAATTAGATACATTACAGAGTCACAAACCTGAACTTTTTCCAGCAGCTGTAGTTTTATGGGGAGGCTGCCATGTTCCCCAGGAGCAAAGGAATGCTTTCCTCTCTCCTTGTGCAAGGGGCTCGACGGGCAGCTGTTGATAGCCTGGTTTCCTCATTGAGAGGCATTAACATTTTCAGTACTCCTCTCACAGCACGAGAGATGCACTGGTACCATTCTCTCTTGCACTAAGAGAAGAAATTACCTCCCTACCAGCTTTTCAGGTGCATGAGGCAAATGCCTAGCACTTCAGCTATATTGTTATAGGCATTGCTGTGCTTGCTGCGCCAGGTAAGTGTGCTATAGAATGAATTAGTGCTGTTTGCTTGAGTGACTGAGCACTCTGTTGAAGGTAACAGGATGGCATTTGTTGATATGCTTTTAGGAAAAACTCCTTAAAACATTCTAATGCACTTTCTTTCATTACGTAGCTAGCTACATTTTAGGATCTGAGAAAAGCAATCCTAGATGAAGTGCATGGGGTCACTGTGGACTTTTTTTTCTGCTTTCTTGACTGATGGGAGAATAATGATTTTGTTTATCTTTTGTCCTAGCAGCTGGTAATTCCTATTGTCCTTCCATTTCTAGATTGTTTTTTCCTTCTGCAGGACAGATTGGAACCACAGACCTAATCTTCAGCTACTTTATATCCTATGCAGCCACTTACAGGTGTGTATATAGTTCACCTCACCAAAACGACAATGCTTTACAGAGACATAAATTAGAAGATAAAAACAGTGAAAGCAATTTAAAGAGCAAGGCAGGAGATAATCAAGTCCCAAGGAGACAGAGAAACTATGTTTAAGTCTTATGCCATCTGGACACAACTTTTTGTGAGTGCTTATGAGTTTAAAATATCTGTAGGTGCTGAGGCATCTGAAGGTTCAGCGACATATGCCATTTTTATGCGATGAGCAGCTGAGTCCCAGATCAGAGATTTACTAGCTGTTAAAGGAAGATACTCCTTAAAAGACTGGAGCAGGCAAATTAAGCTTCTTAGTTTTCAGAAGCTGCTTTTATAGAAGAAGTTTTCTGTATTTTCTTCCTCTTCAGCTTGTCCTTTGCATAAAGCTGTGCTGGCTTTGGTGTTTGGCTATGTGTGAGACATGAAAAATGCTGCTGTGCAAGGGTATTGCCTGTACTGGTAATACAGAGCTCTTTGTTGGACACAGTTGAGAAAAATCTGGCTGTAATCTGCCAGGCTGAAAAAGACTGAATACAAAGCTTTAAGTCATATAAAAGAAGGCTGCAGAAAGAAAAGGACCCTGAGGAGGGCTTGTAACAGCAATGTCCTACAGAGTAACCAGTGAATCATCACACTGACTACATGATATCATTAAATCCCATCTATTTGGACCTGTTTATTACAGAAATTGTGTTTTGTGTCTCATCCCCTTCACAGCCGTGCAACACCGGTCACTTAAAATTTTTTTACTGGGTCTCTTACCTCAGAATACCACCTCTGAGTATCTTTTCCCCAGCCTTGTTTTTCTGTGCTTTGGTGAAGAGATAGCATTATGCCACGTGCCTGCATTGGTAAGAACATCATAAAGGTTTTGTTGTGCTGCCATATAGCTGAGCCAAGACATAAGACAATGCTGAGACATTGCTGCAAACTCTACTAAGGCAACTAAAAGACAGAAAAAAATAATTTTTCACAGGTTGGCTCTTTAAGGATGCTATTGAATCACAGGGAAAAAGATGCTCTTTCGTTGCTTTTTCGCCTTTTCTTTTTGCTTGGGAGCTGAACCAAGTTTGCTTAATGAGCTTTGGCATGAAAAATGATCTTTGTTTCTTTCTTTCTATTATTTTCTATAAAAATAGAGCTGAGAGAGCAAGGAAGAATACCTGAAAAACAAATGGGTATGTTCAGAGAGAAATGACCAGTTTCCTCACGATAAAGCAAGTGTCAGGGCACTGTGGGGCTGGGGGCTGGAGTGGCAGGGCCCCCCCCGGGGGCACGCAAGGTCTCATAGCCAGGGATCACATCACCACAGCCAGCCAGCAGGGCAGGCCCCTGGGGTTTTCTTAACCATGTCATTGGTGGGTAAAAAGACACCCAGCACTTATAGCTGAGATTTTCTTCCAGTCCTTCTTCCTTTTAAAAACCATTTTAATCTGTGATTTTTTTTAAAGACAATCTTTTCCTGTACTATTTCGCAGGACAAGGAGTCTGCACTCTTGTCGGTCCCTATTCCCTATTTACACTCTCATTATGTGAAGGGCTGAAATAGAACTAGTATGGTGAGCCGACCTGGAGCTTCCTGGCTGTCCCAGTGATTTTGAAGTATTTTCCCACTTACCTTGGAAATGTTACATACCTCTGCTAAAATGTCCATTTGCAGTCTGGGCAGTATTATGCTATTATTCCAGTGTTATTGCTGATAAGAAAGATGTTAGAATTGTGCTGCTATGAGCTGTGTAACAGACTGTCATGTATTCCACATTTTCTTTCTTTTTGCATAGCTGGCCCACAAGATTCCTGTCTCTCCATCCCATCCTCTGTCCTACACATTCATTTCCCCATCTGTGCTGCAGCTGTTCTGTCAGGCTCAAGCAGGTTTGTGAGGCTCTGCTGAAAACAAGATCTGGTCTGATTTGGATTAAAAAGAGGAGTACTTTTGAAATCCACATCACCTCAGTGTAGATCTAGTGATGTGGGTCTACAATACTTTCACTGATCTGAGAAGATACTTACTGGCTTAGTAAAAACTTAAACCAATCCTCTATGTAATCTGCCCTGAGAAGTTTATTCTGTTAAAAAAAAGAAATTTAAAAGCAGTAAGCTGATAAGGCTGTTTTTCAAGAAGTAGCAGCCACATGTTCTGCAAGCAATTTACTACTGACCAAACTCTTAAGCAGCAACAGCTAGGGAAGATGTATGCATAGTAAAAATGACTTTTAAAAATGAAGAATGAATGAATGGATGTTTTTGCATTTTTAACATCATTTTGAATTTCAAATATTACAGGTCTTAATTCATTTTTCAAAGTACTGAACATTCACTGAATTGCCACTTATAGATTCTGAGCACAAGTCTTTTTATTTCACTTCCAAATGATGTCAAATTAAAACAGTCCTGTGTTTGCTCAAAACAGCATCAGAATTACTGCAGAGTGTCACTCTTTCTCAGTTGATGCTTCAGGTCAGTCTCCCTGTTCTGCTAGCCTATCCAAGCCTGGAAATGATCCTGCTGCCTGCAGGTACCTTGGGCAGAAGCTGAACAATATTTAGCACATGGACTGCTTTTCACCTAACTAACTACCAAACCAAATAAATGTGGGACCATGTGAACACATTCTGGGTCAGGAGAACTGCACATGATTAAGGGATAACTTCTGTTTCCAAGATCCAGAAATAGGATTGCAAGTCTGCTTTAGTCCCAATCAAATAGCTGGATGGAGTCCTCCTACTCCACACTATACTTTCAGAGTAATGGGAAACTTCTTATTTTCTTCATTATTGGAAGAAGAAGGTGGAAGAATGGTTCATCTTATCAGTTCCTTTCTTTTTCTCCTGGCTGTTGGTTATTAGCTGTCTTTCATACGAGAAAGAATAGAAGTTTCTCAGCTCAGTGAGGAAAGCATATAAATTCCCAGATAAGAGGACTGGAAAAACTAGGGAAGAGCTAACAATTATTTTTGGCCAAATTAAATAGAAATCCCACATGCCAACTTCTCTCCCTAGTTTTGATTCTGTAATGTTTGAGTAGGCTTGCAATTAGCTGACAGAATTTCATTCTGTCTCTAAATAGTACCATAACTATTTAAACAGCCAAATACAAAATGAACTCATTTACTTGCAGTAGTCTGAAAAGATCTTTCCCTGGTTCTGCTTCACGAAACTATACCATATTCGCTAGAAATTTTAGTTTCTTAGACTGTATTTTCCCGTCACATTTTAAGAATAAGGCTATCCAAAACGCTACTTAGAAATATATCTTGCCATTCTTTTAATTTGTTTTTGGATGAGCGGGATCAAAGAACAAACGTGTCTCGACAGTGGCATCTAGTGGCGCAATACGTGCGATGCCCTTGAGCCAGCCTCAACCTCCTCTTCACACTGATTAATGTTTGGTCCACAGATCTGTACTTTGGGAGGCCTCCCTGCGGGCGACTTAAAGGCTTCTTCCGTCCAGAACAGATGAGAGAATACATCTAGCAGTTTGCCCGGGAGATGATGTTGTTCTGGAGGAAGAGGTCCATGCCTTTAGTTCAGTTGCTAAGAAAGATTTGCCCTTTGCACATCTGAAAATATTTCCTGTGTAATGAAACAATAATGGGAGATTGGTATCTTCTGAGAAAGTATTTAAGCTAGTCTGACACAGCAAGTCAAACTACACGAGCATAAGGTCTATGAATTTGTGCTGGGGAACTACAGAAGAAGTTCCCCAGGGTACTTGGGTACTTGGTACAGGGTACTTGCTGGGGTACCAGAAAAAAAAGAAGGAAAAAAAATCACTTTTTATTTTCCTGTTTCTAAATAGCTTCGCTTTACTTATGTTTGTGAAACTGTACTTGGGTGTGTCCACTACATTGCAAAAATCCAACCCACTGTCATGAAGATGTGGATCATCACCTTGATTCACGATCTGGCAGCATGAGATGTATCTTCCCAGTGAGAAGAGAGAGGAGCACGTTCTACAGACAGCCATGGTTATCTATGTTATCTATATGTAATCCATGGTTGCCCAGCACTGAAGCATTTAGAATGGATGTAAGGATAGGAGCTGGCTTGACTCTTGAGAGCAAACTTTTACAAAAATGAGATACAACTATGAGTGCAGTGAGATACACTACAATTGTACTACTTGGACTCCCATTTTTGAAGGTCTTATCCCCAGGGCATGGAGCCAGGTAGTTGAATTTACTGTCCATTTGGGAAGGAAAGCAGGAAAGAGTTGAGTGGTTTTTGTAGTATTGTTGTTCAATCCATGCTGTCTCACAGACATTTATGATCTTTTGGGCTACAGTAGTACTAAAACACCCCTTTGTACCTGCAGTGTATGAACTGGATGTTCACACTTCATAATCAATGCTAGAAGAGGAGACAGAAACTTATTTCATACCTGGAAATAAACAAAATTAAAAACTAATCAGGAACAATTACATCATCTTGGGATTACTTTATTAATACCTAGAAATACCTGGAAATCAGCATAGTGTATGAAATCTGTCAAATTTTGTGCACCTTCTTTGTAAAACTAGAACAAATAATAGAAATGATAATTTCCATTTATGCTCATTACAATGGCAGTTCATAGAAATGCTGCTGCTTAACTTTTGCTATCAGAATTCTTAGCAGAAACTCAAACAGATACATCAAAATTGCTAGACTTAATGTTGAAAACTATTAATCAAAAAATTCCTTAAAGGTGTTAATTGGAAAAAAATTCTATACATTTTCTGATATATTCTGTCTGAAATACAATGTATGTATGTATGATCTATTTACAGTGGGCCTAAATGATAGCTGGGTAGGTTGGAGTTACCTGTGAGAAGAAAAATGAACCTTTTCTATTTTTAAGGGTTTGTGTTCTTTTTCCCTTATAATTTGGCATATGTTGGACCTCTTGGAGTGAGTCCAGAGGATGGCTATAAAGACGATCAGAGGCCTGGGGCACCTCTCCTATGGCCACAAGCTGATAAGAGTTGGGGCTGTTCAGCCTGGAGAAGAGAAGGCTCCAAGGAGACCTTATAGCATCTTCCAGTACCTAAAGAGGACTACAAGAAAAACACAAAGTGATTCTTTATCAGGGAGTGATAGGACAAAGTCTTATGGTTTCAAACTAAAAGAGAGTTAGTTTAGATTAGGTATTATGAAGAAATGTTTCACTGTGAGGGTGAGGCACTGGAACAGGTCACTCAGAGACACTGTTAATGCCCCATCCCTAGAAGTGTTTGGCCAAGGCCAGGCTGGATAACGCCTTGACCTGGTCTAGTGGAAGATGTCCCTGCATATGGCAGGGGTCTGGAATGAGATGATGTTTAAGATCTCTTCCAACCCAAACAATTCTATGATTCTATATGTTTTAAAAATTGTAGAAAAAGGAGGCTCTATTCACCCCTTTCATAGTTTCACTTGTATCTTCATTTGCACTTTCATCACACACTAAAACAAAACTGAATCTCAAATTTTAGGCATTGAAATATTTACTATTTCTTATACAGCCTTTCATTCATAGGTTTCAACCCGCTTTAGATAGTCCTATTTGTGTCTCACCTTCTACTTCCCTCCAGCACTTAAAGGGAGCCTGCAAGAAAGAAGGAGAGAGACTTTTTACAAGGGCATGTACAGGACAAGGGGGAATGGCTTCAACCTAAACGTAGATTAGACAATAGGAAGAAATTATTTACTGGAGTGTGGTGAGGCCCTGGAACTGGTTGCCCAGAGAAGCCGTGGATGTACCATCCCTGGAAGTGTTCAAGGCCAGTCTGGATGGGGCTCTGAGCAACCTGATGTAGTGGAAGGTGTCCCTGCCAATGACAGGAGGTTGGAATGACATGACCTTTATGGTTCCTTCTAACCTAGGTCCCCCTGATTCTATTTTGCTGGGGAGTCAGTGATCACAAACAGCTTCATACAAGGGAAAATTTAAAACAGAAAAGTTAAGTTCCTGTTTTTGACAGTCCCTGTAGAGGTGCTTATTTAGATTGTACATGGAGACAGACCATGGTGGGAGTGAGGAAGAATGAATATTCTTCCCACTGACTGATGCAATATTTAGCAAGCCACCGGCACAGCTGAAACTAGGTCAAGAGAAATGCCTTGAGTCCGGAGCCTGCACTCCACAAGCTCACTTTGCAAGGAAAACTGCGGTGCCACAGTTTTTGTTGCAGAATTGCCTGCTAAGTGAACAACACTGTGGTGTCATCGTAGTGTTTCAAGACTTTTTCGACAGTAGATGGCGCTGCAAGGTAAGTGCAAAGGTGTGTCTACTAGCTGTGGAGATTTTATTCTCTTGAGATTTTTTTTATCTGTCAAACACTTCGATACCAAGAGAGCATATTAAGGCTAAAGACACAAAAAGAAGTAAGGTAAAGCCACAGGAGACCTGTCTGGAGGTGATGGAAAAGGAATGCCATGCTATCTTTGCCAAGATACTATTTAATGCAAATGCAGTGCTACTGGGAACCAACACCTTTCACAACAGCAGTGAGTTGTTACAGAGATGGACACGAGTGGTGCTTCCAGCTGCTCCTGGCATCCCCGGTCATGCAGCTGGAGCAAGACAATTCCAGTCTCCCTCTGCCCCCTAGACTGAGCACAGCAGGATCATACTGCCAGCATGGCCACTATACATGGTGCTCAGTGGCAGAGAGGGTGTCAGATGCCTTGTTCAAGGATAGCACCAACATAGCTGCATCTGGGCATGAAATGGACAGAAAAAAATCAGCTGTACTGTAAACAGGATGTTTACCTAGTCTTCACAAAAAGTGTTTAAAATAAAAAAAAACTCATTTTTTTTTTCCTGTCATCAGAACAAGGCAAGAAAGGCAGTTTCCTTCTGTTCCCACAGGTTCAGAAGCTAGAAACAGATCCTCTTTTTCTCCTAACCACCATGATCTTGCTTCTCCCCTCTCTGTGAGACTGCCACAAAACCAGCAGTGTTATTTACCATGGCTATAGAGTTTGAGATTTGCACTGAAAAGCCCATATGAAGCCCAAGAAAATGTCCTTGATTCTCTTGCCTTTTCATCCATCTCTCCTCTTCACAGAAGGTTGATGGTCTGAAATAATCCACAGCCTTGCTCCTTTTATTCAGGAAGATCAGGGTGAAAGACGTGCAGGAAAGACAGGCTACAAATTGAATTTTTTTGCTGCATTTATACAACAAACCTCCCCCAGAATAAAAAAAGCCCAAGAACCACTTTGTTCAAAATCGTGCTCTTCTGCAAAATATTTCACATCATAACAGATAATACTACAATAACTTTACATGTACTGCAGTCTCTGATTTTATTGAAGATTACATTCTAATACCTGTACCAGGTCCCACAAAAGTTCTTTTAGTACCTAGGGTATGCCAATATAATTTTTGTTTCATGTATGTTAGGCCCTTTACCACAGGATTTTACAAACCTTTTTTTTTAAATATGAGAATTCTGAACAAATGTGGATTCTCACCACATACGCCTCATATCACTGACAACAAACTATCCTTTTTGTGTATGTAGACTACTACAATAACAGAAAATCTACCTTGGGCATCAGAGAGGCTCCCAAGGTCTAATTAGACAGACTGGAAATCTTGCGGGTTTAAGAGGAGATGTTGGAGTTTCTAATGTGGCACAGCTACATGGAAGTGTTCCCAGTCATGCAAGATGAAGAACCTGCTTTGCTGGAGCCATGGTTTGCTGAGAGAAAGCTCCTGGATGCTCACCACATCTCCATTTCCTACTTCATAGGGGAACTCTCATGTAGATTGATCAGTTTGGGGAGCCTGTATCCATCACCATCCTCATTTCCATGCTGTTTGATCCTTGGACTCCTCCACACTTTTCTTAGATGGTTATATATTAGGAATTTAATGACCTTGTCTGTTTGAGTAAGAGGGTAAGCCTTGTTAAAGCAAGATGCACATAGTTTTAATACATTTAGAGACACCTTTTTTTGCAAGCTTCCCCTTCTAAGAGGTATTACATTGAATTTTGCTCTATTAGTTCTGTAATACAAATTTTCTAGCATTTTTTCATCTTTTTTTTTTCAAGTTCAAAGAAGAGAAAGATCACGAGGAACTTTTTAAGTAGCAGAAGTTAAGCCTGGAGCTGATTAATTTTTTCTTCAGCAGAGTATTACTGCTGCCAGTAACAATTATTACTCAAGGCTCCAGAGGACACTGGTAATAATTAGGCCAGCTAATGCACATAAATAGATATGTGAAGGTGGAAATCTGTCAGTTGACATTTAGTATAGCTGAAAAGGAAAAAATTAATTATTTTCATTTTTGATATATAGACTGAACTTTTTCATTACTGACTTATAAAAATAATCATCCCTTTTTCTTCAACATTCAGGAACAATTTCAGATAGAAAAAAGCACAAAGTTATTTTTTATCCTTACTGTCCCTTACATCTTCTCCTCTAATTCCTCCACTAGCCTAAGTCTGGTGCAGACTACACTGGATGGATGGATAAGATTAATAGGTCACCAGAAAGCTGCCTAATGGGGTAATGTCCTCCCTATAGCCTAGATTTATCACCCCTAACCTTAAATGAGTACACACATTTGGAGCACAGTCAATCTATAATTCTTCAACAGCCAATGAACTGAGAAGCATATTATGACAAAAATACACCCTGTAGGCTAGTTAAGTTGCTCAAAATTGATACTCCTCCTCAAATTCTGAAGATGGCTAAGTATACTGGTTTTCCTTTTTAAGTGTAGCTCTTTCTTTTTCATGGATTTTGGGCTTCAAGTCTAGAGCTTCTATGAAAAGTAACAATGGCAGTTAGAGACATATTTTTTTCCTATAATTACATGTTTACTTGTGATAATTCAGATCTTTTCATCACAGACTGAAAAAAACCAGATGAACAGTTCTTTATTGACAAACACACACTACGTGTGTCAGGAACTTACAAATCTGGGTGTTGGACTACCCAATTAAAAATACTCTTCAGTGACTTGTTGCTGGTTTTTCATCTCCCCATCCTGTAATTTTTTCCTAAAGGCTTAAAATAGTACATTTTTCTGCAACAGTGTTGTAATTTTCCACAGTAGAAAAATCCAAACCAAACCAAGTAATTTAAACAGAGGCTCAAGTTAACCTGTTTGAGCTTTGTTTGTTTTACAACATTACTTTATCACCTCAACATAGCTCTGCAAATTAAGCTGTACCATCCTGGTTCTGTGAACGGTGTTCATTAATTTGCTGCTGCTTTTGCAGAGGCAGTACAAGATAGCAGGAATTTTTATTACTGACCTGTAAGCGGGGGTCAATTAGAAGAATCTAAACAATAAACAATAGGCAAAGTAGTTAATATCTTATTTTTCCATGAATATATTAAAAGTCCTGCAAAGAAGATAAAACTCTTGCATAGAAAACCATTGCTAAAAGCATTAGGTTATTCTGTCAAGTTTTGTCTGACTTGGACTCTGTCAGGTCCTATTCATGACTCCATTATTCTCCCAGTTTTGTGTGTCCCTTGCTGTAGTTTTCTGTTTTTTACAGTAGTATTTATTATGAAAGACCTGAGGGGCAGTCCAGCTTCCAGAAATTATCTTTCTCATAGAGAATCTTAGACCTTATTCTACTTCAAGCCTCTTCATCTTTCCACCATGCTCTTTACTGCTCCAAAGGATGCCTGTCCAGGCTATTCACTTGAATTTTTTATTGTGCAACAAAGCATTGCTTATGACTGACTTCAGCTGTATTTGGACTTCCTTATCTCTCCAGATGGTCATCTCTGTTCTTAGGCCAGCTGGCAGCATACTTGGATCAAGGCCATCCCCGACCTTTACTTGTGACTGAAGCACTAAGAAATGATCACTAGGAAAATAATGCATAAATGAATTTCACGTAGCTTGCAGGTTTAGTTACAATGGTGAATGACAACGTTTATACAGAGAAAATCAGAGAGCAGATTGCATAGTTGACATTAACAGTCAGATAGCATAGGTAAAAATGCTTGAGATTCACCTATATACAATTTATACTAAATCTTTCCCGAATTGAACTGCTGCTGAAGAACATGTGTAACTTTTTCTTCAACTGTTTTGTGGTTTTAAAAATAGCCAGGTTGTTTTGAGGTGATAATGTCACACCACATGGGATAATACTATGGCTCTAAAAAACACAGAGGATCTTTGGCCATCACATTAATATTAATATATCAATTATGTATTTCTTGGAAAAAATACATCATTTTTTTTCTTTTTTTAAAATGGTGATGTGTGTTTGTTTTACTCTGTATTTTACATTGGGTACTGCTTGTCTTGGTTGCAGCTTCCTGCCCTAAAACAGTACACCCTAATCGTGTTCCAGATTAATTTGTAATCTGCGCCACCTATTGCATCATCCAAGACACCCACCAAGAAGAACTGAGCCCTCCTGGAGTGAACCGCCAGGTAGTTACGAGAGCAAGTGTGCAAATCCTTGTGCACACACCAGGTTTGCTTACAAGACTGCCCTGAGATGGTGTCAAAAGCCCCACAAAAAATCAAGCTGTATCTGATAAATTAGATCACTTGCTCTGTCAGAGAGAGAAACTGCAGTGGCTTAACAGAGTCTGCATCGGCACAGCCTTTCCCGTGCTTTCTCTCCATTATTTTGAGGGGACCTGTAGGCTGGTTATTTCACTACTTGCTTTTGAGCCCTCCTGGAGGGAGGCGTTACCTTGCCAGAAACCCATCCCCCTTCTTCGCTGCAAGACACAGTGCTTCGCCCGCGAAGAGCGCCAGAAGGAGGCCCTCAACTCTCCCCCCTTCCGTGCTCTCCCCTTCCCCGGCCCGACACGACGACCACTACGCCAACCACGGCCCCGCCGCCATCTTGCTTTAACCCCCGCAGCCCCACGGCCCGCCCGGCCCCGCCCCCCGCGGGGGCCCCGCCCCCTCGTCCCGCTGACCCCGCCTGTCAGTCAATCCGGGCTCAGCCGCGGGGGGCGGGGCCGAGGCCGTGCCGCAGCCAATCGCCGCGCGAGGTGCGGCGGCGCCCCGGCCAATCGGTGTTTCGCTTCTTTGTGGGTGCGGCGGTCGCTGTCGGTGCGCCCTGCTGAGAGCCGCGGGCTCCGCCTGTCGCCGTCGCTGTCGCCGGCGCAGCCGTCGCGGTAGCAGCCGCAGCGGTAGCAGCCGCAGCCTGGCCCTGGCCCTGGCCCTGCCCCGGAGTCACTGAGGATGAGCCCCCGCGCTGCCCAGCGCGCGTCCCGCCCTGCCCGCCCGAGCCCATTCATCTAGCGACTGGTGAGGGGCGGGCCGGTGCGTCCGGCGGGGGAGCCGCTCGGGGGACGGGTCCTGTCGGAGGGGTCGGGACGACTGCGGTGGGGTCTGACGGAATGGGGAGAGCTCCGGGCAAGGCAGCCACGGAGGGTAAAGGGCAGCCGGCCACGTAGGATGGGAGAGGACCGGCTTCGTGGCTCGGCCGTCTGTTTGAATAAGTCTCTTGTGTCGGTCGTCGCTCCCCGGCGACGTGGACTGGTGTAGTGGGAGTCAGAGTGGCCCTCTGCCTCTCTGCCTGCCCCTGGGCGCTCTCTGGCTCCTTGAAGCACTTCAGACCTTCCCCCGCCCTGACACTGGCAGCAGCCTCCTGACAGGTTTCCTTAGGTGTGGATTCAGGGAGAGCCTGTCGTGTTTCTCGCCTTCCTGGTGATACTTGTATGGTTTTGGTAGCAGCTCACAGTGCTGCTGGATTAGACCAGCAGCGTAAGCACTGGAGAGCCGAGGTCTCGTAGTTATCTTAAAAGGATACTTCCATGCAGTCTTCCTAGGCGAGATACAACTCTTTTTTTGATTATGTGGTCAGTGTAGTTGTCTGTCTTCTGTGGAAACAGATCTCAGTTTGTGGTTTACAAAAAACAGCGATCGCCCACCAACATCTGGTGTGGGTAGTCTATAATAAAACTACCAGAAGTTCACAGTTAATTCAAAAACGTCAGTTTTTCCCAAGATGGAAAAGTCCTTAATGGATTTATCGGATATAATTTGAAGCGTGGTGAAATTCTAGACCACACTTGTGGTTCGTTGCTTGACTTCCCTTCAGCATTTTCTGTTTCAGTAAAGCCTATAGCAAGATCCCAATGGATTGTGGAAGTGACTGTAGCTGCACTCACTATACTTTTGTCTATACCGCTTCATGTTTTAATTTTTTTTAACACTATTAAGTTATTAAACATAAGTAGTCGTGAGTATTTCTAGATAGGCCCAGCCCAGTATTTCGCAGTTTACTGTTTATGTACTATGATTCCCAACTAATAGATGCGCTCTGACGTTTGTAGCTGAATTTAGCTACCAATGGTACTTTGGTCTTTTTTTTGACAGACGTGTCAGCCTTTAATTGGCAGTGCTGCTTAGCTTAGCTAGGAGCAGCTGAATTAGGGTTGTTGGATCGCTGAATGTCTCATTCTGATAAGGATTATGCTGTTGTTGCTGTGAAGGAGGAAGTTACAGAAAATCTGGAGAGATCCTCTAAAGGTCACTTGTGCTGGAGTGTACCTGCGCCAAGTGGTGACATGGAGGCTTCAGCCCAGCAAATGAAGCAGCTTGGATCTGCCATGGCCCAAGGGACATAGTGGGCATGGTGGAATGTGGTGTCTTTCAAAGCAAGTTGGTTCTCCTTCGTAGCTTTGCTTCTGGACAGGTGACATTTATTTATAACTTGAGCAGTTTGCTTGTTTTCTAGCCTGTTTTGAGAGCCTCATGTGCATTCAATTTGTCATTTGAAAAACCTTCCTGACCTATAATCTGAATCTTTTATGAAATTTGAACGAATTACTACTTTGCCCACTGTCAGGAGTAAAATGGACTGGATTTTTGATTTTTTTTCTTTGTGTAACAGACGCCTTATTCAAAGGCTCTGGGTGGTCTGCTGAAGCCACAGCGGAAGGAAAAAAGAGATCCAATTTGCCTGTACTCAGGGGTTGTTCCATAAACATTCTGAATCCCAGTGTCTCTTTCCAAGTTTTTCTCTGCTTAGTTACTTCTCTTAAACTTGCTTTCTGAATTAGAAGCAGGACTCTACCTGATGTTTTGTGCATTGAGAAGAGCAGAACCCTTATTTTTTTGTGTCTCATGTTGCAATGCTTCTGTTACATAGTCAAGAAGAAGCTGCTTTTTTTAAAGGTTTCTATATGGGAATTTCAGGCTGCTAAACCACTGTTACCTACTGCATAGCTTAGATTTACCTGTTTTTCCTTGTACATTCAATCACTTTTCTCCCCATAAAATACATTTGGTGTTCGAGGGGTTGGAAAGCCTAGGTTTTTGCCCATTCTTCCGCAAATGTACAAGGAATTTCTGAACAGGTTAAACTACCTGTGGATATGTAATCTGAGTAGGAATTAGTAGTCTAACTGTTCTTTAAAAGCTAGGACAATGTGTTACCTGTACCTGAAAGGTGTACTTACTTTGTTTGTCTAGGAATTCATCTGTGTCTCCTTGGGGATATCTTGCTTAATGCGAGTGCTAAGCCTGTTTTTTTGCTAGCCTCAATTTTCTAGTCACTTTTGTCAGATTCTAAACTATTACTTTAATATGTATTAGTGAAAGTTCCCTTTAGGTAAGACTATAGTCAACAGAAAGTCCTGGAAAAGTGGTAACATAGCAAATTCCCATGGCTTTAGTTCTGTAAGCCTTTTTTTATTAGTTTACTAATCAAGTAGTCTATGTAGTGAAGTTTGCTTTGAGTACAAATATTTTCAGGATTTCCGTGCTGTTATGGTTACAGGTCTTTTGTGATGTTATGAAACAAATGTGAATGGACCAATGTGGAGAAATGTCAGCATGCTTGTTTAAAAAACAACCCCCTTCCATTCTACACTGGAAATATTAAAGATATTGCAATACCCTTATAAGGATGGACTTAAACTTCCTGAAATGTATGGCTTTGCCAGTCATCTCTCACTTCACTTAGCAACTTGTTATCGAAAGGAAAAGGAAATGAATTTAGTACCTTTAGAAAAGCCATATTATTTTTACTTATTCTTTTTTAAAGGAAGAGTGTTAGAATTGACAGGGAGAGCTCTAGGCTTCTTTTATATGGAAAATAGAAACCATTATTTAGTTCTGTTTTAGGAGAGCCAAATTAGGGGAGCTAGGTAATTTTTCACCGTGTGCATTTTAGATGCAACTGGTATTTAGTAAAATTAGTAACACTTAAAAAATAGATTAATAAACCCTGATAGAAAAGCCGTGAATGGAATGAAGTTATTCCAATTTTAAGGTCTTGAGAAATATGTTTTTAGTAAAGCAGCCTGAGGATGGGTTTCAGGGCCATGTGACTAATTTGACAATTGAGTTACTTTAATGCAGTGCACACTGAAGATGCAAACCCAGCAATCTGTCTTAAAGTGGCACTGAATTCTGAGTAGCTGAATCTCTTCTGTATTCTCTTTCACAATCATGTAAGACTATTGGCTGTATCAAATGAAAAAAGCCACAACAGCAGCTACTAGCCACTGTCTTGGTACCAGTACCTACATCCGTGTTAGCCGGGTTTTGGTAGATCTAACACCCAAGTATAGGCGTTCATCAGGAACGGAAGGACCACAGATGGGAATTCTAGTATCAAATAAGACTGGATGCCAGAAACATACATTGACACTGCCAGCCATGAGGTGAGGCTTGGTTGTTGTTTCCTTGTACCTCTGAGCCAAGAGCACACAACCTCTGTGGTAATACTTTCTATAAAGGAGACAGTTGGGAATGCGTTGATAGCGAATATGATGCACAAAGAGGTTTCTGGAACTTCACAGTTGGAGGCTTCGTTTTTCCCAAATGTTGAGATTTCATCTCTGCCGTCTGCTGTTGGCAGGAAATGAAATCTATCACCATCATCCGTAGTCACCAAGGTATTTGTAGAATCTTTGTTCACTTCATACTCGGGAGAGGTGTGACAGCTTTGATGTTTGTAGTGACTTCTTGAGAGAAACAGATTTTTGAGGCAACCACAGTAGGCAGAGAGCTGCTTTTTCAGCTGTAGGAGTTCTGCCTCCTTAAGGTCAGATGACACATCTGACACACTTCTTCTTGGAGGGTGTCTGACAGCTCTGGTGCAGTGATGCTTTGCCTTCTCTGAGGGGGAGAGCTGAGTGAGACAGCTCTACCTACCCATTTGCAGGAGACAAGGTACCGCAAACGCTTTCTTGCTACTAAAGAATTGCTTCCAAATTGGTTGCAATCTTTTAATTTTCCTGGGCTGTGAACATGTGTAATAGAGAGCTCATGTCTCTGAGGGTTAGAAACCCACTTGCTGCTGAAATAAAATATCTTTGGGATACTCTGAACACTGCTCCAATTCTTTCATTTTTTGTGACTTTTTTCTATAATAAAATGTTAATTAGGAATCAGTTTTTAAAAATAATTTGAATTCCAAGTAATACCTACTGTATCATAAAAGTGTTAAAAATATTATAGCCTTATTTAACTTTTTATGTCTTTTAATTATTGCAATATTAGGAAGACCCTGGTGTTATAACATGATTGTGATTTGTTCTGAGAAGCCTACAGAAATATCTGCAAATAAAAGTGGAGACACATAATCAAAAAGGCACCGTGTTCTAGATCATCTTAATTCAATGTTTAAAAAATGCTGATGCTTCCTGTTTTGTGCTTGTTTTAGGTGCTCACTGTTCAGCAGGGACTCCGTATAGTAGAAGTAAGCATTTGACAGCAGAAAGTTTTTCACACAGACCTGAGCTTCAGTTCACAATTTGAAAGTTTTAAGGTTTCTCTTAAGGACTTCCTTTGTATAACAGTCAGATCTGATTATCACCCTTTTTCAGATATTGTTATAATGTGACAGTGTTTGTTGCCAGCGTGACAGTCTTAATTGTGGAGAGGTGAAAACTTGAGCTTAAGCCTTCTGTCTTAAGCTCAAGGTGTATGTATCAATATACTAGTATAGTATCTAGTTTTGTAATGTTTAGAGTAAAGAAAGGCTGGGTTGGAATGACTTATAAAGAAATAATTCAGCAGAGTCAGGTTTCACATAGCTGCAGTAAATGTCACCGTGATGGAGTTAGTGTGGGGTAGGCAGGCTTGTATTTCTGTCTAGTAGCAGACTTTTTATTCTTTTAATGTTTGATTTGTTATTCACACTGTTTTTGTGTTTGATGAGGCTAGAGCTCAGGTGCCTTCAATGAGTTGTTCTCTGGCCTCTCTGTTCCTTTCTTGTAGTAGCACAAGTCTCAGGATTTGCTTCCTTCTGGATCATTTTCTGATGCAATTCAGTGCCTTAGATAGGTGTGTATCTGCACAAAGGAAGGTATGGCACAGCGGACAGCAGGACTGCTTCCTTGGGTGGTGGTGCCATTTCATACCAGTTTATCTAACAGATTAGTCAACCTTATTTTATGTCTCCCCTGAGTGATTTTTCTTAATGTTCTTTTTATTTTTACCTTATTTTTCTGTGTAGCACTAATAGTAGTGTTTAAACAATGTGCTATATTTAAGATGTGCTTTACAAGGCATGCATACAATTTTTACTTCTTTCACAGCATAGTGTCATATTGATGAAATCTGATACATTTTTCCTGTAGATCTCCAAACATTTGGGGTTTTTTTAAATTAGATTTTAAAAATTTTTTGTTTAATATTTTTAAAATTAGTTTTAGAAGGGTGTTTGATGCACTGGCAATCTGAGTGTGCTGATAGTTACCTATTACACTTTGATTTATTGGAGCAACAAGTCCAGCTGTGTTCTTGACATCAGAGCTTTTTTTGAAACCTCTTACAGTGATGTACTTCTCTTTATAGTCTGAGGCTTGAGAAGGTCAGAGGACAGAAGTCCACACCCATATATGATAAATTGTGTTCCTCCAGAAGTTTGTATGTTGTTTGGAAAATGCCCCGTAGAGTGAACTGAAGCTTGTTGTGACAAATGTAAGCTGAACAGCTGTGGTCAGTTCTAGTCTCAGAAGGATTTCTCAATGTTACCCCTGGTCAGGGATGAGGGACTAAATTGTAGTGAATAAAAATGATTTTTTTTTTCTTCTTCAGTTGTCTGCTCTTTGAAGTTGTTTTAAAGGTATACAGTGAAAAACTTCTGATCTGTAGATTTGCATTCCGAGTATTTTAACCCTTCTGCATGAGGTGGAAAAGTAATTGTTGAAGGCTGTGTTATGAGATATTTAAATGAATACTCTTGGAATGGAATTTTTTTTTAATCTTGAAAGTTTTAATTCCCTTACTAATGTTTGCTCGAAACTGATTGCTTGCAGCTTTATGGAAATCTTGATGATGATTCTTAAAACAGGAGGAGGACTGGGATTTGCTTTTTCCAAACAAAAGCATATTTTTCTGATGTGTCTTTGCAAATGAAGATATTAAGAAAATATGGTTATACATTCAGTGGCTGAAAAGCAATGGAAGCTAAGCTCAACAGGCTTTTTCCATGAGGTTGCGATCAAGGAGTAGGATGTGATCATTTATAATGACTGCTAAGCTGAGTAGAGTGGGGGAGTTTTGTTTTGTTGTTTTTTTTTATTGTGTGTCCCTGTCTTATTCCCCCCTTCTTCCCCATTCCCCACTCCGAGGGTTTGGTAACATTTTTAGTTTTATTTCTTTAGCTTTCAGGATGGCATTGTTTAGCTTCTCTTGGAATATTTTGCTTGTGGGTAGAACAACTTTAACTTACATTCTGCACAGCAAACAAAAACATGAACTGAATACTGTTTCACTCAGTTTGAAACATATCTGGAAGACTGAAGTGTGATTTTTTGGGGGGCTTAGTAGCAGTTCACACTAAATTAGTGATGTATGTAGTGATGTATGTAGTTCACTTTTTCTGTTTTCTGGGTTAATGTATGATTTTTTACTGCAGTCTGCACTTCTTGTGACACTTTTGACTATAACTGCGCACATTTCATAGGCTAGGTGAGTGCTTCTGTCAGGCGTCCTTTACTTCTGAAAAAGAGATGCCAGAGAAAGATGGATATGCTAAAGATAAATATGCACAGCTAAGCAGAAGTGCTGTATGCCCCAGACTCTGAATATATTTTTATGAAGAAGAATTTTAGTTTTTGCTTCCTTTTCCTTCTTCTTCTGCCCTTACCCCTTCCAACTTAGACCTTCATTTCTTCTTCCCTGTTTCAGGAGCATTAGACCTTAGCCCTGTGTGGGTGCTAACACCCTGAATTCATGTCTCTTGTACAAGCTGCTTTTATTTGCTTTGATGCCACCCTCCCTCCCACCTATGTGAGCAGCTCTGGGAGTGGTGGAGAGGAACCTTCCTGTTGATTCTGCAGAACAGAATTAGTAGGGACATGGGTGTAGGCATTTGGGCCAAGGAAGAGAAAATAGGACATAATCCTTTTATTGCAGTGGCTGTAAAGACTGGTGGTCCCTCCTTCCTTCTGAATGTTGCTAACAATGCCTCTGTTAGTCAAGGTGTGCTCAACAGCTGGGGGGATTTTTTGGTGGATGGCTTCCCCCCTCACCCAGTCTTTTAGTTCAGTTCTTGCTTTCTGATCACAAAGTAATGATGCAATTAGACACTGAACAGTCAGGGTCCTGAAGACCCTGAGGTTGGGAAAGCAAGCTTTTTTTGGATCTAGGTTACCTTGTAGCCTAACCAATTTATGTATAAGAAAGGTAGGAGGTACCTTTGGAGGCTGGGGTGGGGAAGGGAGTAAGGCTTTTTTAAGCTGACTGAATGTCTGAGTATATGCTCGGATGGCATGTGGGCAGGTCAGTCAGCCCTTGTCACATTGTCTTGTCCTGTACTTGCTAGTTTGATAGGCAGTTAAATCGTATAGTTGCTGGGGAAAAGTGTTTTTGTTTACTAATCTGTTCTGGTTTGTTCTCTTTCAGGTCTCCCTTGCAATTATGGAGTTTTAGAAGAATAAGGTAGTGTGGAGGGGGAATCCCCCTCTGCACACTAGAGGTAGTTCACTTTTGGAATTTTCTATGGACAAGAATATTTGTTATATAAGATGGTGAAATAAGACTTCTAAAAATATATATTTATAAATATTTATTTGGATCAAGTGCCAAACATAACAGTACAAAGATTTCTAATGGCAGCTCGATAAACTTGGATTTACATCCTTGGAATTACAATTTTTCTGAGGCACTGTGCTGTGTTCTGAATTGGAGTGCCTTGATACACTTAAGGGTTGTTCCCCTTAAGGAGAAGAGCAGCTTTAGAAGTGAAGATGAATTCTTACATGCCAGAGTGCACTTCAAAGTGTCGATCTCTACAGCATGCTTTGGATGTTATTTCTGTAGTCACCAGAGGAAGTGAAGGCCAGATAAAGGCCTTTCTCTCTTCTTACTGCTACAATGCTGCAACTATCAAAGATGCCTTTGGTAGAAATGTTATACATCTTGCTTCATCTTGTGGCAAAAAAGGTGTGCTAGACTGGTTGGCTAAGACCAAAGGAGTGGATCTCTTGGCGAAAGACGAAGAGTCTGGATGGACAGCTCTGCACAGAAGTATATTTTATGGATACATTGATTGTGTTTTGTCGTTACTGAAGGTGAGTGATTTGCAACTGTAGTATTCCTTGGTGACTACAATTTTTAGAGTTGTATTGTTTATGTAAAAGTGTGTTTTTAAACTTGACTGACAGCCTCTTGAGGGTTATCTTAATACTGTGTTTAGATTGCAGTGCCTTGATTTACTTGAAGGTTGTCTCTATTCATACAGATTTCTGCCTTTACCCATGCAGAAATCAGCACTGAGTAAGGATCCCAGATTAATTGTGGACTTCCTTGAAGACTTGTTTGTGTGGATGATAGCAGGCTCAGGATCTTAAAAGCAGAGAGTGATCAGACTAAAGATACTCTGAAAATAGACTCTGCAGTAATTATATCAATTGATGTTAGAGAACATAAAATAAGGGAAGATTAAGTGGAGTTACAATTAGAAATTAATCTTACATTTAAGAGATAAGCAATTCAAGATATGGAGTACTCTATTAAGTGAATCTCCATTTCATTGGTATTTTAAACCAGGGCTTTTGCTCAGTTCTCCTTATTCCTTTCTTACAATTGCTGTTTCTTCCCATCCACTTAGCAAGTTGTATATATTTTTGATTGATCTTCCTTCTGTTCCTTCTTTCTCAAGTAAAGCAAAAGGAAGAGATGTTTGAGATACTCAGGGTCTCTTTAACATGTGAGAAAATGAAATATTTGTGCTTCAAGGTTGTTTAAAAACAAGTTTTTTAAGGCAGAGAATTTTCCATTTTGAATCCAGTCTTTTAAAATTACAGTGAGTAGCCCGTTGTAGACATAACTCTCTTCTTTCTGCAAGACTTTAAGCAAAAAGATGGTGGATCCGGTATTTTTTAATTCTTGAAGGTCTGATAACTGTTAAATATGTATTTCATGTGCTATGCCCTTACATAGTGGGAAGTTTTCATTAAACTTGACAAAAATAGATGTTTTTATAAGCATTGTACATATGATTCCATTTTCTAGAAACCTGGAAACTGTGTACAAGATACATGAATAAGTATTCAGTTCTTTAGTGCATGTGTGTATATCTATATCTTTGATATTTGCTTACAGGAGGCTTGTACAGGTTTTCCCCAATGTCTTTACTTTTCTGTCAGTTACATAAGTGAATGAGAGTTTTTGCTAGCCAGCTCTGCTGATATTCTTCTAAGAAGCAGAAAAAAACCAGCTCATGGAGGATGCTCTCTCTTCCAGTTCCTTAACTGAAGTCTGTCTGCTGTACTGTGTTATAAAAAGGATATGTTCTTAAGGTATTATAGCAACAACAGGAACTGATTATAGAATAGAACTATGAAATAGCTGAGCTAGAAAGAAGTCTCTGAAGGTTGTCTAGTCCAGCCCCCATGCTCAGGCAAGGTCAGCTAGAGCAGATTGCCTGGGACTGTGTCCGGTTGGATTTTGAGCAGATCATCAAACACCTCTGTTCCAGTGTTTTACTGTCAGTGCCGTAAAAATGTGTTTTAGATTTAAACAGGATTTCTTATATGTTAGTTTGTCCCCATTGCCACTTTTTCTGTCACTGGGTATTGCTGTGGTCCCTATGCCTCACCTCCAGTCAGGTATTTATTATGTATGATAAGGCATGCTGTCCCCCTGCCCCATCCCAAACCTTCTCTAGGCTAAGCATTCCATCTCTCTCATCTTCTGTTTGAATGTCAGATGCCCCAGTCATTATTTTCATGGTCTTTTGCTGAACTTGCTTTTGTATGTCCATATCTGTCTGGGAGTCCAGACCTGAACCTAGCTCTCCAGCTGTGGCTTGCCAGTGCTGAGTAATGCTTGCTGGCAGCACTCCCACCTGCAGCCCTGCATGCTTTCACCATTCTTAACTCTGAGCTTGCTGGCTTGTGGTCATCCGGTCGTCTACAAGAAGCCCTGAGTCCTTTTCTACTAAGGTGCTTTCTAGTCATTCGGCCTTCAGCTGTACCAGTTCACCGGGTTGTTCCTCCCCAGGGCCAGGATTTGCATTTCCCTTTGTTGAACTTTAAGTGGTTCCTCTCAGCCTGTTGCTCCAGCCTGTCAAAGTCCCTTTGAATGTCAGCACAACCCTCTGACTTATCAGCCACTCCTCCTGGTCTTGTATCATCACCTTTGCTGAGGGAGCAGCACTCTAGTCTATCATCTTGGTTGTTAGTCAAAATGTTAAACAGTACTAGCCCCAGAATCAGCCCCTGGGGTCCTAGACTAGCATGGATGACGGACTTCTTCTGTGGCCTGAAGGCAGTCTTGGCTTATTCTCAGACTTACTACAAGATTTGCAACGCAGCAATTCCAGTTCGTTTTCGCAAATTCGGACCATATATCCCTGCAGCTTCTGTCTGCTTGTGAATATTTTAAATGACTTCCAAAGTGAAGAGTATCCAGCTATCTGTTAAGTCATAAAAATAAGTCAGTCTTTTCTGTTACATGGTGAGTTAATCCCAGCCCTGTTGCACTGGGGTTGTCTTTATAATTTGGAGAATGTATGTTGTTCTTCTGGCGAGTGTTTTTCCAAAGAAAGTTGTTGCATTTCATGTGTTTACCTCTTAAGTGTGAGGTTCTGTAAGGTTTTCCTTTGTATTAGCCATGAACTCAGGTACACAGGTACAGCTGTATTAGCCGTTAGGTTCTATTTGAGGACATCTGGATTTCTTCCCTTTAGGGAAATGATGGCACTTGACTTCCTTCCTAAAACCAATGCTGCTGTAGCAGCACTCTTTTGTATTGAGAAAATGGTATTTACAGAGATTGTCTGTGTCTCTGTAAGTTCTAAAAGAATGACCTGTTCATGCTTTATGCCTCTGAATCTTCCATAGTGCTCTCTTTTCTGGCTGTTTGTACCCTCTTGCCTTTTCTCAGCAACTGTGAAACTCTGTTCTTTGGTTGTTTTCAAAGTAATAGTAGGTTTTTCTTATTTTCTCACTTGCCTAGCTTGTCAAAACTGATTCTGTAAAATGCCAGTTTAAGAAAATACGTCCTTTGAAGCTGGTAAATTAATTTTTGGTGAATACTTGCCGTTCCTAGATGTGTGCTTTATCTTCACATCTGTTTTCTTTGTGTTTATCTGGTTACGTTTTATTACATAGTCAGTGTTGAGATAATAAAATCCATGTTAATAGATCAACAAGATGTATACATGGCGGAACAGATTTGCTATGGTTTTTTTTAGATTTGCTTACAGTTTACTTGAATCTGAAGATTTTTTTTATCAGTATTAAGCTTCAGTTAAAGATGTGTTTTGCTCCTTAAAGGTTTACCTGGTTCACTTCAAGTCATGCAGTTAAAATTAACTTCAGTTCTTCTCTTCTCCTTTCCTCTTTCAGCATGGCGTTAGTCTGTATGTTCAGGATAAAGAAGGCTTATCAGCCCTGGATCTTGTGATGAAAGATAGGCCTATCCATGTGGTGTTCAAGAAAACCGGTAAGAAATAAAATAGTCTAATTTGTATTTTGCAATGAGATCTGTGTCAACAATGTATTAATATATGTACCAGTGTATACAATATTTTCTGTTTTTAATTGGGACTTCATAAATCATGAGATGCCTGATGCTAGTGTTGATCATCTGTACAATAGTATTGGAATATTTTGTCATGGCACCTTATCTTATAATATTAAATGTTTTTAAAATTCAGTTTTAGGTGAAAAAAGCTTTTCAGTTCTTAGTTAGAAACAACAGTTGTTTTTTGAAGTCAATGTGCACAATAATGGTAAATTTACAAGCTTCAGAGAGGATCTTTTTCATTACAGATGCCACGGAAGTCTACACCTGGGGAAGCAATATAAATTTTACTTTGGGTCATGGTGGTCAACAGGGTAGACATCATCCTGAATTGGTGGACCTTTTTCCTCGGAATGGCGTGTATATCAAACAGGTATTCTTAATGTATTACATAGGCACCTTTCTTGATGAGGGGTGCACGAGGGGGAAAAAGTATCCAAGAAGTTATCAAGTATTGAAAATTTGCATGAAAAAACCAGTTTTTGCTGCCTTCTCTCTGTCCACCTCCTTACCTCCCTGCAACCCCGATCACCATTAATGAAATTGTGGTTCTCTTTTTCGGTGGGGAGAACAGGGGTTCTTACATGATTTACTTTGGATATATGGCTTCTATATCATTAAATACATTCAGAAGGTTGATACTTCTGTAATTGTTTTGAGCTGCTGACTTCCTGTGCAGCTCCGGTACGGAACTGAAGTGGAATAATAAATGTGCTTGGTACATGTTGAACTAAAATTCATCTTGTGTTCAAAGCAGCATGTGCTGTTAAGCACATTTCCTGTAGCAGCACCTTTGTCTCTGTTAACTTCCTGGGACTTCAGTTTGAGAATATCTGAAAGTTTAAAGTACAACTTGAGCAAATATTCAGGGCAGACAATCTGTGCTGCAGTCTTAACATGTTTTCTTTGGCACTTCTGAGGCAGCATTGTGGACCTTAAAACTCAATCTTTTGAGTTTCTGTTAGCCTATGGGGCCATGCTTGATCTTATTTTAATAAACTGAAACTGCTGATCTCTTCAAGTAGGTTAAGGCAGTACATAATATATTTAGAGCAAGTATTTCGTGTGTCCTGTGATTTAATACCAGTATCTTTCTTGAATTTTCATGAACATTTCTTTGTTAAAGCAGAACTTCACAAAGTACTTGCAGCAGGTGTTTTCAGATTATCCAGGAAAATTAGTTTGTCCTATGTTGCTTCTTCCCCATCCATTTTTTGCTCTTTTTTCAGGTGGTACTCTGCAAATTCCACTCTGTGTTCCTTTCCCACAAAGGTCAAGTGTATACATGTGGACATGGACAAGGAGGACGATTGGGTCATGGTGATGAACAAACATGCCTGGTATGCTGTCTTATGTTATCTCTTGTAGTCTAGCATGATGTTTCTTTTCTTTGTAACAGCAAGTCTAAAAAGGGAATGAGAGTTTCAGTGTACTTTCAAAATGAGTTTGCTGTTGATTTTAAACCAAACCCCTTGCTTCCCACCAAGTAACAGAAAAACTTCTCCAGTGCTGATAGTGAGGTGGCAGAGAGTACAGGAATGTGCATTTAATTATAGTTTAACTTAAGATAGCTAGATGCAGTGGTCAAACTTGTGTTGCAGTTGAGTTGATTTAAAGGCCAACTGGTGCTGGATAAGTGGAAGCAAATGTTTTTTGACTGGGCTGTCTCCTTAAGTAGGTTTGTGATGCCTTCTGATGAGGGCCAAGGCTAGCACAGAGAAACAGCAGTACTGTAAAGCTGTAGTGGCAGGAAAAAGGATGGTAGGGTTGCTTTTTACTAGACCTGTGCAACTATTAAATGAAAATTCACTGATCATTTTCATTTGAGTAGTACATTGTTGCAATGCACTAAACTAAAATTTGAGAAGACTGAGATATGAAGACAATACAACTCTTAGACTTAAGCATCTTATCCTACCTGGTAGTATGCATTTAGCTTGCAGCACAGTAATTTTTAAAGATTTCTAATATCAAGTATCTGAAAGAACTTGATACTCTGTTGCTGAATGCTATAGTGGAGACTGGAGCTCAAATTTTCTTTTTTTTTTTTTTAAAGAAAATAAATCTGTTAAATTAGGATTTTTTTCAAATTTCTTTTCGAAATTGTGATGTTCCATAGTTGAATAAAGGAGACTCACGCTAGAGTGCATGAAGAGTCAAAGATGCAGAACTGCTTCCATATTCTGTGAAATTTTATTAGGATTATCCTGTGTTGGAGGGAGATAGCTTTATTGTTCATGGTATTTAAAAAGAAAAACAAAGAGATGATAGTTAATATTTGTTCAGCTGTCCTGAAGAAGTAGTTTCCAATCTAATTTCAGAACAGGTAGTTTAAAGTTCATCTCCCTTGATAGCAAAGGACATTTCCCTGATAGCATTTCAAATGAAAGTAATTCATCTTACTACACTGGATGTGGTTGTTATGTTAATGAATGTGTTGGGTGTTCAAAGGCGTTTTATCTTTATTTCAGTATTTGGTCATGACTTTCTGTTGGTATAACTTTAGTTTCATAGATGGCCACTGGTTAACAAACCAGTATGTTTTTATATCAATTTTTTTTTTTCTTATACAGGTTCCAAGACTTGTGGAAGGCTTAACTGGTCATCAGTGCTCCCAGATAGCTGCAGCTAAGGATCATACTGTTGTTTTAACAGAAGATGGATATGTTTACACATTTGGTTTGAATACTTTCCATCAATTGGGTATTCTTCCTCCTCCTTCTAATTGTAGTGTTCCTAGACAGGTAAACATAATATCAGTCAAAGCTTAATTGTTTGGTGGTGTTGTTTTGTTTTTTTTTTTTTAACAGAAAGTAAAATGTGAAGATTATAAAAATAACTTCTAAACTTTTTGAGAACAGCAAAGTTTAATGTGAGTTCAGATAAATCTTGATTCTGTGTTTTCAGACATCTCAGATCTTAACTGTGTTCTGATGAATGTCTTCGTTTGTAACCTGAACAATACCAAAATTTGTAGTGTGAAGTATGATACAAGGTAGAATTGCCAAAACCCTTTTTTTCCCTCTTCCCAAAATTATTCTGTAGTTGAAGTGATGTAGAATTAATAGGTATGTATCACTTGAGATTCATGCTCTTAACTCCTTTTGAATCACTGGATGATGGCTCTCAGGATTTGATCATTATGTCCTTTGCTGGAAGCACTGGAGTCAGTGCTTTGGGAAGAGTAGTGACAGAGAAGAGGGGGTATGGGCATCAGCAATTTAACTATATTCCTATGCTTAATCTCTAAATTTAATTTTTTTTTTTAAGTAAAGAAGCTTTATGTTACCTTTTGTTGAAAGGAAACTTCATCTGAAGTAGAACACTGCACTATTAGTGTTGTGAAAGTAAAAAAGAATGACTGGCCAAAATGCAACAGGATACTGTTTTGGGGTACCATGTGTTCTTCAGTAGTGTCATGACTGCTCTACAGCCACAGTATTTGCTTTGATTTTATAATCTTAATCTGGAAAAATCGAGTTAAATGTGAAGTGTGGAATTAGTAGTATCCTGTTCTGCAGTGTGTTTAGGCCATTAGGACTTAAACTTCCAGCTGACATTTTGCAGCACCTGAGTCTTCTGTGGCTGTGCTATACATGTCCTGTTCAGTCTTGTTCAACATCTTACGTATGAAGACAGCCCAAGGAGACTTGACTCCAGTTCTGGTTAGCTAATACAAAAAGTTTAGTTATTTTTGTCATTAGTGCAATAGTGCCCCACTTGACAAACTTCTGAAATAATCTGATTTATTAGACTGTATTTGGATTGATATTAGTGCTTCGTTCTTAATGACTTCAGGAGTTAAATGTTGCCGGAAGTTTGTACATGTGAAATTCACCTGTTGCTACTTAATATTAAGATGTACTTTGGATTTGTGCTTAGGTTCAGGCAAAAAACCTGAAAGGTAGAATGGTGATTGGAGTGGCTGCAGGCAGATTCCATACAGTGCTATGGACTAAGGAAGCAGTGTATACCATGGGGCTGAATGGCGGCCAACTAGGTAAGGTAGAAGCATTCTGAAAGTAAAACCCAGCCATTGAAAGATACTGTTCGTGCTTAACCTGTCATCTGCTTCTTAGAACAGAAGCCTGGGTGAAGCTTTTTTTTCTCTTTTTTTTTTTAAACCAATCTGATGACATCATCCCTTCACACTTCTTTCAAAGAATATTTTTCATTCCTACCAGTTGCTTTCACATTTTGAGATCATAGGAGCTAGTAAGATTTAGCTTTCTCATTTGAACTCTTTATAACTTTCACCTTCCATGTATCTTGTATGGTCCTGCTACTGGAGACTTTGAGGAAACAGAATGTTGCTGTTTGTGTTGGAAATGACTCCAAGGCATGCTTGTCTCCTTCCAGCAATCTGGCTGGCACTGCCTTAATAAATTATAAACTAGCCTTCAGTTCTGCTGGCTATGTCCTTCTTTCATCAAGCACTGTAAACATGCTACTGATAACTTTTTCCATACTAACTTTTTAAAGTGAAATACTTGCCTATGTCTAGATTTTTTTCAGCAGTACCATTACCAGAATCTTCAATTAACTCTGTATTATTCTGAAGTCAAGAAAGAACCTATTAAAAATATATTACCAACTAGTGAACTTGATTTGTTGTATGAATGGGACATTTTAATTGCTTTTATCTTTTTTTAGTAAACAGATATTGCTATATTGGTTTGGATTTGCATTTTTGCAGTTTTGTGTCTGTGTGCAAACAAAACTGTTAGCTATCTCTGGTACTTAGTTAATCTACATCAGCTCTGGCCTCAGGTTCCAGCTCTTTTTGTGTTCTATTTTAAGGTGTCAAAGGTATGTGAAAACACTTGCCTTTGTCAGAGAAATACCTTACTAATGAATATCTTCTTGTTTGTTTTTGCCTTTTTTTTATATGCACCCACCATATAACCCTTTTTTGTGGTTGCTTGTGTTGTTGGGATTATTCTGGCTAGCACATGGCCCAGTGCAGTACCACAGAGACACAGTAATTGACTCCTAAGTGATATTAGTTGTGTCAGCTGGGCACAATGGTAGACCTCTGGTGGTAAACCTTGCCCCCATAAGATGTTTTGAGCACAGCCCTACATTGTCCTGTGGCAGAGTTGCTTCCAGCTGTAGAGGTAGCTCTGCTGCTTGTTGCTGGGTATCTGTACCCTGCTCTGCTCTGTGGTGCAGGTATAAGTGCCCTGCACACAAAACAGGATTATGCTGTGTATGAGAGTTGTGCTGTTAGGTTTCTTGTTGCCATAGAGCAGCAATGGCCTGTTTTTATTTTATTTTTTTAATGTTTTCAGAAATCTTGCATTACAACTCCATCCTTTTCTGTTTCATGTAACTGCTGCCTTCATGCCTACTTGCACTTACAGTAATTTTTTTGACAAGCTTATTTTTTTGCTTTCCAATGTCTGAAATAATCTGTACTTTATGCCAGTATTACGGTATTTCTACTATCTTGAATTGTCATATGATGAAATAAATAGTCTTTTTTTGGAATCAAAGCAGTACCGCCACATTAAATAGCTTCCCTGTAAAATATGCCCTACTTCATTTTTATGTATCAGATCTTGTTTTTTGGGTGTTTGTAGTAAACTAACAAGTGTGTGTGGTGGGTCTCCTCTGTCTAAATATTTTGAAGATGAATTACCCTACCAAAAATCTTTTGGAATTTAGAGGTTCTTCAAAGTAGGTGTAGCAAAGTATCCTTTAATTGCACAGTGTGTGGAATGGCAAATAATGTTTTTGGGGTATGTTGTTTTTTCTAGGTTATCTGCTGGATCCTAATGGAGAAAAATGTGTAACTGCACCTCGCCAAGTCTCTGCTCTACACCATAAAGACCTCTCTGTGTCCCTGGTCTCTGCAAGTGATGGCGCTACAGTATGTGTTTCTGAAAGAGGAGATATTTATTTACTTGCAGACTATCAGTGCAAAAAGATAGCTTCAAAGTATGTTTTACTTTCCTAATCTGTCATGAAGAACAATAGGTGAAGATTTCACTGTAGTTGTATACTTGCAAGCTATTTTAAAGATTTTTGTGCGTAAAGTACAGAAAATACAGCGATGCCCTGTGTTTTTCTTCATTTGTAGTTCTTTCATATGAACTAGGGCTGTCATTTTTGTTTGTTTCTTCATTTGTTTTGTTTTGGTTTTTTGTTTTTTTTTTTTTTATAAGAGGCTAAGGTGCCACTTGCTGTTTACCAAAGATATTTTAAAAAACACGTTAGGAGGAAATATTTTGTGCCATAAGTTTAAAAACATTGAAACTGGTATTTTTTCTTCCTCTGTTAGCCTGAAATTGTGTAAGTGTGTCTTGCAAGAGACATTGAAGATCTGCTATTCTGTTTATTTATGTTGTTATGATTTTGAATCAGTTATTTGGAGTCTGAATTTCATAAATGTGTAGATACAGTATGTTATAAAGGGTAATTTAGAAGAAGGACCTTGTAAAATCATCTGGTCCATATACTAAAACCTGGATGTAAAACCTGTTGAAGAAGCTGTATTCTTGACTCATGAATTTAGGAAATTATTTAAGCCTGTTCTCTTTTACTTAGTTTGCAATAACAGATAAGAATAAATTTTTTTAGATTCGATTTTGCCCAGCTAACCCCCCCCTAGTTTTTCAGCTTCATTTCAAATTCTGACAGTATTTATCGACATGTTATAGTGTAATTATTTTATACTTCATTTCTACGTGGCTGTAAGTGAAGGTGTTGACACTTGTAGAAACTTAATGCAGTGTCCTGTGCTCTTTTACTAAGCAACTGAGAAAAGATAATGATTATCATTCTGATCAGCTAAAAACCAAACCCCTGAGAAATGACCTGCTGCGATAGGTTAGATCTTCTAATACAAATAGCTGAATAAATTTTTGTAGTGATGAAAATCAAAGCTACGTCATCTACTGATTTTCACTCATGGAATTTTGTGAAGAACTTACAGGTATACAATGTGATATACTTAAAAACAAGCAAAAATTATAGTCTGCTATAATATTAGCAGTTATGTTAGTAGTACCAGTAGGGTGAAACTAAACATAAGTAATTTTTCGGTTTCACTGCCTCAACTATATTTTTTTACTGCTTGTCTAAATGAAAAAGGTAACTGTCATAGAACTGACATAAGTACACAATAGGGAAATACTAATTTAACCTTTTGTGTTCTTTCAGGCAGCTGAATCTTAAAAAAGTTCTTGTCAGTGGGGGATATTTGGAATATAAAGTAGATACCCAGCATCTTAAAGAAAATGAGGGTCAGAAGACTTGCATTCTGGCGCTGGATGAAGCTGGAAGAGTAAGTTGTCATAATTATAATTATATAGCAGGCAGCATAGTGATTAATCAAACTTTAAACATAAGACAGGACAAAATCATGCATAGAAAATAACCAATTTCACAGAATCACAGAATATGCTGAGTTGGAAGGGACCCACAAGGATCATCAAGTCCAGCTCCTGGCTCTAAACAGGACCATCCCCAAGAGTCACACCAGGTGCGTGAGAGCATTGTCCAAGTGCTTCTTGAACTCTGTCAGGCTTGGTGCTGTGACCATTTTCCTGAGGAGCCTGTTCCAGTGCCCAACCACCCTCTGGGTGAAGAATCTTTTTGCAGTAAACCACCCTTGACACAACTTCAGGCCATTCCCTCGGGTTCTGTCACTGGTCACGACAGAGAAGAGATCAGTGTCTGCCCCTCTTCTTCCCCTCATGAGGAAGTTGTGACTGCAATGAGGTCTCCCCTCAGTTTCCAGGCTGAACAGACCAAGTGCCCTCAGCCACTCCTCACACGGCTTCTCCTCAAGGCCCTTCACTGTCTTCGTTGCCCTCCTTTGGGCACTCTCTAATAGTTTAATGTCTTTCTTATGTTGTGGCACCCAAAACTGCCCCCAGCACTCGAGGTGAGGCTGCCCCAGAGCAGAGGGGGACAATCCCCTCTGTTGCCCGGCTGGCGATGCTGTGCCTGATGCCCTCAGGACACGCTTGGCTCTTCTGACTGCCGGGACACTGCAGATTCGTATCCAACTTGCCATTGACCAATGACTGCATTGTCTTTCAGGTGTTTTTCAGTACCTTCCAGAATAATCTTCTTCATAACTTTGCCAGGCACTCAAGTGAGACTGACAGGCCTGTAGAATGTGGGGTCCTACTTCTTGCCTTTCTTGAAAACTGGGACAGCGTTCATCAGTAGCTGGGACCTCTCCAAATTTCCAAGACTGCTCAAAAATCATCAAGAGAGGTTTTGCGATGACATCAGCCAGCTCTTTGAGGATTCTCAGATGAATCCTATCAGGCCCCATAGATTTCCAGGGATCTAGCTGGAGCAGCAGATCCCGTACAATTTCAGAGTTGACTGGGAGTTGATCATTCTTGCAGTCATGGTCCTCCAGCTCAGGGTGCTGAGACCCCCTTGTTGAAGACGGAGGCAAAGAATGTGTTAAGCACCTGTGCCTTGTCTGTGTCCCTATTTGTGAGGTGACCGTCCTCACCCTGTAGTGGGCTGATGTTATTTTTACACTGCCTATTGCCATTAGTGTATTTGAAAAAGCTCTTTTTATTGTTGCCTAGTCAGTTTGTTTCTGTAGAGCTGCTGGTGATTTTTTTTTTAGGGCCATGGGAAGATTATACAGTAGTTTATACAGATTATACAGTAGTTTATTTTTAAATCTGTGGACTTCTAATGCCTTTCAGTGAAGGTGTAAACTTTGTTTTAACATACACGTTAGTGGTTTTACAGTGTATGTGGTTTAGGTTCTTTTTGTTGGTGGTTTTTTTTCTTCCCATCTCTCCTATCACCCCACTTAACCCAGGCACCTTTACACCTTTCAGAGTAGTCTCTGGACTTGAAGTTTTAGAGCCTTTGCTGAAACACAGCTGTTTTGTAGATGAAATGTCCCTTTTATTGTCAAAATGTTGCACCTAAACCTGGTGAATCATGTAGTATTTACTGTTAAGTGTAGACGCTGTGTTGTCTTAGAATTGGAATGCCGTCGTGAATTTATTGGTTTTTTCCCTTACTCTTTTTAAAGTAGTGGTTTACAGGACCCTACAAAATCCCTTTTCTCGATCTGCTCACTGGGAGATCTCAACCTTCACTGCCATCTAGTGGTGTTTACAAAGAAGCTTTTCCTACTGATAAGCCTTCTTAAAGAATGTTAAAAACTGAGCTTATATTGAGTATAACAAAATAAGGAGCAATGTGATTATTTCCTTTTCTTTCCTTGCGTTTGGCTGAATTACATTTTGAGATGATCTTATCTTTTCATTAGGTCATTAGTTGTCTCAGAGATTATAAACTTCCAATTCAGTATTTGATCATGTTAGATGTGGCCTCTAGCATCTGTCGTATTGGTAATGCCCCTTCAACATCTTTGGGACCCTCCTTTGGAAGTAAGAAACTACTTGATCTTCCTGCATCAGAGGAACTACGTCCATGTACATTTCATATCCTTCCATGTTGAATAGTGACAAGTACTGGGATCTTTGGTGCTTTCAAGCATTATAAATTACTGAATAAGGAGAGGGATGGGATCTTAACACTTGTGATCCCTGGTCTGGCTTGATTGTATTTTCTTTAAGAGAGTACTGTTTAGCCTAGAAAATAAAAGTTACAAGGGGAATCTTGTATATACATACTTGAAGAGAAGATATAAGGAAGATAGAGCCAGGCTCTTTTCAGCAGTGCCCAGAGCCAGAACCAAAGGCAATGGGCACAAACTGAAATAAAGGAGGCTCTATCTGACTATTGGGAAGCACTGAGGGTGGTCCAGCACCGTCACAGGTTGCCAGTTAAGGTTGTGAAATCACTGCCCTTGGAAATACTCAAAAGCTGTCTGGACATGTTCCTGGGCAGCTGCCTCTGAGTGGTCCTGCTTGAGCAGAGAGTTGGACTAGACAACCTCCAGAGATCCCTTTCAATTTCAACCATTCTGTGATTCTTAGGGAGGAGAAAGGAAATAGGTTACTCAACTTCTTTTTTCCCCTCCCTATGTAGGTGCTAACAGACCTGTGCAGGTCCTTCAGTGGGAGAAAATGAAAGCCTGACTTTAGCACTGCTAATGCCACATTTGGACTTTACCTTGCTTGGGGCTGTCTTTCAGACATGTACAGTATACCTTGTTGGGGTCTTGCTGTGCATGCAGTGCTTCATATTCCTGAAGGTTTTAAAGTTTGTATTTTGTCATGGTCTTTCCAAACCTTGACTGACAGAGAGAAAGTTGAGATTTTTGTCAAACGATTAACAGGAAATGGTTTAAATTTCCAGTGTGCTAGCTTTGAATTTTGTCTGATTTATAAGCAAACTGGTTGGACAAATCTGTAAATTAAGAACTAGATAAAACTTGTTTGTTGACTTGACATCTTTACTGTCCTTGTTGAGATGTCAGTAAAACCTGTCCTATAGATGACTGCTGTGAAGGTATTTGAATATTCAGAGAAACTTTTCAAATGTCCTTCATGAGCAAATGGATCTTGATATGAGGATAGATTCTCTCTTTTCCTTCTGGATTCTCTCTAATAGGTGCTCATAACACTTAATCTTAAAATTTTGAAGAATGTCTTTCTCCTTTTGTATGCAACTTTTAGATGGCATATTCTTGTGTTTACACACTACTTTTTCAAACTTTTCTTAATATGTAACTGTATGATCTTCTTTCTTTAAAAATTTGATATTATAGGTGTTTTGTTGGAAGTCATCTAACAACTCCATGAAGCAGTGTCGTTGGGTGTATGGCCGGCAAGTCTTCATGTCTGATGTTGCATTAAATGGGAATGAAATAATGTTTGTGACACAGGATGGTGAAGCCTTTACAGGGAAGTGGCTGGAAGAAGAGAAAAAGAGCTCAGAAAAGAAAGGTTAGCTGTGATTCCTTAGTGGTTTTTAAGTACTTTAAATCAATAAAAAAGTTTAATTGAATCTTTACAGTCTCTATCAGTATTATGTGGTGAGTTTGTTCTTTCCTCTGTGACTGACAATTTTTAGCACTGACTGCTACCGTACTCTTTCTCAGTAATACTAAAATTTACTTTGCAGCCTTCAGTTAACCTTTAGGTGGAGATTTCTGGGAAGACAAGTACTTCTGAAGAGTAGTAGTAGCACAAGGGTCTGGTGTAATGATCTTGTCACATATTAGATAATGAGTCCTAAGAGAATTGGTATTGAGTAAAAGAAGGAGCATGTACTTGCTTCCACTGCTAAGTCTGTGAAACCTGTTTCCCAGTCCCTTATCTGGGCACAACACAGGGTCCAAAGCAACTTCCACCTTATTAACTTGGCTCATATTGCTGAAAGTAGGTCCTGATGGTTTGTTTTTCTGCAAGAAACATACCTGTCTCGTACAGGACAAAATTTTAGGTGGAACTGTCAGCTGTCCTCCTATATATTCTGTAAGTAAGCAAGCTGAAATGTGCAGCATGATTTAGCCTTATTCAATGACTCCATCAAAGGACATACAGAAGTCATAATCTTGCCTTTTTCGTGTATTAATTGCATTTTAATTAGCAGGATCTTTCTGTGATGTGTATTCACTTCCTTTTTTTTTAACAGAACTTGTATCAAGCCTTCAGCATCCTTCATATGATGTGTCTTGTGAACATGATACAACCAGTGTGTATGAACGAATTCTACTTGAGAAGCTGACATTTGTCCACCGAGCTGTCAGTATTGCCACTGATCCTAGTGGCTGCAATTTTGCTGTATTACAGTCAGATCCTAAAACCAGGTATATTAAAAATAACAACAGCTGTAATTTTTCCCTTTTTTTATGTGTGATTGCGATTGAATCATTCTTTTCCAAACTGTTTTTTGGCTCATAGAGAAGTCGCAGTAAATATGGTTATCCATACTTCTAGAGAATAGCACTTCTTAGTAATTACATTGAAGTTACCCAAAGGCCTCAGCTTATATATTTGCATAATAATAGACAGTACTGATGTTTTATCTGAAGCGTTTAAGGCAATCGTTTGCCATGTATTTCCTAACACACTCTGAGTTTTAAATACTGTAGAAATTCACCTCTTCAGTAATCACCAATAATCAGCTTTTAAGTAAAAGTGACAAGTGAGTTTTTGTTTGTTTGGAAAGAAATGTATAAAGTAAAATAAATAAATAGAATACTGGACCATGTTTCTTATGCTCTCATAATAGCTTCCAACGTATGTGATAAATAGCTAGATGTTTGCTTTTTTTCCTTATTGCTTTAGTTTGTACTATGAAATCCAGCAAACATTTCTGTGTTTTCATGTTGGAAAAATGAGATGAAGATAAGATAGTTCTGATAATACTGGTGCAGTATAAGGACAAAATACTGTATTTGATATTCTGAAGCTAGACAGGTCTTATTTGTGTAGTTTAATTGCCTAAATACCATATTATTAGTTATTTTTGTAAAGAACAGGACAAGAAATGTTGAGCAAGTGCAGCAATGTAAGAAAAAACATCATCCTCTTCATTAAACATACTATGTTAAATGTTATGAAGCTTGTAAATGGTGTTTGATTATGGATTTTGTTTTGTTCTAGTCTGTATGAAATTCCAAGTGTGTCACTATCAAGTTTTGGAATGGATTTTGGCAAACTCTTAGATGAAACAGATGAAATGGACAGCATCCATGATGTGACTTTTCAGATTGGCACAAGAATGTACCCTGTGCATAAGTACATCTTGGCCGTACGCTCTGACTTCTTCAAGGAGCTCTTTGTTTCCAGTGACAACCAGCTAGACACTCCAGACATCTACCGTAAAGATGAAGATGCTGTTGGATGTGATCTTTATGTAATTGAGAAAGTCCATCCCGATCTGTTTGCCTACCTTCTGCAGTTCATATACACTGATACTTGTGATCTTTTGACTCATGGTTACAAACCAAAAATCCCATATAAAGAAAAATCAGACGAATATCAAGATACTTTAATTTCTAATCTGAGCAAAATGAGTTTTGATGAAAATGTTAATGGAAAGTCTGCATTTGAGATTTATAGAAATAATCAAGTGCAAGTTATAAATGAAAAACAGAAGAGCAAATCTAAAAAAGGCAAAGCTGGTGAAGAAGCTAACCTCATTAAAATGTTGCAAAGTGCAGCAAAGAAGTTTGGACTCAGCAATTTAAGTGGAAGGTAGGTGAAAGGAAATGCATTTATATTTTGACAAGCTCTCCATGGAATGTTTTTATGTAAGCTGATCTAACGTTAGTTGTTATGACAGTAATGGAAATTAAGACACTGATGTTAGAATAGAAACGAGGGGGAGATGATAAGGGGATGCTACTTGAGAACTGGCTGGGCTTATTTTCAGTACATATAGGAGTTTCAGGTTGGTGGGTGGTGAGCTATTCCATCACTGTTTGTGCATCATTTGTTTTGTATATGCCAGTTCTGTTAGCATTATTATTATTTTTCATTCCTTTTCTGCCCTATTAAAACTGTCTATCTCAACCCACAAATTTTACTATTTTTTCCCCAGTTCTCTCTCCCATCCCACTGGTGGATGATGAGGGGAGAGTGAGTGAATAAGTGAGTGTGTGAGAGAGCCAGCTGAGTTAAACCATGACAATATATTTTAAGGCATGAGCTCTGTGGAATTTGACATCTGATACAAATCATCTGACTTTCCATAAAGGCTGTCATAAAACATCAACACTTGTTAGTTAGAGACAGCTGATCTAACTGAGTTTTGGATTGATTAATTTCTATACTGTGGTCTGTAGTCTAGCAGTTTTTTCACAGACAGCAAACATGTTTAGTATAAAACAGCAAAGTTAAATTTTTGTTCAGCTGATGTAATTTTTATGTTAAATGGTGAAACAAATGGATTTGAGATCAAATGTCTCTGTTGAATTGCATTAATCAGTTTGAGGTTTTTTCCCTGCTTTTGTCCTTTCAAAAGAGGGGAATGAGCTTTTTCAGGGCAGTTTTCTTCACTGTACTTCTTGCATGCACAGCCAAGATGAGAAGCTGCTGCTAAAACTGAGTTCCTAAGTAGCACTTCCATGGTAAAGTACTTTGTCTTTAAAGTACACAGCAGCACTCCTGTGTCTTTACCATCCCATTCACAAGCCTTGATGAATTAGGATGCTAAAAAAACCTGTGCTGAAACTTGCGTCTCTTCCCAACCACTGTCTTTGCTCAGTGTACTGACTGGTAGCACTATGTGTTTTTACTTCCAGATTTTTGACCCTGTAGTATTGAATTTTGGCCTTAACTATGCAGTATAGGTTTCATCCAAGATAATAAATACGTATCTAAGATGTGGAAAGAATGTCAGTTACATTTTAAATCTGTCTTGAAGACTTTTCAAGTAACAACTGGCCCTTTCTATTTTTGTATGATGATTCATTTTCATATTCACAATATGAGCGCACTGAGCTACTATTACTTTGTGAAACTGTTCTTAATGATTTGAACTGTATACTAGTTGTATTGCGTATTACTAATGCTAATAATTTGCAGATTGGATGGAGTCAGGTTAGAAAATGGAAAAATTAATGTTGTCAGCAAGAAGAATGGGAACAAACCGAAGTTAAATCAGAAGAAATGGTAATTTTTTAAAATGAAATTTCCCGTACCCCACCATCTTCCTCTTATGTCATCTCTTTACCTATTAAGTGTGGACTAAGGTTGATCCAGCTGCATTTTAACTTCTGATGTTCAATTCTCTCTATTGTAGTAACTCAGATTTGAAAGTTCTCCATAGATGTTTATAGACTTGATCTGTAAATTAGTAATTTGGGATAGATTATGTGTGGTATGTCTTTGTTTCTTTTTACTGTACCTTAATGTGTTCTGTGAATTAATGGTCATAGAATGCTAATGCCAGGAGAAATGTTATGGGTAATCCAGTCAAAAGCAATTTCACTTTTGTAAATCTGCTTGCTGTGACAATAAGACTACATGGATTGGAAATAAGCAAATGCATAGTATGTTTTCTAAACTGCTTGTAGCAAAGTGATGTTTGTTTTTTAATTCCATTGATGTGATCAAGTTACTTATACCCAAAGTCTTGAATAGTCTATTTATATAGTAAAAGCAACATTGCATGAAAGTAGCTTTTTCACAGAATTTGGGTTACTTCATCCTTAAAATGCATCATCAAGGCCTATGGTACCTCCTGATGTTGAGGAAATAGGTAACTTAACATAGACTGTTTAAGATTGACTAAAATTTGTCATAATTAATTTACTTAGTCATAGCAGTTTCAAAACAGTAATTGACTGTATTTTGAAGGAGATATTTCAGATGGAATTTTTAAAGCTCAACTTCGGACAAAAAAATTCTCCCTGGAAAGTATTGCGCCTGTACTTTTGGGTTCATGTGCTGTGGTATTGTTAAAGTTAAGGTGTGTTTTATTGTAAAGCATAAATCCTAACTTGCTAAAGGAAGCATTTATTTGTAGAGTTTGCAACTTATAGCTCTTCTGAATAGTCACAGTTCTGATGCTATTAAATATCTTCTAGTTCATACCTCTGCGATGTGACCCTGAAATCTTTAGATGGAAAGGAATTCCCATGTCATAAGTGTGTACTTTGTGCAAGACTTGGTATGTGTGTGTATTTTTATATATATTTATATAACATAAGTTATATTGTCTTTTTAAACTGTCATTTTATTGCATCTTGAACTGAAATGCCTTTCTTTACAGATTATTTTCACAGCATGTTAAGCAGCTCATGGATTGAGGTAAGTTTGCCAAAACCATGTGTGGTGGTATGGTTTTCTTCTGCATCAAATAAGTGACAGCTTTTCAGTTTTTCCTATAATAACATATCCTAAATACTAGGGAGAAGGAAGGGCTGGATTCTTAGATTCTGTTTGCAAGAAAAAAAACCCACAAGCCACATTTTTGATTAATCTGTATTTGTACTATTGAGATTGTGTATTAAATGAGAGTAATAAATGTAATACTGTATATGGAAGGAAATTACTGCTTTTGTTTTAGGGGTTTAGTTTGAACTAGTTAATGGATTTATAAAAAACACTGACTAGACTGTTCTTATGGGATACTGCTTTGGATGAATTCTCATTTTCTTTCTGTAAAAGATCTTACAGTTTAAATAGTATGCAGTTTGGATAGCTTGTCGTATATACTGAGTGCAAGAAACAGCAGGATCCAGAGTCAATGTGCAGAATTCCAGTTGACTCTTGCTGTTAAATGAAATAGAGGATATCAGGGACTAAGTAGAATAGTCACCAACTGCTCTTTCTAAAGCTGTAGATATTTAATTTGTCTTGGTTCCTATTTGCTAGCTGTGTGTCAATGCCCTGGTTGTTCCTGGACATTGTAATTTCACTAAATACCTCTGTTTAACTATGTGAGTACTACTGATAGTGTTTATGGAAAGAGAGGAAGGTGTAAGTGGAGAAGCATTTTTCTGAGACTGAAAACTAAAGCAGTATGCAGGAGTTCCTCAAATTTCTTAGCTGTCTGGCAATCCATTAAGAACCTGGTGAAGTACTGGCAGTTCTGTTCTGCTGTAAAACAGAGCTTCACCTGTCCCCTAGGTTAACTGTGCTGTCTTTTCCTAAGTCATCCCTGAGAAAACATATTTGAAACACTGTGAGATAAATGATTGATTTAAGGTGTTTTTTTTAAGTGTTGAGTGTCCATTTATATAATGGATTTCTGTATCAGTAGTATGTAGTTCATAAGTTGCCTATTATTTTGTAAGTAAATCTAAATCAACCTAAACTAATAAGGAAATATTTTGTGAAGCAAGGGCTGTAGATGTTATATAAAAATCTTCATGTCTGTAAGAAGTTTTTAAACTTTAGAAAGAAAATATGTCAATACCAGTAGTGTGTTCTAAAGCAAAGCAAGTATTTTAGTATGAAGTTTTACTTGAGTACCACCTGAAGTAAACCAAAGTTGTTAAGCAGTGATGTTGCATAAACAGAAATAGTGAGTGACAGTTACATGGTTTAATGGCTAATGTTTGCTCTTACAAAAACTTCACCGTAATGGTTAAGGTGGTTCTTCAAATGGAGGGCTTGATGAGGACCTTATTTTCAGAGGCATTAACAGTAGTGACTACTTCAGTATTATTGTTACTTGGGAACTTGTGATTTCTTTAGATCTTTTGACCTTGAAAGGAAAGCAGTTCAGTACTCGCATAGAGGGTTCCTGTAGTTCTACTTTTAGACAGTTGTGGGTAAAGTAATATAATCAAGGAGGACTGTTAGAGTAGATGATCAAAGTGATCAAACTGTTTCATGGATATTTATTCAGAAGCTGGAACAGATTTTAATTGCTCTGCTGCAATCAATTCTTAATTCAGAAACTTTGACAGATTTTGTACAAATGCTTAAGTAACTGTTTAACTTTGAAAATGTGACCCTCCATCTGAATAATTTTCTTAATATAATTGCTGCCTTAATTTTGTATTTTATTTCAAGTAGTCAGCTTCTCTTACTCTTTCTTATTTTTCTTTTTTTTTGTATACTTTTGCCTTTTAGGCTACCTGTTCAGCTCTGGAAATGCCCATCCATTCTGACATACTACAGATAATTGTGGATTACCTGTATACAGATGAAGCTCTTGCCATAAAAGGTGCCATTAATATATTGTCAACTGTAGCTCTTGCAATTTTTGTATTTTTAAAATAGAAATTCAAAACTTAATATGCTTGTGTTGAAGTTATATGTAAAAAAATCAAAATTCTTGATTCTTGCTTTAGAGTTTGAGGTGATAGCAGTACCCCAGGCCTTGTTTTACCTTTCCTTTAGTTTGTCAAGCTGCAGTTTTCCTTTTCCCTCCTTCTGTTGCTTCAAAAAGTTGACTGTTGGTGCTCTTCTAAGCTATTCCTTGTGCTGTGAAAATCCCATCAAAATTTGCGAAGCCGTTATAATTGTGCTTTGATAGAATCTCATTGAAGCTGTATGTGTTATAGTTGCTTTTGATTTGCCTGCAGTGTTTACATGTTGCTTTGTTTTCCAGATTCTCAAAATGTGGAATTCATATGTAACGTTCTTGTGGTAGCAGACCAACTTCTGATATCCAGACTCAAAGAAATCTGTGAAGTAGCCATTGCAGAAAAACGTGAGTTCTTCCACTTGTAATTTAAAGGGTTAGAGAATAAAAAATGGTATTTTGAGATGTTCTGGCCTGTTTTAGCACAGAATTTGTGAATCTTCCTTTCAGATGATTATATTTTGATGTTCATTGCATGTCTGCTAATAGTTGCTTCTTTAGTCCAAGCAATATTCTAGGTTAGTATAATCTTTCATTCCTTGTGCATCATCTTCATCTCATGCTCTTTAATAAAAAAAAGTAAAAAAAAAAAAGAAAAAAAGCTAACTGCCCCCAAACCCCTATGAAACCTGTATTTCACTGAATTAAAATTTCTTTTCTTTAAAATATGATCAAATGAATTCTATTTCTGTCCTTGTATTTAGTGTTCCCTCTCTCCTCTTTCACTCCCTTTATTTTTTCTTTCTCCCTACTAAATTGGAACATTTGGAGGTTTAACAACTGTTTATGCTGTACTTGAAACTTGCTATTTTTAACTTTCTTTTCCCCTTTTGTTTTGGACTGCTGGGTTTTAATATTTTGAAACAGATCTGTTTGTAGATAGAGCTTTTCAGTTCTGTGAAGCAGCCGTTGCTTACAAGCTTCTACATAGTTACACGGAGCTTCCTATAGTTTATGGCCATTTGAGTATTAGCATTTTTTCTAGGAATGGGGTAGTATATGATGTTTCAATAACTAGATCATGTTGTACAATGTCTTAAAACAGCTGCTTGATACTACAGCCAATTACCTTATTTAGTTTGCTGTGTTTTGCTTTTGCAGTTACCTTAAAGAATGCTGCTGAGCTGTTGGAGTTCTCAGCAATGTATAATGCTGAACAGCTAAAATTGTCCTGCTTGCAGTTCATAGGACTCAATATGGCAGCTTTGCTTGAAGCAAGGTAAGCAGGAATGCAAATGTGTTCATGTATTAGTTGTAAAATTTAAATATCCCAAAAAGGCAAAAGGATTGGAAGAACTTATATGGACAGTTTAATGTTAAAATGCAACTGAATGCTGCTAGTTTAGAGGTAGGCTCATTTTTGCCAGTTAGGGACAGAGAAAATAGTTAAATATCTGTACATACTGTACCAGTTCTATAGTACAAAACCATATGTTACAGTCTGGCATGAAGAGCCTCTTTTGAATTCAGTGGGCTTAAACATTAGGCCTAGTCTTTTTCAGGGTTTTAAAAGTGTTTTTGAAGATATATAAAACTGCTGGGGGGAGGAGCGGGGAAGGGTTCCCACCTCCATTTGGAAGTTTTTTTGGGGCAGGATGGGGATTATTGTGCGGGTTTTTTGTTTGTTTTGAGACTGTTTGTTTGGGTGGGGTTTTTTTTAAGCATGATTATTATGATACATATTTAATTTATTTTAAGTAGGTTTATTATATAGCTGCTGCATTTTCCAAAAAGGATGGGCCTGCCATCTAGTAGTCTTTTTGCTTTAATGTCTGCAGTGAGAGCTGAACAAATTAATTTATTATCCTTGCTTTCCACAGTGATTCTTCTAAAGTTCTGAGAAGCTGAAGGTGTGCTCTGGCCTTCCTTCTCTTGATGCTTTTGGACAGGCCTTGGGTTTGCTTCCTAAGTACATATCATCATCTTCAGAGCAAACCTTATCAGCACTGATCGAAGTTCTTTTCTAGCAAAACCTTAAAAAAACCACCAAAAAACCTAGCCAAAGAAAAAAATCTCTATTGTTAGTCCTCTCTGTCCTTTTTTTGTCAGACTTCTTTTCACTTATAGAAGCTTTTAGAGATCTGAAACAGTTCAGAATGCCAGAATTTCATTGCCATGTCACACAGTGGCTTCACTTGCATCACAGATACAGGAGTTCATTCATATTAGCAATTTCCCTCTTCACCTCTTTATAAAATGTAAGCATTATAACCTTTGATTTTGGAGAGAAGAATAAAAATCTAATAACATTGCCTTAAATATTACTTGGAATTTAGATTTGTTTCATCTTAAGCCTAAAAAGAACATGCAACATTCTTACTATGATTAAGACTGTATCTGCAGTCTATCTAGCGGAAATTGCTGATATGAATGAACTCCTTTTAGTATTGGGTAGAAAGATTTTTAATTTGAGACACCTGTGACAGAACATAGTCCTGACAGCTTTATGTAAGGAGAACTGCTCACGTGGACAAGACAGTTCTGTTGAGTCAAGTTTGTTGCTCTAGTATTATTTTTTGGCATGTGTCTATCTTGTGTGTTGTGTTTGAGTTTTAAGGAGAATTTACATAGATTTGGAGTATTTAGGTATATATCAGGAAGACTTGACAGTGTGCAGAAATAGGTAAAGCAATGACCAGTTCTTGGTAACTTAACTATATAGGTCTGTATTGGCTGTGACCTTAGGTAAAGGTAGGTGGGAAGGTTGTGTATTTAATCTTGCCTTACAACAGAGGCATTGATTAGTTTATATTCTGTGTTCAGTGTCTTCCTTTAGACTCTGACCACCATGAGTAGGTGATAATGCCTGTAGGTGAGATTCATCCAAAATGTTTATTTGAATTTTTCATTAATGTGATTTTTTAAAATGAGCTGCTAAGATGAATTTGGTTTTTAACAATAAAGATAATTATTTTTTTAGGACTCTGGATGTCTTAAGTGATGAAGTTGTGAAGGATCTTTCTGTTTATTACAGGAAAATGGTAAGTTGTACAACTTGAGCGTAAACTGATTAAGTGTAAAATGAGAATAGATAAGTGATAAATACGTACCTGCAGTCTGTAGGCAACAGGCCAAGTGTGGAGCATCTGACTCAAAAGAAAAAGTTGGCTGCTGCTATTATCACTCTCAAAGAGCTCGTATTTCATTATTCATGAGCTACAGCTGCAACAGTGTTGTGTATTTTAAATTAATTAATTATACACATTAAACATATTAATGTTCTGTAGTTAACAATTGTTGCATGAAACAGCATAAGCAAAACCTATGGAAAAGAGCATCCCATACTTAGAAGAAAGGAGAAGAAAGCTGAAAAGTTCAGGGTGATTGTATAGATGTTAAAATCAGTAAGAAGAATAATGCAAAAATTGAACTGTAGTGCAAAAGGTGAAAGCCATGACACATTTTAGTCCAGTATTCTTTAACTGTAAAAGATTAATGTTTGCAAAATCTTGGAGCATTTTTTGACGTAAGTTATAGATGGATGAAACATAGGCATTTTGAGTCAGTCACTTAAAATATTTCTCCTATTTTGCTTCAACATATAATTTAAGTTTGTAAGCTTGTTAAGTAATTAATTACCTGATCTGTGAAAGTGTTTTAAATGACGATTGGTTTTGGTCTTCTTACATAAATTTGCTAGCATACAACTTAAGAGAAACTTAATTGTAATGGCTTTTACAACTACAGATTCCAGCTATGGTCAGGAGAGTAATTACTCCGTATCCAGATGGACCTGACATAAGTTCTTTTGAGCCTGAAGATGGAGAGAACTTTGTCTTTTTAAGGGAAGAAATGAATACAGAACAAAATTCTCAGTAAGTATCTGTTTTTGCATCAATATTTTTAACTAGATGAACTGTGCGTGGTATTAATCCTCATTTGCATTGGTGCCTGACTGCCTTTAAGTTCAGAATTGAAATATTAAGAAGTGGAGCTTTCAAAGACCGTTCTCAGTTTCCTTAAGTATTTGAAGATGTTGAAAAGCTGCATCAGAGAACTTTCAATTTATAAGTAGCGTGTGAGTAAAAGTTGCAAAATAAGTATTTACAGCGATGCTTGGGAGTTGTGCATGTGATGAGAAAATCTGTGTTTGTGGGAGATGTCACTGTGGAGTTCATTGAACTTCACTGAATTACGAGAAGTCAAAAGAGAAAAAACAGACTTGCATGTACTATAGATCTGTTTGAAAAAAATTGTGATAATCTACATTTCTTGATATTAACAGAATTGTGAAATGAAATAGAGAGCTTTGTAGTATGATAGGATGACTTGGTAAAAGGCGTCCAAATAGTGGGATACAATGTCAACCTGCAGAAGAAACCTCACCTGCAGTGTTGTTTATTGTTCTGAGCACTTGTGTCAGGAAAAGTTGCACTAAATGAACTGGTATAGGTAAGAACTAGTAGATCAAGAGAACTGAGAGGCTATTTTGTATTCGACTTCAAGCCTTTCAGTGTTTTTCAAGGCTGGGTGGTAGCTGCTAGGGAATTGGGCAGTCCAAGGATTGAAAAACAAACACCCCAAGCACTACAGGGTAGTGCTGCAAGAATGATTAAGTAGTTATATAGTTACTTCACAAAAAGCAGCTTAAAGGAGCTTTGAAATAGCGCACTGTAGCTTCAATTAATATAAATCTGAATTTCTAGTAGTGTTGTTAAAATGAAAGATGCCTTTTATTTGATTTCATTCTTCCTAATACCATATATACGAGCGCATGACATTCAGGTAACATCACCCTATATCTGCTTTATTATAAAATTAGTATTATCACGATGACAGTGTTCATGTTGGGGAAAAATGAGACCAGCTCTGGAATTTATTGAACTTTGGTAATTTAGGAGAATTGAAGAGAGAAAAAAGTGGAGACTTGCCTGTAATTTGCTTTATGTCGGTTACTGTGACGTGTAGCAGGTTTAATCTGACCTAGGTGGCAGTGCCAGCCTGTGCAGCAGCTGTATCTTCCACTGTCTCAGCAGAAGTCTGTGTGCAATATAAAAGTCCAGAGATTAGATCTAGATTGGAAAGAGTTTTTTTCTTTTCTTCCTGGGTTCTTTTTTTCCCCCAAAATCATTTATGCAATGGTTGTGCCAGTGCATAAGCAGAGCAGGAGCAAGCAGCTAGTGCCAGCTGGTGAGATCAGATACTACTGCTGAAGTACAACTGTTGCTGCTGACTGAAAAACGTGACACTGACATGGGTACTTCTGAAGCTCAGTTTCTTTGGCTTTAATGCATTTGGGGTTTTTTTTGGGTTTTTTTTTTCCTATTAGGGAATCCCTTTTCAAAAAAGCAAAAACTAAGGCAAAAAAGAAGCCACGAAAACGGTCTGACAGCTCTGGAGGATATAATCTATCAGACATTATTCAGAGTCCAGCCTCTACAGGTCAGTGGGAAAGAGATTCCTTTCAGATATAAAATCAGAACATAAAGTGTAATATGCAGTGCAATGCAATTTCTATATTTCAAGAAGGAAATCTTAGAATGATTATTTCTTTTCTAGTGAACACTATAGTTGAATTTAAATAGTGAATTCTTAAGATTAAGGGTTTTTTTTAAAGGATGTTTGTCATAGGAAGTTTGTGCCCAAAGTTCAGATAAAAGCATGTATTTTATCAAATAAAGATAATGGACATTTTCTCATGTGGTTTTAGTAAGTGGAACATTTCTATTAATGCATTGTGGTTTTTCTTTTTTCTGGAATATAAAGAATAAATTAGCCACTTTTTATTGAAAAGATGGTAGAAGACTTCAAAGAAACAGTGTTGTTATTTGTATATTGTGAGACAGAGGAAGAAAACTGGGAGTAATACTATTTGGAAAAAATATTTAAGATGGTCTAAAATTTGCCTATACTTATTACAGTCTAGTATTCTGGACTAGGTAAACTTCTGGTTATTTTATGTTCATCATGTGGAGTGAATAACTTTTGTGTTTGTTAAGCATTGTTTAGTCTGGCTCTCATGATTTAATAGTTCTGCTCTCTTTTCTTATTTCTAGGCTCAGTAAAACTGGATAAAGCTAATTCAATAGAATCACTTCCAGAACTCTTAACATCTGACTCTGAAGGTAGTTATGCAGGAGTGGGTAGTCCCAGAGACTTGCAGTCCCCCGACTTCACAAAAGGATTTCATCCAGAGAGGACTGAGGTTGGATTTCTTCTTAGCAGTTTTTTTGTTTGTGTTTATCTAGTCCATCAAAAGCAGAATTTGTATTTTAGCATCTTTATGTGAAGCTATTTGTGCTTATAATGGAGTAGACAACTTTAAGTAGTCATTGTTTATTTGATTAAGAAAATAAAAATTAATGTTTGTAGTGTTTATTCAACAATTTTCTGCCTGATTTTTAGATGAAGGACAAAGTATGCAGTCAGGGTATGAAACCCTTTCAACCTAACAGGGAGATGAAGTCATACAAGGGAGCCTCAGCATTGACGCAGTCTGTTCCACAGTCCATTCCCAGTGCCAGACACAACTCTGCAAGTTCTCCCAATTGGGTAGCAACCAGTTTCAGGTGCAGTAATACTTAAAATCACTGTTGTACGCTTGGTAGTGAAAGCTGATAATGTTCTATTCAGACTAAAAAGCTATCTGCTCTTCAAAATGATCGTACATTACTTGACATGTGAACTCAAGATTTTAGTAATTTAATAGAAGGGGTATATTTTGTAATTATTCATTGAAAAAAGAAATGCTATATTTATTTTTTTTTTAATTGCTAGCACAGTCTATACTTCTAATATCTGTTTTTAGAACACCTGCTTGGTTAATACTTTGTAAAATACTTGAGAGTTTTTTGTAGAATCAGACCATGCTTGAAGCCATTAGCAGCTCCATTGTACTTTGAGATTTTTTAGGCCTTTAGACTTAAATATGCTGTAAAAATCAACACCACAGGTTTAACTGGTACAGTAATAAAAAAATGGAGTATTATTTTTTATCTGTAGGGAGAGATGGAGGAAGTGCTGCTTATATTTTATTTCAAAGCCTGTCCTTGAATCGAGTCGTAACACAGCTTAGTTTACAGATGCCATTTAAGTACACCCATTTTAGTTTATAGTTTTATGTAAAGCTTGGGAATGTCTAGATTTAATTCATACTCATTTCTGTGGAAGTTTAAAAATTAGGTCATTTATGAAAAAGAGACTGATTCCTGAAGTTTGAGAATGTTACCGATGTTTGTGTAGTGGTCTGACTGCAAAAACTGTTCTGTTTATCATGCAAAATAATTTTAATCCTGTTCTTTAAAGAGAGATCTAATTCAACCTTCAGGACAGAGCTGCAAGGAGTGCCTCTATAACTTACCATGAGCATTTGACTACTAAATAAGTATTCTTATTTAGCTATCTATTTTTTTTGAAGTAATCATAGTTTTAGGTATCTAATTTTTTTAGGTATCTAATTTTTTTAAAGTAATCGTAGTTCACATCCTTTTGTTTCATAGTATAATGAGCCTTGAAAGTATTTTTATAGTGTGCTCTTAAATATGTATATATTTATAAAAGTTTTGTCAGAAACATTTTATTTGAGGTTTGCCATAATTGAGGAAACAGACATAAATTATACAACCAGTTACCAATCTTATGTATGATTTAGAGGATTTCAGTGAAGGCTGGAACTGTGGAATGTAAGTAAAAATCAGTGCCTTGTAAGGTAACTTTTTATTTTTCATTTAGCCCTGCCAGCCCTCCTGCTATGGATCTGAGAACCATCATGGAAATTGAAGAAAGTATGCAGAAATGTGGTACCATGCCAAAGGCAAATTCAGGGTTGGTAAAAAACCAAAATCTATAAAAAAAAGTGTTATAGGCCAGGTTGTTATGAATTTACTTAGTGGTTTAGGCCATTCAGAGTTTAAAAAAAGCAGGAGGAAAGTCGTCCTATTTGGTTTTGAACAGCTTTGTTTACTTCAGTTCATTATGTTGTTTTTCTTTGAGCATACAAAATGTATCCCTTTATTTTACTCTAGTCTTGTTTTGTCAACTACTGCAAAAGAGCAAGTGAGCTAGTATCTTAAATAAGTGGCCTGCTCTGCTGAGCCTTTCTGTTTCCACCCAAAAAGAATTAATTCTTGTCCCTAGGACTTTGGAAATTACTTGTGAATGAGTACTGTGTTTGAGAAGTTTGTTTCTTGTCTCGCATTCTCTGTCATCTCCCAGCACCCATGTCTTGATGTTGACAATTCTTCAGACAGAAGTAGGGATGGTTCCTTCTTGTAGAAGCATCCCAAAGACACAGAGAGATAAATGTGCTTTTCTACAAGGCATTGTATTAAACCTCGTGTTTTTTAAGTGACGACATATGGAAGAGAACTGGAGGTGACTCTCATGACCTTTGAGGTGTGGCATTCTTATAAAGGAGAGTTAGGAAAGTACTCATGGGACCTGGTAAAGAGTTCCTTGCTTGATAGATTCAGAAGCTGCAAACAAAACAGCCAGGACTGGAGAATCCAAATGGCGTAGAAAAGAAAATTATTACAGACAGAAGAAATGGCTGTATGCTGTTGTATACATTTTTTTATGTATTAATATTTTTGGTTTAAGGGAGCTAAGCTTGACAGTCTGAAAAATTGGAACATTAGGAAATAGTCTTCATCTGATGGTAGTCCTCTTTTGGAGACTTCGTTCTTACTTTGCATGTTCCTATTTACAGACATCAATGTGAAGAATGCTTATTTGACGCTTTTCTTTCTGTCACGCTCAATATTAATTGATCTTCTTTTTGCTTCCCAGCCGTCTGAGCCCTCCCCCCCCATGCCTTTTGTCGCTCTAAACAAAATATTTTGGCCTAAGAAAAGAAGTATTTCCCGGCTTAATTAGCGGGATTAAAGATGAGTGATCTCAAAGGACAATGATCTTACATATTTTTTTGCGATGTCCATTTCCATTCACAGCAGAATGGTGTCTCATGGAATCAAGCTTTCTCAGAAGCAAAGGAAAATGATTGCCCTGGCAGCAAAAGATAATGGATCAGTAGCTGGCAGCCCAGAACCTACCACTCTAGTAACTACACCACCTCCACCTACAAAAGTTGCAAAACTAGGGAATGCATGGTATGTTATAAATCAAATATAAATTCTTTTTCTTTGAAGGGTTTTTACATTGAATAGGCAGACTGAACTATTTGTATCTACATTTGGAAGTAATCTAGAAATTCAGAGGAGGTAGGGAAATGCAGTGGTTGCAGTTTAACAGTTCTTTGAAATTTTGCTCTGAGTCAGAAGACTGCATCCCATCTGGTGCTTTCCTGTGTACAATGTTATATTTGCAGATGGTGTCCAAACAAATCATAGAAGAAGAAGCTTGAGAACAAGCTCTGAAACTTAGTCAGGAAGAGGTTATTGAAAACCATTATGAATGGTGGTTTTTTTCTGTCAAAAAAATAGAGAAAAATGTTAGCCCTTCCTGGGGGAAGGTCTGGAATGAGTTTGGACTAGAGTAGAGTTGACCAAAATTAGAGATAACAAAGTTATCTAGGTGTCTCGGAGGTGGAGGTAGCATTGGATGCTTCTAAAAATTTTTGTGGTGGAAGGATGCATAGGGATTTAAAATGAGTTTGAATGCTGATTATGCACAATTTAAGTATTTGAGTTAATCTCATGGTATCGAATACAAAAATAGTTTATCATCTGTTCAGTGAACTAGATTTACAACAAATGTAATAAGATGCTAGCCCAAGTCATGCTTTGTTCTTCACTTTTACTGTTCGTATTGGATAAAAGCATAAACAAAAAAGATAAAAGTTTCCAGCAATGTAAATTTAATGGGTTTAATTATTACAGGATAAATACCTATTTGCATGCTCTAAGTGTGAAGTAAATGTTGGCCATTTCTCCAGTTTTTCCCGTTCAAGAAGGTCTAGACTTTTATTGCAGATAACTTCTGTACTGTTACCCTAGCAGAACTGTCAGTCTCCTCTCTCTGTAGCTTACTTGGTTGTACCTCAGTGGGAGCAAAGGTTTTACCCATCACAGTCATGCTTAAGGTGTGTCTTTTCAATTTATTTTCATCCATGTACACCTAATACTAAAATTTAGGGTCTTATTTACTCCCCTAATCCCATACATTTATTCTGATATAATATTGGGCAAAACCTAGGATTTTATTTTAAAGAGGAAAGACAATAAGTTGGTTTGTACTTAAGGATTCAGACTCTTCCTGATCTCTGAGCAATAGTTGAGACCTTGACAGAGGGAGAAACAAGGTTTGCAAGATTAATTTTCTGAAGTCTAGTGAGTGGATGAATTTGTATCCTTAAAACTGGTCCTCTCAGATGCTTTGAAGAACATGCTGCCTGCTTTACACAGGTGATTCTGCAGGTCAAGCAGCGCATTAGTTATTTGCCTTAGCTAATAGAAGTGTCACAAGGCTGTTACAGCTCTGAGGCTTAAAATTTGCTAGGAGAAACTGACAGTTGAATCACATGTTGATGAGCACAGCAAACACGGAGTTATTCTATCCTTTATTATATTAAAAAAAATAATACTCCACCCACTATTTGTAATCTTACTACTAATGTTGTAATTATCCATAAAGACAATGAAATATAAAAATTCTAAAAAATAAAGACAAAATTGTTTATAGAAATAAAATGAGGATGAATTGAGGAGAATGAAGGAGAATCTCCATCCTTTTATCAGGTGCAGTGACAAGTATGTAGGAAATCCTGAGGCACGTGATGTCTTCTTTGCCTCAGTCTTTAATAGTAAGATCAGTCATTCCCCAGGTACCCAGCCTCATGGGCTGGAGTGAAGCCCCCATAATCCAAGGGAAATGGTCAGTGATGTGCAACACCACTTAACCATACACAAGTCCATGGGGCTGGATGGGATTGACCCAAGGGTATTGAGGGAGCTGGTGCAGGTGATCACTGAGCCGCTTTAAATAATTTACCAGCAGCCCTGGTCAAATGGAGAGGGCCCAGGTGTCTGGAATTGAGCCAATATGACACCCATCTAAAGAAGGATCGGAAGGAGAATGTGGGGAGCTACAGGCCTGTCAGCCTGACCTCAGCTCCAAGGAGGCTCATGGGGCAGATCATCCTTAGTACTGTAACATGGCATGTGCAGGACAACCAGGTGGTCAGGTCCAGCCAGCAGAGGTTTAAGAAAGGCAGATCCTGCCTGAATAGTTTGACTTATTCATACTATTCATCTACTCTCTGATAGATAATTCTTAACCAGTTGGGTGTTACTTAAACAACAGACTGCCTGTGGATTGTTCCTTGCTTTTAGAAAGCAAATAAGGGCTGATTTTTGAATATCCCTAGATAAATGCCTCCAAAAAATAAATTGTGCTCTTAAGGTTCTGATTAAACAGTTTTTGGAAGGAGCTGGGTCTACTGTGTTACACAAACCATCTTAGGTGGCAAGGCTAGGGTATATTTCAGGAGGATGGAATCCAGTCTAATGCTCATGTGGTCACCATATGTGATTCCCCACGTTCCTCTCCTGCATTCCTCTGGCTGCCGATCTGGAAAATGCCGGTAGCTCAAGAGTTCAAGCAAAGAACCAGTGGGAGCTATATGAATTTTTAAAATTAAGCCTAGCTGCAGGAAGAGAGCATTTATTGAATAAACTTTAAGCTGCTTTAGGCAAGCCATCAATTATTTGATTGCCCCTGCTAGTTGTTTGAACTATTTTTGTGTGTAAGGTAGAATGGTTGTGTTACTCATCTAGTCTAGTATTATATTTGCAGAGTTAGTCTGTGAATTCACAGTGGACTATTAAGTGCATTTGGCAGTCGATTGAGCTTTCCACACATGCAGTATAGTCAAAGCCATAGAACTTGTGTTCCAGTGAAATCAGATATTCAACTTGGATGTGCAGTGAGCACACTTGCCAGAAGGGTGTGGGACCTTCTGGCTTTTTTTGGTTGACTGAAAGACAGTCTGTCATACACGATGCCCTACCTTTTCCACCAAGAGAAACCTCCAGTTTGATAGTTTTTGGGGAAACTGAACCTGTGAAAATTGGAAGGGAAAAATAAAATATCACACTAGTAATACTTTGAAAAAATGTCTGAAGTTAACTGCATGTTGACTTTATTAGTTCTCCAAACCTACTTTGATCAAGGGAGTGGGAGTGTTGCTTACTTTGTTTTGGGCCTTTTTTAAGCTCAGGAGAGTCTGTGGCTTTTCAAGACCAGAGGCATGAAGAAATTTGAAGTCTCTCTTGAGAATTAACAATTGTGTATCTTAATGTCTAGGCTGTTGGTTTGACAGTATTCCAGCTTATACTTAACATCAGGAGCTGTTTTGGAACTTCATGCTTTGATGGTTTACAGTTACAGCTTAGAGAAACTTAGTTATATTCCACTTTAAAAAAAAAAAAAGTATAAATTAGTTTTTCCAATTTTGCAAATTAGATAAAAATGACAGTGTATCAGACAGGATAAGCAGAAATTTAGAGTTGTTACATGTTAGGAAAATTTTGTACCATTTTTCAGACAGACCATTTAAGCCACAAATAATTGATTTTGATCGGTTCGCAAACTGAGAATGACACAGTTAATTTTTTGGGAGATGTTGTTTTTGGAGTTTGTGTGGGGTTTTTGGTTTTTGTTTTTTTTTTTTTTTTGATTCTCTGTTGCAAGTGGATCTGATTGCAGTACAGAATTTTCATGGAAATGGGTAGGCTACTGAAAATGTAATCAGCAGGAGAAGCTTCTATGACAGCAGATCCCGTGGACCGTTTGCCTACTCTGTATAATAGGTTTGGAAAAGGTCTGGTCAAACACTTGCCTGAACTTCTTTGTGCCAGCTGATGGTAGAAATAGAGGGATGTGCAAAATGACTCTGAGCCCCTGTATCTGGAGGTTCCCATCCTGCTTTTCGTGTCTTCTGTGCTACTTATCCAATATTTAAATTAAAAAAAAGATAAAATCCAAAATGAAGCCAGGGTAGTCTAACATCAGACATCATACATAGATTTCAGATGCTTTTGCTGTAACATTTCAGATACAGTGTTGCACTTTAAAAATTCCTTCATATTTTTTATCTTAAATTGTGTCCCACCTAGATGTAGTTTGAAAGTCTTTGACTTCAGATGCTGCTCTTCTTATGGCAGCTGCACAAATAATTGGCATTGTATAAAGAGCTTGTTTTACTTCAGTAGTGTTTATAAATGGTCTCTTGTTTCTTTGAGTAGATAATAAGCAGAGCTGTTATTTCAGAATGTATTTTGTGTATTTTGCAATAAATGGGTCTGCTATGCTTAGTAAAGTTAAGCAAATATATGAAGAACTAATTCCAAAGCCTTGATGGGTAAGAGAAGGTCTAGTGGTAACTGCCTTGAATTCTGTAAATAAAAAGGCTTCGGGTTTGGAAAGTGTTCATAATACCTAAGATGCTAAATTGCTATGTTTTCATAATGGTTTATTTTTGAAAGATAATATGCAGGCTCTAATTCAGTAACTTATGCTTGGACAAGTAAAAGAAAATTAAGGATATCAGTTTTATTGAACTTCACTATGGATTAAGGGATTTATAGAGCCTCCAGCAGGTATGAGCAGCTCATTCAGTATCTTGGGAAGAAAAGATCAGCTATACTTGACTTTCATGATGGTAAACTGCCAGTATTAGATTGACAGTACCTGGATCATTGTGTGATTTATGAAAATACTTTTCAAGGACTAGTACTGTTAGAAAAGGTACAGCTTGTCTAAGACAAGACAGCTATGAAAAAAAATTGCTTTTTAAAAGGATGCGGTGGGAGGAATAGGTGGAAGGGTAGGTTTTTGGGTTTGATTTTTTTTTTTTTCAAATTCTAATGAAATTTCAAAACTATTGGCTTCCTCTGTTCTCATAGATATTTATTTCCTGTTCTTTACCTGTATGACCCAAAATGACTTATTTTAGCAAATAGCGTCTAGCAGGGTAATGATAGTATACAAAACCTAAGTAATAATGTATTTTTAGTAAGTAGAAAGGCCTCTTTGCTATCTGAATCATGGAATAATACGGAGTCTTGAAAAGTGCAAGTATAAAGTGCATTGGTTTTGTTTCATTTTTGTTTTTAAAAAGGTCATCTTCTTTACATTCTGCCTTGCCAAAATCATTCCGTGATCTTGTAATGGAAGAAGAAAAATGTATGAGTGTGAATAATTCACCTAGTACTGGTATTAAAAGATGTGGATATAAAGGATCTGAGGATTCATCAGTCCAAAACACCGTAAGGTAAGAATACTTTTTTTTTCTAGTTGGTCAACCATTACACAAGAAGCACAATGACCTGCTAAATTCTGCTGAAATAAGAAAGAATAAAATCGTCATTTAAAAAAAGATTCCTGTAAGCATTCTTCTGATGATTCTGTTAATAAGATTTTATGAAAGAAATACTCCTAAGAATAGTGTCGTGGTTTGACACTGGCCCAGCGCCAGGCACCCAGGAGAGCCGCTTGCTCACCTTCCCCTGCCACAGCTGGGCAGAGGAGGGAAAAGGGAAAAAAAATTAACAAACGCTTCATGAGTGAGATAAGGACCGGGAGAGGCACTTCAAGGGAGAAGCAGGCTCAACTTCAATTGCAAAGTGAGTTTATTACTAACAGAGGAGGATAATGAGAAGTAAAATAAGCCCTTAGAACACTTTCCTCCCCAGCCCCTCCCTCCTTCCCACTGACAGCGCAGGGAGACAGGGCATGGGGGTTTGGTCAGTCCATCACCAAGATTTCCTTCCACTGCTCCAGGAGAGTAGACCTTGCCCTGTGAGGCTGCGGGGTCCCTCCCACAGGAGACAGTTCTCTGTGAACTTCCCCGGCGTGGATCCACTCTCACGAGCAGCAGCCACACCGCACCTGCTGCAGCGTCAGCCCCTCCCACGGGCACACAGCCCTCCCAAAACTGCTGTGCCGTGGCTCTCTCTTTCCACGGGGTGCAGTCCTCCAAGGACAGGCTGCTCCAGCCTGGGAGCCGGGGCCCTCTCTCTCCACCGAGTCTCCTCCAGGCACCCACCCGCTCCGGCACGGGCACCTCCCCCACGGGCTGCGGGTGGGTCTCTGCATCCCCCATGGATCCCCATGGGCTGCAGGGGCACAGCTGCTTCACCATGGTCTGCACCACGGCCTGAAGAGGAACCTCGGCTCCGGCGCCTGGAGCACCTCCTCCCCCTCCTTCTTCACTGACCTTGGTGTCACCATGTTGTTTTCCCTCACATGTTCTCACCTCCTCCTCTTCTCTGACTAGAATCCAAAATCTTGTGACTTTGTTTTGATTTTCTTCTTAAATATGTCATCACAGAGGCATCACCAGCCTCTCACTGGCCCAGTTTTGGCCAGCAGCATGTCCATCTTCAGAGCCATCAGAGATTGGCTCTGCTGGACATGGTGGGAAGCTTCCAGCGGCTTCCTCAGAGGAGCCATCTCAGTGGCCCCCCTGCTACCCAAAACCAGGCTGTGCCAAACCAATACATGAATAGGAAGCTTAAAGACTTTTGTTTCAGGTTCAAATTGTTTGTATCCATATGGATGGATACATGTGTGTGCATGTATATGTATACATATATATATAAAAACTTCAAGCTCCAAACAAAGTATGTCTGTATGTGTTTCTTTGCATATATGTGTATATATAAAATGATGAACCAGTATTTTCTAACCTCTGTAGAAATTAGGTATTCATGAGCATTCAGATATGGCATTCATGAAACATTTTGCTAAGGCGTATTTGTTTGTAACCACTGAGTGGATAAAACCAGTTTTTCCAAACACAGTTCTGGCATTTCCTGATCTGAGTTTTCTTATAAGATGACTTAATTGTTTAAGTGCAGTTTTTCATGGATTAAGAGAGCTTATAGAAACATTGATGCACTGGTTATGTCTATGTATTATAATTACTGTGCGATTACAGTTCTAAGGACAAAAATAAGGCACGTGTGAATTATATCTCTAGTTATTAGACAATATTGCTCTTTGGTCACAACATTTTAGCCGTGCATCCTCTTGCTACCTCCAAGAAAATAGCTGTTTTGGGTTAAAATAACTGGCTAAGGCGAGGAAAGAAATCTCAGCTTTATTCCTGAAGGTCTGTATGACTGAGCTGCTCGCCCACCTGCATCTCTTCCCACTATCATCAGTAACTTTGAATATTAGTAATTTCAAGTATATTTACAAAAAAGAGAGCCTGAAAATCTTAGAGTTTCCCACCTACTATCTGGAAGCACTGCAGGCCAGCTGACCCACAGGGTTAGGGAAACTGAGTGTGACAGAGGACTGGCTGGATAGTGGCTTCTCTGGCAATGGCACAGCCCCAGTGTGCCAGAGGGAGGTGAGCAGGCTCTGTGACAGAAAGCAGGATGAGCCAGTCAGCACAGACAGGTGGATCAGTCAAGGTTGACATCAAACCTACAAGTCAAGTCAGGCTCAGGAACAGCAAAGCTGGGCTTGTCCATAGCTGCAGCATAGCTCAAGAAGGGCCTGAGGGACTGAGCTTAAATGCAGCTCTTGAGTAGCATAAAATAGGGGAAGCTTCTCTAATCCTTCATACGACTCTTCTTACAACTCAGCTTTAGAAGAGCCTGACTCAAGTTTACGCAGCTGCGTTGAGGGGGAAGTTTGCAGAGCTGTTGGTGCACGGGAAGCTGTGTCATTATCTGGCTGTTTTTCTTATGAACTCCTGTTCCATTCTCCTCCAATAACTGACTCCTCTGTGGGGAAAAGAAAGTTCTGTTGGGCCTTGCTTTTGGTTGTTCAGCTTATATAAAAACTGGTGTTTAGCTAGGACAGAAGTAGTACATGTTTTATTGCTAGATAAAGAACAAAATGAGGATAGAAATGTAGGAACATAGTGTGTGGGATGGTGTCTGAGGAGAGAGGTAGGAGGCATTCGGAGTATGTGTGATGGGAAGGCATTCTTCAAGAACAGAGTGATAAAGCTGAAGTTACTGTGGTGAGTGAAGGTGTGGGGACATGAAACAGAAATCTGCAGAAGAACAGGTATTGTTCATTTTGTTGCTAGCACAATAAAACTTTTCATCATATGGGAGATGCCAAGGGCTGGTGATACGAGAATTTGCACTGGATGCTCTTATTAGCTTTGTCACAACAGTTCTGTAATCTTCTTAAAATCATTTGTTTTCCTTTTGCATTGCTCTGTCTTGTCTGCGCAGTCTGGCCAGTCTGCACGCTCTCAAAGTGGATTATTTGAGCTGAATCCAGGTCTAATACATTAACTGTCTGAAGATGATACATTAAGCTACTGGAAGCCCAGTAGATGGCTAAATTGACTATCATCACTTTGAAAGGAAGGCCCCTCCAAAGCTATTTCAGGTTGTTTTTGAATTGTGTCTGAAGATGCTTATTTCTCTCTGTTAGGTGTAAAGAGCCTAGGTGACTAGTTCCTCCATCTGAAACTTAGGAGTTGAGTTCCTAGTTTGAGGTAATTTAGTTTTCTGACTGTACAGTTCTGTCACAGTAAGCTCTGATTTTTACCTGTGGCATTCAAGGTCTATTTCTGTGCAGATTGGTTATCCACACCCTTACCCCTTCCCTTTTAAAAGAAGGAAATTACACAAGCGTAGAGCATAAGCACTGCTCACCTGTTGATGTCAGACTTGGTGATGGGACACTGAAGATACTTGCATGGCTTAATGTTCCTGCTTCGTCTTTCTCCTTTGGATAAACTGTGCACTAATTAAACTGACAATTTTCTTAGGTCTCTGGATGAGGATATTTTGGATGGTGATGTAAGCATTCTTCTGTGTACTGTCACCTTCTTTTGCAATACAGATATTTTTTTTAGGTAAACCATGTCATGAATTGTGGTGATTTGAACTGCATTTAATCCAGAGGCAGATCATCCCAAGGGCTGGGGTACATGGATTTGGCTGTGTTGTTTCCAGGGACACCTCAGTCTTGGGAGTTACACTGTGCATGTGTAGCTCATAGTCCAAGCTAAAAACATAGGCTGGACATGACTTAACTTAGTTGTGGCAGCCTGAGTTGTCTTCACTGTGTTACTCCAGGGAGCAGTGAAGAGTCTTATTGGAAACAAGTATTTGCGGCTTTGTGTGGGAATGGCCTAGTTATGTCATGTCTAATAATGAGCTAAAAAGTAGCACATGACTCAAATGGTATAGCAAAACCCCAGAGGTTCTGCAGGAGACCAGGCTTTGTGTTCTTTTTCTGAGAGCAGTTATTAGATCAGGGAGGCACCAAACCTGACCTGGCTTCTCATTAGCAAATACTCAAGAAACACTAGGGAGCTGAGGGCTGGGGCATTTTGGTGGCTGCACAAGAGTCATGGCAAGTTCAGCCAACTGAGTTAATCAGGTTGGTCCAGTACTGATGATACTTGGCTAGTTTATTTCCATGCAGAACCATTTATGTCTCTCTATCAGTCTTAATTTCCAAGACTTCCAGGTTTCTAAGTTCTGTATTTTTGAGGCTTTTTTCCATTTTTCTGTATATGCTAGCTTCACATTTCCTGTGTATTCCATTTCTCCTAGTCATTTTGATGCCAGCTGAGGAATTAATTTAGCATGTTGAAATATCTGCAGTTGATTTAATATCTGGAATGAGTGTCTTGTTAGCAAGAAACACAGATGTACATATGTACAAACAGCTTCAAAATACCTGGACTGCTTCCTACATTTTAAAGCCCGATCGGCTTTAAATGAGAGAGATGATACAGGTATTTACTTACCTTTTAATTGATTGCTAGAGTATGCTGTGATGCTGGAACTATTAATTCCAATTTTGGGAAATTTCCTGTTGAGGTGATTTTTTTGGTGGTTGTTTGGGTTTTTTGGCTTGTTTATATAGAATGCATCAGGTTTGTTAAGTGTTAACAATCCAGTTGGGTTCATTTGTAGTAGTGCTGTGAGTTTGTTGGATTGGGAGTGGAAAGGAGAGTGTAGCTGTCAAATCAGTTATTGTCAAATGTGCTGCAAGGTGAGTATTATTAAAGCAGGTGGAAAAAGATAAAATTGAGAGATAACATCAGTATAAAAGCACAGAAGGCTGCCTTCATCTCCTCTTCTTCCTTTTCTTTGGTTCTTTTCTGCTTTTTAATGTTATCTTTAAGTGCAGTAAAATTAGCTGGAAGCTAATTTATCATAGAATGGTTTGGGTTGGAAGGGACCTTAAAGATCGTCTCATTCCAACCCTCCTGCCAGCAGCAGGAGCACCTCCCTCAGAGCTCTATCCAGCCTGGCCTTGAACACTTGCAGGGAGGGGCATCCACAGCTTCCCTGGGCAACCTGTTCCAGTGCCTCACCACCTTCACAGTGAACAAGTTCCTCCTAATATTTAATCTAAACCTGCTCTCTTTCAGTTTGAAGCCTTGTCCTGTCATTACATGTGCTTGTAAAAAGTCCCTCTCCATCTTTCTTGCAGGCTTCCTTCATGTATTGGAAAGCAACAGTTAAGTCACTCTGAAGCCTTCTCTTTTCCAAATTGAACAAACCCAGTTCTCTCAGCTTTTCCCTGGATGGAGAGGTGCTTCATACTTATAATGATCTTGGTGGCTCCAAGGTCCATGTCTTTTTTTGTGCTGAGGACCCCAGAGCTGGATGCAGCTAAAAAATAGTGCCCTGCTTTGAAATCACAGAATAATTTTGATTCTGTAGTTTAGCCTCCCACTCAAAGTAAGTCAAACTAGATCATGTTACTTAGGACCTTGTCTAGTTGAGTTGTGACTGCTTCCAAGTGTGAAGATACCACAAACTTTTTGGGCAACATGTTTCAGTGGATAATCATCTCCATATGGGATTTTTATTTTTCCTTTTATCTATCTGGGATTTACTATGTTGCCTCTATTCTGTCATTGTGCACCTCTAAGAAGATTCTTGCTTCATCTTTTCTCTCTCCTGCAGTTAGGTAGTTGAAGACAGCAATGAGATCTCCCTTTAGGATTAACAGCACACATTCTTCCTAATCCTGGACTTGTTCCAACCTGATAGCATTCTTCTTGTGTTGAGGAGCCCAAAACTGAGAATGATACTCTGTGTGTAGATGAAGAAATACAACATAAAGGGGAAGAATCACTTCTTCTGCCTGCCTTACTACAGTATTGCTAGCACAGCCCAGCATGCAGTTGGCTCTCTGCTGCAGAGGCACTGGCTGGTAACATCTTCCGCTTGTTGCCAGCCAGGACTCTTCAGGTTCTGCTTTCTCTCTGCAGAGCTGCTTTCTAGCCAGTCAGTCCCAGCCTGTACTGCTTCGTGGGGCTGTTGTCTTCCAAATACAGAAGTTTGCACTTGCCTTTGAAATTCATTGGTTCTCAGCTGCCCATTTCTTCAGCCTCTTGAGAGCTTCTCAAAGGCAGCCTGCCCATTTCTCCAACCTCTTGAGGGCTTCTAAAAGGCAGCCTGACATCCAGAATGTGCACCATCCCCAACCTCTCCACATCCAGCTGTGGCCTGTTCTGTTCTGTCCTACCAAAGATGCTTAACAGGATTGGTTCCAGTATCAGTCCCTGAGGACCCCCACTAGGACTTGGTTTCCAGTTGTCCTTTGTACAGCTAATCCATTTCCAGACCATTTTCCACCCATCTTGTAATTCATTTATTCAGTCCGTATTTTTCAGACTGAGTTACAAGGATACATGACCTGGCAATGTGCACTGTTTGTTTTGTGGGATAAATTATGTTTTGTGACAAAAAGCTCAACACGATTAATTTAAATCAGTTTTTGATGATAGATGTTGGATTTCAGGTTGAGATCTTGCCCTTACCACTTAGAGGTAGGAATCATGTTTTTGTTATCCTTGGAATTGTGTTCTGAGGAAAATATTTCAGACAGAGAACTTGGTAGTTACTGGAATTCTCTTAACTTTCTATAGACTTTTTTCTTTTTTATCCAAGAGCTTGTGGTCACTTACAAAGGATTACTAAAACCTTAAAGAAAATTGAGAGTGATTTATTGAAACAGCAACACCCTTAGAGTTGTTTGCAGTGTCATAGAATAATTCAAAAAATGTTTGCCAACATGTCACAGTATGCTGAAACACTTTTTTAGGGTTCTGGAAATTGCGAAACTATCCTGTCAAAGATAGGTATTAAATCATGAGACTAGGGCCCTCTCTTCCTACTAGTGTGGGATTTTTCTGACAAGTATACTTGTCTCTTAAGGAATACAGTATAACAAATGTAACTAATTTTTGTTGAGAGGTTAACATTTTGCAACTGAATAAAATATCTTCCTGTTGGGAACTCTATAAATATGTCAGAATTTGTTTTTTCTATTCTGTTAGTTCTAGTTTTATGCTATTCTTGTGAATGTGGGAGGTGGTTACAGGATATGTACTGAAAGTCCATAATTTCTGGGCTTACACTCAAAGAATTTACTCTAGTGCTATTGTAGCACTGGCTCTTTTGCCTGAAGCACTTAAGTTGAATACAGGACAGTTGGATTTTTTATCTTGAATTTTTTGTTCTTTCATACTAATTGCAAACTTTTATAGGTAGTGCTGTTAGTGCATAACTCAGTTGGCTAATTTATAAGTAAAAAAGCAAAAAGGCCTTTTTTTTTAAAGAAACAACTGAAAATGAAACTCTTTTTTTCAAATCCTCAAATGTTAGGAAATGCCAGAATTAATTCCCAAGATAAAATTCAATTATGGTCTGGTAGGTAGAAATGAGAATCAATGTCTTTTTCAGTCATGGTATCACACTTAAAAACAAATTCAACATTACATCCTAATGCCTTTCCTCTGGAAAAACCCTACACGTTTGTTGTAATTGCCTGCTGTAAGTTTCTGTTTCATGATATGATGTAGGAGAATGCTCTGCCAGTGACTTTTACTTTCCTACCTCTCTCCAGGTGCACCACTAGAAGTAACCCAGGTCTGGAAGACCGTGTTCTGGATTCTCCACAGCTGGAGAGTCATAAGTAAGTTTGGCAGTGGCTTAGATTCTGGAACTTCTTTACTGTGTGTTGTACTGACCTTGATGTTGCCTCATAATGTCATTTGGGGTTTTTTTTGCAGTCCTTGGTCAGCAGCATCACCAACCAGCTCTCCTGTGATAGCACCTGTCATGTTTTCAGCTATTGTAGAGGAAGAGCTCCAGCAAGAAGCTGCTCTTATTAGGAGCAGGGAAAAACCTTTGGCATTGATCCAGGTAAAGTGCTAAGTTACTGCTGCTCTAAAGTATCACAAGGGGTTTCCAATGGCTGTTTCAGAGATCAGTTATTAGTATTAATTATGTATTCATACATCTCATTTACATAATGATATTAAATATAATTTAATTATAACTTCACACTGCTGTTGTATAAGGTAGGCCTCTATTAAAGTCAAAATGACTGAGTCTGTGATAAATGTATTTGCAGCATCAGAGGATGATTGAGTTTGGAAGGAACCTCTGGCAATTGTCTAATCCAAACCCCTGCTCAGAGCAAGGTCATTTTAGAGCAGGTTTCTCAAAGCCATGTCCAGGCAGTGTTTGATTATCTGCAAGGATGAAGACTAATGGCCTCTCTAGAAAACATGTTCCAGGGACCCCTCTCACACTAAAAAATATTTTTAAATGCAATTTTCTGGTTTTCAATCTGTGCCCATTACCTCTTCTCCTGTCTTTGAGTACTACTGAGAAGAGTGTGGGTCAGTTGTCTTATTCTCTTCTATCAGGTATTTATACAATTTGATGAGGTCTCCCTAAACCTCTTTTTCTCCATGCTAAACAAGTGCAGTGTGCTCAGCATCTCCTCAGTGTCAGATGCTCTGTGCTCTTGGTCATTTTTATGCCATGTCACTGGACTGTTCATTATATCCATGTTTCTCTTGTACTGGGAGGTCAAGAAGTGGACCCAGCACTTCAAGTATGTCTCGCCAGTGCTGAGTAGAGGGGAAGGGCCATCTGTCTCATTTTGCTGGCAGTGCTGTCCCTCACAGAGCACAGGAGGCTGTCACCCTTCTTTGCCACATGAGTGCATTGCTGGCTGAAAGGCTAAATTGTCCACCAGGACCCCAGCTCCTTTTATGCTAGGCTGCTTTTCAGCTTGTCAACTCCCAGTGTGTTCTGGTGTCTGGGGAATTCTTCCCAGGAGCTGAACTTTGTGTTTCCCTTTCTTGAACTTCATGAGATTCCTTGTAGCCCATTTTTCCAGCATTGTCTGGGTCTCTCTGAGTGGCAGCACAACCATCTGGTATATCAGCCACTCCTTCCAGTTCTCTACTGCTTGTAACCTTGCTGAGGGTGAGCTGTGTCTCTTCCTGTGGGTAATTGATGAAGATGTTAAACAGTACTAGCCCTAGTCTCAAGTCTCAGTATTGGTGGTAGTAACTGGCCTGTAGCTGGACTTCGTGCCACTTGTCACAACCCTTTGAGATCACTAGTTCAGCCAGTTTTCAGTCTGTCTCACGTTTATGAGGTCTGTTCTTAAGCTTGTCCACTATACTCTTAGTGAATACTTAAGCTGTACCACTTTCCCGGGAATCACCTAGTAGTTACTCAGATCCTCTTGCCCTTCTTGAAGGTAGGAATGACATTCGATTCCTTCCAGTCCTCAGGAATCAACCCTTATTGCAACAATTTTTCAAAGGTTTTTTGAGAGTGGTCTTGCAGTCATTTTGGCCAGCTCTGATTTCCGGGGCCTGGCGTTGCTGGAGACCGATCTTAACGCTTAAGACCAAGATGAAAGTCCCCAGCCTTTTCCATGTCTTTTTCATTCAGAAGTGGATCCCTGTTGTCTTTTTTTGCTGCTATAGAAGCCTGTTTTGTTGCCCTTCATGTTCCTTGCCAGATTCCACCACAGATGGGCTTTGACTTTCTTAATTCTGTTCCTGTGTGGTCACACAGTGTCTGTTTTCCTTCATCACTTTTCTCTGTTTCCACATCTCATATGCTTCCTTTTTGTTTGAGTTTTGTCAGGAGCTCTTTTTTTTCTCTGTGCAGTCCTGCTGCCATTCTTACTTGGCTAAGAAGCTCATTGGCATCGTCTCTTCTTGAGCTTGGTGGAGGTGGTCCTTAAAATCAACCAGCTGTCATGGACCTTTCTTCTTTCTGGGGCCAAATCCCATGAATTTTTCCAAGCAGACGCCTCCATAGTCTTCTCTTCTGAAGTCTCAAGTTGTTTGCTTTTTCTCTTGTTCACTGCTTTCAGGATCCTGAATTCCAGCATCTCATTGTCATTGCAGCCAAGGCTGCCCTCAACCTTCACATCCTTGACCAGTCCTTTTTTTAGTAAGTTTGAGATCCATCAGTGTGTCCTTTGATCAGCTCCTTGATCATCTGTGTTAAGAATTTTTCACCAAGTGGGAGACCTCCTAGAGTGCTTGTGTCCTGCTGTCTTGCCTTTCCAGCAGATAATGAGGTGGCTCAAGTTTCCCATTAGGAGCAGGACCTGAAAACATGGTGTTTCTTCAAGTTGTCTGAAGAATGCATCATCTACACTACTCCTTCCTGGTTAGGAGGTCTGATGCGTTCAGGACCAGTAAAGCCAGTTCATAACCATGCCCATGTTGTAAATGTAGACCTGACCTGACGCTGGCATACATGCTCTTTTTTTCCTTCCAGATTGAGGAGTGTGCTATTCAAGACTTACTAGTCCACTATGAAGCTTTTGACAACCCCGATGAATTTGTGACCGTTGAAAGGGCTCCACAGGGACCTATAGCAGCACCTATGTGGAACAAGCACTAATTCGTACTCTTCACAGTCCTCCCTTCCACAGTTTTCACAGTTGTATGTGCACTTTTGAAATTGTAATTCTTCTTATAAGTAAAATAGGACTGGAATAATAAGAATCATGTGATTTTTAACATCAGCATTAAAACACTGCCCATAATCACTAGGTATTTGTTAGAGAGAATGAAATAATGTGTTCACTGTCCTTTACCCGCAGTATCTAATGTACGTATGTTTTGAGAGAATTTCCTTAATTACACATATTATTAGTAATGTTACATGAGGCTGTAGATTGGGAATGCATTTGCTAATCTTAATTTGTAAGGGTTTTTTGTTAAATTTACAGGTGAAAAGTGAGTGGGTTTTTTGTGATTTAATGTGGAATTGAATGTGCACAATTAAACACCTTAAAAGTTTGGGAGGTGGTGTGTCCTTCAGGGCTTTCTTGCAAATTGGGAATACTGGGGAAAAGTTTGTGCTTGAACTTCATGTAAAAGTACAGTTTGACAATGCAGTTGTTCTTAGGTTACGTGTGCAAGTCCTGGTTCTCTGGTTGCTGTGGCCAGCGCGTTTCCCTGTTGTGCCCCAGGCTGTGCCTCCGTGCTTGCGCTCGGCTCAGCTGTGCATGTTTGTCCCTGCTGTGAGTGAGCCCAGCCTTGGAGCAGCCAGCTCTGTCTTGAAGTAAAGCACACAGCTCAAGAGAATATGGGGCCACTTAATAACCCCATCTATAGTCTTACTCTGGTAAATATGGTACGGTTTTAGAACTGCTGTGTTTGAGGGATGATTCACTTGAAGTGCTGAGGAAATAAAAGATCTGTGCATACCTTGTTAAAGCTGTAGGGGCGAGTGCTTGACTGGGAAATTTGCAAACACCTAAGTTGCAAAGATTGTCATAGATGGCTTTCAATATTGTGTTCCAAAGTTCTCTGTGCCTGGTTGAAACAAATTTATATATAAAAACAGAAAAACAAAAGAAAAAAAGGTAGCCTTATCTGCAATATTCTGTCTAGTTTGTCTTGTGTATAGGTGTGTTTGAACTTGTACTTCCTCAGTAGTGTCAGTACTCATGAACTCTGGAAAACTGGAATGGAGAGGTCTGCAGAAAATGAATGTAGAGAATTGATCACTGTGTGATAAAAGAATCTTGAAAAAAATTATGTAGATATGTCTTAATGATGTCAGGTCAAGCTACACCAAAAAAATCCCCCACAAAAATTGTAAAAAACTGCAATAAACCGTAAAATCTTGATTTATACAAAGTTAGTATACTTTTATGTGCTGTCTATATATAATCAATGATTTAGGTAACTAGAGTAATTTGTAAGTATTCCTTTTGTGTCTGAAACAAGAACTGTAGACATTTTGAAGCTACACAGGCAAGGGAAGACGTAGGTTTGAATTCTGTTTTAAAATCTTCTTATAATTCATTCACTAAACCGATGATCATACTTGCATTAAAGGCCTTACTTGATGCACTAAAGGGCCCTAGGGCCCGCTGAAACTATCCTTCTGGTTTAAAAGAAAGCGTTGTGTAATGTGAGAAATAGCTATAGAAGCAGTGCGTCTTTCCAGGTGTGAACCTAATTTGTTATAAAATGTAGAATTATTGTAAATTTGCTAATTTGCTTTTTTTTCCAAAGTAATGCTGTTGAAAATGTCATTCTCCTGAAATTTTAAGAGGATTGGTGTTTCCACCATGCCAAGGAGCTTGACTGCTTTCAAGTTGTGGTTTTATTGTCAGTTTATTTAGGCATCATCACTGGTTATATGTAATATTCATAAACAAAAGTGAGGAATGATCAGAGTACCACTCTTCTGGAGTTGAGAACACTAAACTGCTGTATTAGAACAGCTTTGTTAAGGCTGAAGTGTGTCACAGAAAGCTGGCATTTTCAAGCTCAGATGCCCAACTTTGTGGCCTTTTTTTGTAATGCCAAACATTAATTCCATCTTTGCTCACTCAGCTCTATTTTGTCATTTCTGGACTTGTTAACTCCTTTAACTTGCACCAAAACAGAGTTGAATTCGCAGGTTCTAGTGAACATGATGCAACACATCAGAGTTTGCAGTAAAAAACAGTATATAGCATATAGATATGTAAGTTCAAGGAGATGTATTGTAGCTATTTAGTGTAAGAAATACAACTTTAACAAAAGGATTCTAGTGAAATATTTGTTATATCTCAGTGATAAATGAACCATCCTCCAAAACAGTTTCCTTGAACAACCTGGAGTGTTTTATCTTTTCTTCTTCATCATTCATTATCCTCAACTTCAGTAACTTCTTAAAAAGTAGAGGGATAAGTAAAACTTGCATATGTTTTCACATTCAAATGGAGAAAAAAACTCCATTTAAAATTGTAATAATACTGCACTACCTTCATGACTTGCTGTTATAGTCATTGTGTCAAGGCATTTGAGGAATGTATAACTTTTTTTGCATTGTATATTGAAATGAAAATGCAAGTAAAGTGGAAGACTTTAGTCAATTATAGAACCTTTGCTACTTTTGTTCCTTAAGGATAGAGGTTTTTAGTGACTAATCTGACAGTATTGTTGAATGGAATTTCCATATGAGAACTGATTGTGCAACCTTTCACAGAACAGCATTGACAAAAAAAATTACTAAATTTCCTAATTTAACTTGTCTTTTAAATCTTGATGATACCTTCCTACCATATGTTTTTTAACTGAATTCCCCATTCCCCACGCTGTGGTTAGCATCATTTGTAGGTGGCAATAGAATATTTTAGCTGCATATTCTAAAATGAACACTTTTGAACTTCAAATGTGTCCATTTTTGTCCCCATGCCTGCCCCCCCTTCCTTTTTTTTTTTTTTTAGTAATACTGAAAGAGACTGAGCTCTTTTGACAGTGTTCAACTGGATTGTTTTCTTTGATTGTTCTGCAATTGAAATTATTTTCTGCAGCCCCTTGGCATCCTGGACTCTCTTCCTTAGCCAAAGAATTGCTAGCTTTAATGTAAAGACAAGTCAGAACAGAACACTGAATTGTTAGATCATATTCTAAATATAAAGGTAAAAGACTTAACACTGGAATAAAGTAATTTAAGCCCTTAATCCTTGATTTGGAGGATGTCATCAGAGACTCTTACTTTGTAGTGACAGGAACTGGTCAGTTAAGGTATCGAATGATCTCAGAATGGATTCCATCCACTTTACTCCAAGAAAAGTTTTACAGACTCCACTGAAGAGCTTGCTACTTAAACTGAAGGGAATGGTTTACTCTCTCTTATTGCCTGATGTGCTGGACACTGGTCAAGTGAGATGTTGAGGCATCCAAAAGGTGAATCCCTCCTGTAAAGGCTCTAGGTATGGCAGACCTCAGACACGCCAAGAGGGAAAAGACTATTTTTGTAGTGTTTCAGGTGTCTAACCTTGAGAAAAAAACTTTTTTAATTGTAGAAGGCAAACAAATTCGCACACACAGAATATATGTTTGAAATGAAAGGATTTTAGCAATGATGCAGCAGAGGAGTTCTTCTGAGTTCAGGGAGTCCCTCTAATGGCTTGGTGAGATTTTTCTTGTACGAGAGTGATATCTGACACAAACTCTACCTAGAAAGTTTGCTTTCCAAGAAAATTCTTCCTGCACTGTGGTGTGTATCATAGCACCAGAAAAATACCGTTTTTATAGCAGCTTTCAGATACCCGCATGGACTCATATTACTCTAGTCCTTCAGCACCAGGAGCCCTTCAAAGCTTTGCCTGGAGGAACAGAGTTGGGTTTGAAGAATCTGCTAGAGATGAAGATACTCCTCAGGTGAGCTATCTTTGTCCTAGCAACAATTCTGCTTTCTGTTCTCTTTTGTATTTGCCTGTTTTTTCCTCTTTTTCTGTTCTTCAGTTTTTCTCTTTGTTCTTCTTTTTCTCTTTTTGTTTTTGTTTTTCTCTAGTTCTCTTGTTTCTCTTTCATTCTCTTTCTTGCTTTCTCTTTTTTCTCTTTTGCTTTTATTTCTCACATAAAATACTATTTCGTTAGCATGACCTGTCTTTTATCCCCTTTTTTCTCGGCACTTGAATAACATGAGAAAAGAGCAGACTTTTACAATGGCTTCAAGTAAGGATTGACAAGAACTAATACTAATATATTATACTAACAGAAGTTGAAATGCTGCTCTTTAGCTCAGCCTTGGAGAATGCACTTGAGTTTATCAAGGTGTTGCTTAAAACATGTTTTATTTCCTGTAATTTGAGTGACTGAAATGCTCACAGTGTTCTGTTTCAATACAATATATAGATTTCAGTTCAGGCCCAAAACATTAGATTGGGCCTTGGTGGGTGTTTTGTGACTGAGCCGTGGTCCCAGACAGTAAAGAGCTGGGCCCTCAAGTGAGGGGAGCATGACAATCCTGGCCTGGCTTCTGAGGACGGTGCAGTGAAGTTCTCTCCAGGCTCTGGTGCCTGCCTGGGCTGGGTCTTCTGCAGCTCCATTCAGAGCATATGAAGGTGCCTGAATTTGTGTGTCTCAACCTTTGCAAAGTGGGAGGAGAATTCCTTGATTCATGTTTTCATGGGAACATCATGAGCTTGTCAAAAGCCTTGGCTTTGTGCGGTTAGTCTTGGAGGATGCTTTTGACTGGAAATACCCAGTTGAAATCAGGCCCCTACCCAGGATTAATAATCATGTGGAGGGGGAGAAAAATGTTCTCAGTCAACTGCAGTTTTTTGGAGGAAACGGATCCAGGAAGATAGGAAGGTATGAATTAAGTGATAGTTTAGAACAGATCGTCACACTCCTCCTTGATCTTGATTTAAATGAGTTCTTTGTAGATCTACAGAGTTGCTTTAAAGCACATAATTTTAATGTTTGGGGTCAATTCTTCCAAATCCTGCATGAGCTTTTTAGATAATGAAGGGAATATAATTGTTAAAAGCCTGGGTATGTTTGGGGAATTTTTTCTTACTTCATTTGCATAAAAGATACGGCATGTATGAAAAGCAGATAAGCAAGCAAGCAAACAAAGGCAAGTTGACCTTAGAGCAGACTTAAACAGATCCACTGCATTTATTCTCAAGGAATAATGTACAGCTGGGGGAAAGCTGAGAGTCAGTTATAGTTATACTCCCTTATAGTAAAAAAGTAATAATTTTCATGAATAATTCTCAAATGGAATTTAAGCAAGAAAAATGGATACAAAAGTTTCTATATCATTCTCAGTACTGTAAGATTTCTTTTTTTTTTCTTTTCTCCCTTCCATATTGTTTTAAAGTTTGTTTCAAGAAGATAGAGCACATCACCTGAGAGTGGATTCTCAACTAATTTGTCACAGTGGTAAACTATTTCCAGATTTGTCTCCTCAGACTGAATACCATTAACGTAGAAGAGGAGTCTTTCTTTTTCATATAGTCATTTCACTGTCCTGTAATTCTGCAGGAATATGTCACATATGTTTGTCAGGCAGTGAACCCTGAGTACAAGGAAATAGCTGCCTGTGCTATAGGTTACGTGGCTGGGAGGGTGCCAAGTGCCCTTTGCTTTAAGCACAGCCCTTGTACCTGCTGTGTGAGCACAGCTACAACCCCCGTACAGTAGGTGAAGAGATCGTGAGAGCTGCGCAGGGAATACAAGCTGCTTGCTCCTGCCTCCTGCTCATCTCTCTCCAGTCTTCATGATTCATCAGCTGTGACTGCCTTCAGTGTGACTGGGCTTCTAGGGCAATTTCTTATCTATTGTTAAAGGTTTGTTCTGAAGGGGACCCCACCACTTCTGCAGATGTCACAGATGGCAACACAGCCCTTGGTGATGAGAACTGTGCTCATGCCATTTGGTGACACAACACTGGGAACAGCTGCTGATACATTAGCAAAAAAGAAAAATATATAAAGGATGTATTAAAGATAAGGGTTTTTCTGTTTTCCTTATATACACAAACAGGGATTTTTGTTCACCCGGCCTTCTCTATACTGCCTCTATTGCAACAAAAGGGAAAAATGTGCAGAATCTTTTTCCCACTATGTGTATTTTAAAATGTTTACAAGACACACTGCCCGTGTTCATGCATACTGCAAAGATGGAATTGGGCTGAGCGCAGCAGCGTTTCCAGGATCACATCTTTGTGTTACGCTAATAGCTGATAGCATGCGGGCTGAAGGAGAATGCGTGTGCATGCGTATGTGCATAGCCATATTTGCTTATGGTTGTAGAATTGAATTACATTGCACCACTTCAACAAATACAGGTAATGTGTTATCTCTTCCCTCCATCTGTGTGTACTCAGTGGTAGTGAACCTTTTCATCTGAACTTTATCTATGTCCTTTGCAAATGTTAACGATTACGTCTCACTATTTGTGAGGTACACTAACTGTGGACTGTTATCCAACTTTCAGGAGGTGGCTGTCAACACACAAGTAGGAAGTTGGTTAGTTTAAGGCTAAGCAGTACATTTATGGCCATGTGCTGAAGGAGAATGTGTAAGTGTCCTTCTGGTCCTGTCCCATGTGAAGCTTGTACCTTTTCTGGGATCAGCTATATAGAAATACCTTTCAACCAAGACTTGTTCCTCTCCTTCTCTGACCCTCTAACTGCATCTGTTGCCAGAAAAGGCTTGCTGCACAAGCAGAGGTGGAAATTCCACTCCCAGGGCACTCCCCTGGCTGATGGCATCAAAAAGGAGGTTTTGGCTGGAATTTGGCTGAAAACTCATTGTAAGTTGCAAGCTGCAATTTTTTAGGCCACCTTTTGTTCATTCTCGTCTTTTGGTTTCCAACCTCTTCATTCCTAGAAACAATAAACCCAGGTTTTACTTAGTCCTTTTCTCCCTGCTCCTTTGCAGCTTCAGAAGGAGCTGAAGGCCTAGTGTTGATAAATCTTTGGCGGACAAGGAGATGGAAAGGTTTATGTACTACTGTGCGCTGCAAGCTTACTCTGTGAAGTGCTATTGGATATATTAGAAATGCACCAATTGCAGCAGGAACAATAAGGCTTTCACCATAAGTGGCAATGACCACGTGTGTGATGTTTAGATTTTTTAAAGGAGTGGACTTAGTATAAATATTCCTAATATTACTAATGTTCCTATATAAAAGTCTTGCCTGCATAGCAATCATTAAACCATGTTGTTCAGAGCCTGAAATGACCACCTTAATTTCACTAATGCCCAAGTTCATGTAATTTTGAAGCTGAATTTAATTTCTCCTGGGTTGTGCTTTCAAACCTCATGTAACTTCTAGCACAAACAAGTCTCTTCCTTTGATGATAAAAAATTTAGCTCATTGAGGAGCTGAGATTTAAAAAATTCCCCCTGAAAGGAGCTATAGAGAGTAAGACTTACACTAAGTACTGACAAGGCTTTATGAAAACACAGCAGAAGAAAACTGGCCATATCAGAGTCATCCTAAGTATGTGCTGACTCTCAAATGTGCCTTTCTCCTGGTGAATGTAGTGCCCACGGCCTTGGTACTGTGGCTGCAGTGCTGGGTATTCCAAACTGGCTCTGTCAGTTTGTGAATTACTTCCATAGTTTTCTTCTGAAAGCTGTGATGCTTTCAGTCTTAAATACAGGGGTGCCTGCTGATCCTCAAGGAACCAAGGCAAAGAAATCAACCAGGAAGCACACCAGGGTATCAAAGGGCAGCTCCTACCTTAGGTGTAGTAGAATCCATGCTTACTAGAGCTTTATAAACTCAGTATTTTTTCTGTTTTTTCTATCTCAGGTGATATGCAGTCATAATGGCATGTGGCAACAAAGATTTTAAGCCCATTGAAAAATAAAGGTAACTACTGACCTGGTGCAAACTTTTGTTAGAGCATGAAATCCCTTCTTGCAAGATGTTGCAAGATCCCACAGAAAATCTTTACTAGCACTTTAACACCTTGCAGAATGCTTGGGTGTTTCTGTGCCTGTGCAGGAGGCCTCTGCAGATTTCAGTATCTACCCCCAAGCTGCTGAGGTAACACTTGCAGCAACTTGGGCTGAGCAGAAAAAGGAGTTAGAAGAGCAAGTTAGAAGGATTTGTATTGTTAGTTTGCTTTTGAACATACGACAACAAAATATTTTTCCCTCTACAGCATAATCTTGATAATGAACTTTTTTCTGTAGCTCTTTATGTAGTACTGTGTTGTTCATGAGGTGCCTGTCAGCTCATTTCTTCAGCCTGTCGAGGTCCCTCTGGATGGCAGCACAGCCTCTGGTCAGTCATTCTCCCCAGTTTGGTGTACTCTGCAGCTGTGCTGACAGTGCACTCTGCCCCATCATCTGGGAGCCTCAAGGTGAACCTCTCATTTGGCTTTTGTTTCCAAGTGTGTTGAATGCTGCTGTGACCTTTGTGGGAATCGTTATTTGATTTTTCTATTTCATTTTTGTTGTAGGCTGGGTGATAAAACACGCTTTTGTTTGCGTCAAAGCAAGAATTGAGGCCTCCAGCCTCTTTTTCTTGTCCTGTTTTGCAGAGGTCAGCATAAGGCTGTCTTTCCTAGTACCTTTCTGTCACACAGTGTTGGAAATCACAACAGCCACATCTGTAGCCTGGAGTTCCCTTTTGGCAAACTAGTTATCTCACCAAGGGAAAATGGAATGTCTGTGCCTTTGTACTGTCTAGGAATATTTAAGGGGCTAGCTTTCCCTTTTGACCGTTCAAGGGCCCCATTCAAACAGTAGGATCTTTGAAGTGGAATGGCCCTAAATTTGGGGACAAACACCATTTGTCCACTGAAATTAGCTCAGTGGGTTAGAGCATGGTGCTATTAACACCAAGGTTGTGGGTTTGCATCAGCCATTGAAGAGTTGGATTTGAGGATCCTTGTGGGTCTCTTCCAACTCAGGATATTCTGTGATTCAGGAGAACTGGTAAGTAGAATATAACCAATACCATTAGTGTTAATACTTCTGTTTCCTTTTCATTTGCTGAGGAGTGTTCCCATTTCTCTTCATTTAGGGTGTGAACTCTCTTGCCTTTTCCTTCCCTGTGGTTTGGATGAGACACCACTGATGAGTGAAAGAGATCTTTACTGGCTGTATCCTTCTTAGGCCTCACCACCTACCTGCCTCCATGTTTCTGTGTTACTAACATGTTAGTTAGGGGAGAAGCTGTCAGAGTTCACTTACTGATGGTGTCTTTGTTTACTTATTTCAGTTGTTTCATTAGTGGGAAAGGAGCTTTCTCTCTTCACCACCTTCCCCCACATCTGCATTTATGTGTTTTTCTCAGCTTTACTTAAAGGAGTTGTTGATAGGGAATGTCAGCATGGTCAGAATTATCCTTAAACAATAGTTTAAAGCAGATTACCATATCATTAATTGTCTAACACTAATATATATCTACATATGTATTGCTATTACTGTGATTCTGTTGTTGCAGCAAGGTCTTGACCAGATTCTCAGAAACTTTACTGCGGGGATAGAAATATGAAAGTCCAGCAAGCTCTTAAAACTTGGATGTTAAATAGGAAAGGAGATCAATCTATGAACTATTGCAGGCAATCTACTTTGAGTAGGACTTCTTACCAGTACTATGGTAAGATGGGTATGGGTATACTGGAGATAAGGAACTCCATTTTTGCAATTTTTGCAGTCTTTTTAGGCAAGGAAAGCACAGGAGCTTTATCTCCCCGTGTAGGCAATGCAAGGATTGTTGTGGATGCCTTTGAAAGGAGCAATGTAGTGGACTGAAAATCAGTGCGTTGCCTTATCACGTTTAAACTCATTGCTGCTTTTTTATTTTTGTCTAACTGGGTCCTCCTGAAAGACTGTAAAGCTGTTTGCTTTAGCTTTGTATCTCTGGATACAAAGCTGAAGAATATTTTGAAAAATGAAATATTTTTGCAAAATAGTTCTCTGTAAACCTATCTGCTTTAGACTACTGCTTCACAAGCTTTTTGCATGAAAGAATCATGACCTGCCCCAACTGTAGGCATGTGGCTGTGTGGAAATAACAACCTTACGCATTCTACTCTTTAATATGGTCCTGTAAATAATTGTGGACTGCTTATCATGGCCAGATATTAACTAAACTATGATGTATGGATCAGGACTTTTTTGGGTAGTGGGATTGGGTTGTTTTTTGTTGGTTCATGATCTGTTTGTCGGAGCTGCTTTTAGGGTTTTTTGTCATGTCTATTGCTCCATCCACCACCCACCCCTACCCCAAGTGAAGATACAGATGAGAAATGAGAAGTATAGAGACATTTGCTATGGTTCGGGATTATGGACTGGCATATGAAGTGTCTCCTCCCACTTCAGTCAAAGAAAAAATTAGGTTAACTCAAGTAGGAGTAGTTTGCTGTGCATTATTACTTGGACACTTATTTTCAGCAATGATGATGGGATCAGGTAAAAACTGTTGAAAATGTCACTTTCTGTTTCATTTTTGTCAGTTCTGGCATTTGGGAAGAAACAGGAACAGTTCCATGTTTTCATTCCGGAAATATTACTAATAGCTCATAGCAGCTGGAGGACAAACAGTGGGTAGAGCAGGAAAGTACAAACACATGGCAATTTGAAAGATTTATCATAGGATAAAAGTTGATGATCTTTTATTTATTAAGAACATCAATCAATGTCCATTCTGGAAGAAGGAAGATTTTATGAATAGGAATGTAATATTTCTTTAATTAACTTAATAGAATTGGCATCCCTAAGTTCAGAGTTGGATATTTGTAATGCTGCCTTGGACTCTGAAGCAATATGCTGACATCCAACAGGTTCAAGAACTGGTCTTTTGACTCTTGCTCTCGTTTTTAATAATATCTCTTTTGGATTCTACTGCTGACAGCATAATGGTGATTAATTTCACTTACTGGATGTTGAATCCCTTTTAGTCTTTCTGAGCAGCTCATGGGGAAAGAAACTAAGTCTTAAGTTTTATGAAGTCCAAGTGTCAGGCAGAGATGGAAAATGTTATAGAGTCCTACGTCCTGTTGAGCTGTACACATAGAGTATTTCCCTTGTGGCTTCCCAGACTCTATTAGATACCAGTTTACCAACCCTGTTTTCCCAAAAATATCTGTGCCTTGAATACCTCCAGAAAGTACGGCTGCTTCTTCGTGCACTCTCCTGAGGTGATGCAGCTGTGGCTGTAGAGGCAATGTATCGAGCTTGAGCCTTTGCAACATTCCTGGCACTCTTCTTTCAGTTTAACACATTTTGGATCAAGCTGAAAGGGAGAAAAAAGAAATCAGATTGCATTTATTTTAATGTGTTATGCATTAAACTAACTGAAACACGGTCTTGCAGTAGTAACATTACCAAGGACTGTTTTAAGATTCTATGATGGTGTTTTAATGGCAAGTACTAATTATATAGTACCAGAAAGCTTGCTTGAAAAGGAAGAAACAAAAAGCAAGAATTATTTTCTCATTAAACCATCTTATGCTCTTGACACATGCCATGGAGGTTACAGTAACTTCTAGACGGTGCTATGGAGGTGTAGGCATGTAAGCTGTGAAAAGGAGGATGGAGAGCTGACTGAAATCAGGAACCAGTTTCCTTCTCATGCACCTTCACATACTCACTTCCATGGTAGAAAATGCTTCCTAATGAGCAGAGTAAATTTTGGGCAAAATTGTCTCCATTCCCTGTGGCTAAAAGCTTTTCAAGCAGATAAGTTATCACAGAGACTCTTTTGGTTCCCTCCTGTTCTGTGTGAGACAGGAGTGAGACACAAGAGTGCAGTGTCCTGGTCCTGCTTCTTCTTTCACACGTGTAGTTCTCCCCAAGTAAAAAGTCCTGAAAGTTGTTTTCAGTTTCCTTATGTAAGATCATAGTGCCCTGTTTAGGGAGACTGGATCACTTTTCCCTCTGTCATATTTGTTTGAGACAGTAAATTACAATCAAAACACCTGTTAGCATAGATTAGCTAACTTGTTTATGGATTTGTGTCATGGTTTAGTCCTGGCCACCAACTCAGCCCCACACAGCTTCTTGCTCATAAAATACTTCTGTTTTGCTTTTTCCTTTTCCATTTTCTTTTTTCTGCTTTCTTTTTTCCTTTTTCTTTTTTTTTTTAATTTTTAATTTTTTTCCTT